>JAVUPR010000299.1:7607500-8082970 GCA_036785695.1 Gentiana straminea | reverse complement strand
AATGGCAAAGAAGTGGTGATTACGAGAAAGGTAATTCGAAAACATCTTAAACTTTCAAATAAAAGGTCAAGCAAAAGTGACAACGGTACCACAAAACTTGGATGATTCCCAGGCAACTATTGCCAAAGCCGCAAACCAGGGATCTACAAAAGTCAATTGTACGAGATCGGCTTTAAAGAAACCATTCAATGAGTTCGGTGCCCTAATTGGCAAGACTATTGAAGGAAAATTGGGAGCAAATAATGCCATGACGAGAAATTAGAATGCGGCTAATGGGAATCATCTACAACAATCTACAATTCAATTGGGCAAAATACTTCTTTTTGAGAATTAAAGAACAAATCCAAGGTAAAGTGAGAGCAAGGGAAAAGGGGATAAAAGAGGGAAAAGACAAAGAAAGGACAATTCGGGTGAAAAAGTCATATGGGATTCGATTACACTATCTGTTGCAATGTCTCAAAGTCCCTCTTGTACAACTCGCACAAACTACGCTGAGTCCAAAGTCATGTTTACCTGTTCTAAACAACAAAAGAAGGTGGGAGAAGGGAAGAGAAAGAAATCCACACACCACACCACCAGTCAAAGAAAGAAGCAAAAAGTCCAGCGAAATCTGGACAAGACAGACTTTGGAAAATTGGTTGATGAAGAAGAAGAAGAAGAGGATTCCGACACTGAGGCAGAACAGCAAAAAGAAGAAAATGTCAGTGAGGATGAACAGCATCCTAATGAAGAAAACACTGGAGAGGATGAGGAATCTTCGAAGAAGAGCTGCACAAGCTAATGCGCAAATGATATAGATAGTCGAATTCACAAGGAATATCTTGAGTGGAAGGAAGGTGATTCCCGATGCGGCCTTGAGGACTACGATCACATGCTTGCGGAAGAGGCATGGTTGTTTGATTTTACGGGAATCACAACTGCGGTTGGTGTACTTGATGAATCACCTCTATGGGACTTGGTTGATGCGGCCAAGGCAAAGCGCAGATCCTACGGGATGATCATGATCAAGATGATGGTGATGATCGAAGATGATGGTGATGATCATGATGACAATGATGATAATGATCATCATGATGATGATCTTAGTAAAGGAGAACGAGAAGAGAGGATACTCCTTGCACCGGATGTAATTGATGACACCACTCTTCTCCGTACACTTTTGAAACCACAAGCATCCAACAAGTCCACAACTCCAGCCAAAGACGACCACTCGGCCGTTGTGTTTGTCAACGTTCCCGGCCGACGAGCACAAACATTGTGGACAACGGTTCGAGGCTAACGCCACTCTAGTCAAGGCAACCCCCGGCACGAGAGATAGGGGGAACGGCGGCTCAAGCCACACCGACCTACACATCTACCCAAATACTTGAAAGATCTAGATATGAATCTGGATGTCACTCAACATCAAGACAAGGGACGACAAACGAGATCCGAACCGAGTGACGTAAGGCACGAGCTCTCTCGGTGGCCTTGGCATTACAAATGAAACTTTTGAGAAAGCGAGCGATTTCTTTGGGTAGAAGAGATTGGAACGACAAGCCATGTATCTCGAATCCATGACTTGACATTTAATGACAAAAGCTCCTCCGTTGAACACAAGTTTCGGGCTATTGCGGAGTACGTTAGTGCACAAAATATTGTGGTTGAACAACAAGGAAATGCGATGAAGCAACTCAACATCAATATCACTAACAATCTTGCGGGCCTCGGGCGGCATATTTCCTAAGAAAATGAATCAATGGCGGTGGCTTTTGGCCTTAGATTGCGTAGTGCCAATGAGAAATTGAATGATCGTAACAACGATTCACATCCCCATTGAATCAAAACTTGACTCTACGATTGGGACGGCGAGAGGCCACAAATAGCATCTTACTCGGCAAAGAAAGGGATGATGCTTTGCCAAAAAGAGGAAACTCGAGGATAAGCACGAAGGATCAAAAGGATCAACTATTAGACCCCCAAACTTCGGCGAAGAGCAAGCGAGAGCAAGAAACGAGGAAGTAGAATCGGGGAATGAGCGAGAAGAACGACAAATGAGACGAGGAAAGGAAAGAAAAAGGCTCTAAATGAACCACCTTACTTGGATTCCCTCATCCTATACAAGAAGAGATGATGATATAGACGGATCCGGCGGACGACAGAGCCTGGATCTAGTCGGCAAGAAGATCGACTAGTCGGCACGGACTTAGCACCCGGAGAGCACCGGCGGAGGCGGTCGCCGGCTCCGGATACCTTGGACAACACGAGAACACTACTTGGTCACCAAAGCAAAGGCGGAATATAGACGGATATCTTGGACCATGTAGAGAATTTTCGGAAGTACGGGAAGGACTTTATCCTCATTCCTCACAAGATGAAGCATGGGGTCGATTGGCTAAGCTATCAAGATGAAAGGATGAGAAGCGTATAGCTAAACTCTACAATGACGTCAAAAGAGAGTTTGCACTCCTCGGACAAAGCAACAACAATCCAAGCTTCCCGTACTCATACCGCTATGTACGCAAAGGACCCGGAAGACTTGCCAATTTGAACAACAAGAAGAATTCAACTATATGGCAAAATTCTTCAATCATATGGGAAGAATGGAGAAATAGGAGCTGAGTGGAGTCTCTACAAAAGCCTCAAGTTTGCGGATTCACATATTGTTGAGGCTAGGAAAGAACAGAGAAGTACTTTGGGGAACCCTAGGGCAAATGAGACCATATTTGGTCAACGAGACTTTTGCCAAAAGAGTTTTTCGGGGTATATCTGAATACACGACTATAGCACATCTTGGAAGTGGAAGTTTCCGAAATCGATTGAAAGACATTGAAGAGGTTCATGCACTACAAAGTTCAAGAGGTACAAAGATTTGAATTAAGCAAAATGTAGTTTGTAACTTTGAATAAAACCTTTGAACTTATTGCCACATTTATGATGGATGAATAAAAATTGTTGAGTTTTTGTTACGGTATTTATGAAAAATTTGGATCACTTATGTTCGAGGCTTAACAGGGGTTTTGGCATCATCAAAAAGAGGGAAATTGTGGGAACATTTTATTATGTTTTGATGATGGCCATACTAAATTTGTTATAGCAAACTTACGAAATAAGTTAGAATTCTCTGTATAAGTCTTTACTTAGAGAGTCCGACATGTTGTATAAGTTGAGTTAGACAAGTATTGTACTAGTTGGTAGGACGCTTAGAAGCAAAAACATATATTCGGCGAGTGAAGCGACTGGCGACCCGAGCGAGAGAAGCAATGAAGACATTAATAGTCCGACTTATAACCAAGTAAGTCCGCGATGACCTTGGATAAGTCCAAATTACACTTTAAGTAATGAAACTTAATATTCAAATATGGTGTACACCGATCTCACGATCAAGGATCGGTGAAGTACAAAGATTCTCCTTACGCTGAAGCAAAAGAGAGCAGTGAATCGGCAAATGCCTCATCGACTTTCGGGCCGAGTGAAGACAAAATGGTGAAGGAAGATCTAAATCGGCTAGAAGGATCACTCGACCGTTAAGAAAATGGCGAAGTAACGCACGGATGATTTAATATACGTTGAAGATTCGAGGAAGATCGTGCATTAAATGCACAATCAATAGAGGATCAATCAAGGACGGATTTTACGCTATACGTTTGAAGAAATAATTCAGATCAACTGAAATCAAGGAGAGATGCAATTAAGGGGGAATCGGGAATAAAATCAAGGATTATTCCCTCGTTAATATAGCCAACGGACGGAATTTCAAAATCAAGGTTAATTCAAGGCTATAAATAGAAGGCATTGAAAGCGGACAAAGAAAATATGATACGAAAAGAAAAATCAAGCATAGAAATGTTCTGTCAATTTGAAAAGCCTTCTCATCTAAAGCTTACAAGGATACATCTAGTGATCGAACTCGAATCTCAATGAGCTACAGAAGTCATATTCGGCAATAACTTTGAGATTGATCAAGCAAGTGTGTGAATCACGTTCACATCAAACCCAAAACACGCTTGAATCGAGGACAATGCGAGGAAGGAGTTGAATCTGTGATACTTGTTTGAAGGATTTTGATCTCAAGGAGCGTGCAAAAGAAAGTTGAATCTAGCGAAGTACCATTGCAGTCAATGAGTGATAGTCTTGTAGATTGTGAAGCTTGGGAAGCAAGGACAATCATACTATTGTATACGTGAAAACAATAGTGAATTCCTCCGATCATCACGGGAGAAGAGTGGATTAGAGGATTACTACGAACCACTATAAGCCTTGTGTCAATTTACTTTACGCAATTTCACTTTACGGGGATTTATTTAAATTGCTGGATATTAAACTTATATACGTGATTGTGGCCAATTTGAAAACAACATAGTAAGAAGGGACTTATCCCATTGCCCAAAAGCTTTTAAACAAAAGAAAAAGTTTTGAAACTCCACTTATAGTCATTCAACCCCCCCCCCTGCGACTATAGTTTCCACCCTTCTGCGGGACCAACAACTACCAACTATACTTAGTAGCTAATCCTGAAGCACTTGATCAAAGTGTGTTCCAACGAACCCACGTGTAGTGATGTCGCGAGGGGATTATACTGTATTGGAGATGAGGCATCTTTGAATCCTCGGTGCCACATGTCAAATATACTCCGAGAATATCTTTTGAAGTACCGCACAAAATATGCCATAACCATGCTTGCTATGACCTCGCTTGCATATCTCTCGATTTGTTCACAAGGGGAGAGGCGGGGATCGGCATCATTGGTATCGAGAAACTTGTGCCGAACATGCGTAAGTAAAACCTGTTAGCTGCAAAATGTCTCTACCTCTTATACCTTTGAAACATCTGACAAATCTTGAAACAACTTATTTTCCGGGAAGATGAAGGTAAAACCTTTTTGTTCTACGAGTTGCGAGCTACGTACTGTTACGAGATTCCAATATGCGCTCACTTATTCTATGTTGTACGGTGCTTAGATGCTGGTACGTACGCAAGCGCAATATGGTGTCGGTGCGGGCAACTGTCTATTGCTATAAGCTCCAAATACGTAATGGAGATAAATCAATGTTGTTGCACGGCGAAAGGTTGTTGCGACGGTACATATTGGTCGATATGTTCGTAGAAGATTGAAACCACACGTTTGGAATATTACTATAAACAACAGAAAGTATACGTACGGAGTGCTTCCAAAGGGATTAATTGATGGCCTAGCTTCCCGAGGCACGAGTTCGGGTTCTAACGTGGGTAAAAAGTTAATCCATCCCCCTTCTTTACGTCGGTGGTCCGCGGGGTATGAGGAAGAGGTACATGGACGGCCCATGGCGTTGGTACAACGAGTTTGGAAAACTTCGAGATTTCTTCATAACAATGACACTGCAATCCGCTTGGTCGGATATTACAAAGCACTGGCTTCCCAACGAACTACCGCTTGAAAACAGAGACCCGATCTATTGAGCGAGTCCTTCAAATCAAAACTCGAACTCCTCAAAAAAGATCTTATCCGGGGATCAAATCTTTGGGAGACCCGACGCATTTGCTATATTACTATAGAGTTCCAAAAGCGTGGTTTACCTGATTGCACACATCCTTCTCATTATAGCAAAAGACCATAAACCATTAAATTATGAAGCATATGATCGCTACATAAGTGCTTTGAGTTACGGATCAATACTCGGTCCACATTTACATGGATTAGTCTTTTGAAGCATATGATCCATGGTCCACGTATGGGCAACCCAGAACCCAAGAAGCCCGTGTAAATGCACAAAATCACAAATGTAAAAACGAGATTTCATCGGCCGGTTCCAGAGAAGCAACGACACATGGATATGATGCGCGCCCATCCACGGTACGGTGTCGTCGTGACAACGGCTTATTTGGTAATGTACGCCGATACTTGATTGACAGCCTAGCTGTGGGTTGTGCCATACAATCCTTATTTGTTGCAAAAGTACGATTTGCCACATAAACGTTGAGATATGCTCGACTATTAAAAATTTGGTTAAGTATATGCTATAAGTACATACACAAAGGTCCCGACAAAGTTGCCTTCCGCATTATGTGTCTTGTAAATGCGAAATGAGATCGAATAGTACCAACGCGGACGTTGGAGTTGGGCCGGGCTGAGGGGTTTGCGTGGCGTACGCCACTCCTTCGACCTATTCGAAATGCGGCCGGCGGTGATAGCCTTTGCATTTACATCTTCTAACAATCCTTGCTACACTCTCTTTTAACGATTGAATCAAGATTTGCAATCTACGATCTCCAATACCTTCTTACTTCGAGAACCATGCTAACGAGAATTCTTCCAAATGAACCACACAGATGCTACGCAATATCCCTACGGCTTCTTCTGCGAGAGATTTCCACTAAATATTTCACTTGGGGATACGCGCGTACGTGGGGCATGCGAGAAAAGAAACGCAAGGTCATTGGACGTATTGTATCCCGCGGGACCAAATAAAGGTGAGCGATATTACCTCCGTCTATTGTTGAACCATGTCGAGCCCCATGAGTCATATAGTAATTTACTTACGTACGATGGAATGAGATCTATGCAACATTCCCCGTGAGGCTGCTTTAGTAAAGAGATCTTACAGCAAGTGATTTTGATCTCGATAAATACGCCTTGCGAGAGGCATGTGGAATACCAAATGCCCTGCGCCAACTACGTTATTTATTCGCTTTTATCCTCGCATTACGATTTCACCATCAGAACCCAAAATCTACGTATTAGGTTACAATCTACTTGCCTATCCATGTAACGATAAGCTTTGCAAAACTCGCATGAGCGCCTTTTAATAATCGACGGAGAGATAGAAATCAAGCGCAAAGCTTTGTTGGATATATCTCGGATTAAAGGACGCAACGTAAGGACATCAGAGTTATTGATTTTCCATCTAGATGCTAGTCACTGACGGATGCAACTTTGTACAAAAACGATGGACTCGAGCGGGGAAAGTTTCATGTGAATGAGACATTGGTGACCCCGCTTCGTATCAGAGGGCGAAGATGTCCTCGGTGTCGAACGACTTAACGTAGAATAACGTACTACCTACTGGTCACAATTCGACGAGCTGTGATGAACCACGCGAACCATGCGTTCTTCGTAGATGATAGGTCACTGAAATCTTGGGAAAAACCTATTTCTACAAGGCAATCATGGCCAATCCCCGAGGTACGAGGGTAGCGTTGTGCACTAGTCCACAGCGACGACCTCGGGAGTGAGTTTGCATGTATACTACCGGGAGGCGAGCAGAGCGCACATTCACGTTTCAAGATACCGATTCACGATGAAAGGCAACAAAATAGCTAATATAAGCAAACAATCAGCCCGCTGCGGGAGGCTTATTCGGCGGACGAGATTGATTATATGGGACGAAACTCGATGGCCCACGAGAGAGGCGGGATTGAGGCGTTCTTTGAAATGTAAAGACATAACCGAAACGAACTTCCGTTTCGGGGCGCAAGTATGCTTGTGGTCTTCGGTGGGGATTTTCGGCAAGTTCTACACGTCGTTTCCGGAGCAAATCGGGAAGAACAACTAGATGCGAGCTTATTTCACTCTCACTGCAATGGTCTCGAGATAACATAATTACGGTTAACGGAGAATATGCGGCACGATAGATGATCCATATTTCGCTACGTATCTTATAAGAATTGGTAATGGCACAGAATTCGAGAGGATGAAGAATAGAAACATAGTACTTCCAAAGAACATCACCATTCCCTTCACGGCGAATATCAATCTATTCGGCACATGCTGATAGACTTAACGTGTAATCCGAGATATGATAAGATCTCCCAGAATAACTTGCCATGCGATTGATGAATAGAGCCTTTGCTATCTCCCACAAATAGTTGCGTAGATGAGATGAATGATGCTTTGTTACGAATAGAGTTCAAAGCAATCAAAGAACATATATAAGCAACGACACTACCATTGAAACGCAAAACCAAGGAGATTACGAAGATTTCCTTAACTCATTGAACCCACCGGTAGTCTCCCGCCACACGTGCTACAGGCGAAAGTGAACGCACCGATGGCTGTTTTCTAAGGAACATCGGCCCCACCGAAGGATTTGTGCAACGGAACTCGGATGCTTTGCAAAAGAATTGAACACCCACACAATCGTGGCCGAAATTGAGTACTTGGGCCGTACGGCGGGTCGAACCACAATATTACATAAGATACCGTTGCAACCTTCTAAGAGTGAAAGGCTTCGGAGTATCTTTCAAGAGAATACCAGATTCCCAATCCGGCTTTGCTACGCGATGACTATCAATAAGCGCAAGGACAAAGCATTAGAACATGTAGGAAAATATCACCGTGAACTTGTATTCACACACGGGCGACTTACGTAGCTCTATCAAGAGTTCGGTCATTCGACTCGGTAAAGTACTCATAGCTCCACCTACTTTGGCCGTTCAATTACAAGATACGAAAAACGCGAGAATATAGTCTTCTGCAGCGAGATCATTCAAATAATGCAAAACCAGATTGAACCTTAGGTAATACACGACATTACTAAACAAAACATTACATGCGCATGTAGTAGATAGTAAAAAATAGTAACAGCATAACTCATTCACTGCTATGTACATTATTACATAGAATACCTAGACATTTTACTAACGCAAAACAATAAAGCTTTCGACCATTCACTTGTTTATGTGTGAGTGTTTGATTCATAGTGTTATTGTGTGTCCATAACATCATCACCTGGAATTCTTTTGGTACATTCACGGAGTGCTTAAGACTATCTCGGCACAACCATGGCGAGAAAACCGCCAAGCAAGAATATCATTGAATTACTTCCAACAACAACCGAATGGAGAGTGAAGGTGGTGGTTACGCTGCAAAAACCCACCTGACACGAAGTGAGAAAGGCCGACGAACTCAAAAAGTACTTCTACAAGATACAGAAGGTACGCATATAAACTTCATCTAAAATTACACACCCGCTTCTTTGCATTCATTCCTAAACTATCTCACGATCTTCCCGATTTCACACGGGGAAGCATTGTGGAAGGGATAATGTGGGACCAAACAATTGACCTACTAGACTCCGTGTTCACTCCACTTGCTCGACATATACGGTAGGAGGAGCTACCGTACGGCGGATAAGGTCATGGATTTTCAACATGTCCCAAAGGGGATGCCGTGGGAATGGATATTGAACAAAGCGATATTCATCCAACCAATCCTCGATCCGGCGAAACAATCCGATATCCAAAGTTGCAATCGAGTCCCCTTTCGCAACCGGCCGCACCAGCGAGAACGAAGAAACCGTTTGGTAAGTCCATAAACTACAAATAAAAAGCAAATTACCAATCGGTCCTCATTTCTTCACATGGTAAATCCACCCTCGACAACATGCGAGAAAGATAATAAAAATGTTCTTCTCGTGCTTAACAATGGCTTGAATGAACGTTCCATACATCGTCCAGAGATTTTACAATATATCTAACAACAAACATAGCTGAGACTTAAATCCAATTTCGAGACAATGGCTAACCATCTTAGATATTAACTAACAAATTTCGGCCATTACCAAATGAGATATGCTTGTAGTTGTGTCGTGGATGTCAAAGCGCTCAGAGGGTAGAGGTGAACGAAAGAAAACTCCCGCTGCAAGATTTCACGGTCGTGTATGAAAAGTAAGTCAATTTTGCCGTAAATACGAGATATCAACTACTGCCCTTAAAACACACATAACCACGAAACACCAACAACGACACAACTTTCTTGCCTCTTTGAATGATTTGTGCATCTAACAACGGAGTTACGAAGTACGACATTTACAATGCAGGGTGATTTCGTCTCAATCATCGGACACGAGATATATGAGCAGAGACACGAACTACCAATAATTGCACGAGAAGACTTCGCGGGGGGTACTTTCTGTGTAGTATGAAACAAACAACTCATAAAAGCATTCATACCGATTGTACATATGCACTCACTACTCAAAAAAAAAAGTAATGCCGGGAGGCTCGCCATCAACCGTACCATTTTCCTACATTGCGGTCAATCCGGACTTTGAACAAGCTAGGCGGCTAAGAACCTCGGTAAAACCAAACACGAAATAAGAAACCACAAAACACACTAGAAATCAGCGGAAGTATCTACTAACTTTTTGCATTTTGAAATACGGGATCACGAACAAAACGGATAACATCGTAAACGCTCCAAAAACACCAAACAATCCACACCTCGAGCAAGAAGAAGAAGAACCAACCTCTACAATGCATTCACAAACCACGTTACGGTCAACTCACACCGAGGTAAATATCTAAGAAACCCTACATCAAAGACTTAGATTGACACAAAAAAATAACCTCACAAATAACACAAATTGCGAAATGAGAGTCACTCGCGAGTGAAAGAGACACCAAAGGAACTATGTGCATTGCGGAAATTGCATCAACGTATACTCTACTCCACATGTCCCAAGTGCACCGAACTCACGAAAGCCCTGGAATGAGAATTCGATGCAACACATGCAAGGCAAACAAAATAGCGATTTCCGAGGTAATCTAACAATATCCTTAACTATATGAATAACATCGAACACACAACAACAACAGACAAATCACATGACAAACATTCATTGCGGGTGCAAAGTCACGGTGCAAATCAACGACGGTAAAAACATTATACCGTGCGACGATGTACGACAAACTGTCGGAGCAATTGCCGAAAAACACCGCCACACGAGATGCACCAAAAAGATCCGCGGGTAAACAACTCACAACATGTGCATTAGGTTATAATTCTACCCAATGTTTCGGACGCACAATCATATCTCGTGTTCGAGAGGTTGTTGATTCGTTTACCAAATGATCTTCACGAGTCTATTCTTAGTCGAAATACAATTATTCACTTTGTTGTTGCTTTTTAGTATTTCGAGTTCACGGAACCAAACTCTATGGTTGTACTGCCTTCTCTGAGATCTTGCAAAATTCTTTGTTTCTTGAAACTCGAATCTCGACGATCGAGTCAAACATCTTGGTTCTACTGCCAATATTTGCACTTTTAGATATTCTCGTGATCCGAGCACACTCTCTCTATCACCTGCTGAATGTGATGTATAGAACTTTGTTACGGAGCTCTCGGTGTTTATTAGTTCACATAAAAGCTCCCGCGTAGTTACAAATGTGTTTTCTATATCTAGGAATGTACTTACATTGCATACGATAATTCTCTTCATCCTCCAAATAATTCTCGGCAAAAGCGAGACTAAATCATACTATCTTTTCACCAAATGTTGCGCTTTTTTAACGTACTTGAAATTTCTAAGCTCTCCCTCGCGCATTGAATGTGTTATGTCACACTTGATTTCCGAATTCCAAGATTTCTTAATCCACACACGAGTTCTTATGGTTGCATACTACACGGTTTGTATACAAATCGATTTTAGACAAGATAACTAAAATATTCCCTCTCACCTGTGCATGTATTTGTCATTGTTGCTTCATTTTCTGGCGTTAATTGTTACTTAGCATGTGTCATGCGAGTGGTTTCATTTCAACGTACACTTGGTTAGGTTGATTTTGCAATATTGAGTTACCATTGTTAAGAACGAGACTAACCCAAATCTATATCATTGCGAGAAATACGAGTTTGCTAGCAACAATCAACGACGAGTGAATACGAAGATGATAGCAGGCAAAGGAAAGATTGTACCATCAACAAAATGAGTGCATGGATCGAGAAAACCGGACACACCATCTAAGTACAGTGGACGTAGTCACAACCAACAAACATGACTCAACGAGACCCTAAGAAATGCAAATACGAACTTGAAGCACTCCCGAGGTAGAGATCTACCCAATAATCACACACACTACCACAAATTCACACGACTACAACTACTATAGACAAGATTACTAACCACTCTTAAACAACTTTTCTCACGCGAGAAAAGAACGAAGGAAAGTCGACCAACAATAACAACACAAGAAAGCCGAGCCAAGCAACACCCACAAAGAAAGTGAAGCTGAGTTCCCACCCAAACCACTAACATCCTGCTACTACAAAAGCTAACAAGTAATAGACTTGCTTTTTTGAAAAGTGTGGATTGTTTGGTGTTTTGGAAGCCTAACATGTGTCAAACAAACAATCCACACTAGCAATGATTCTGCTACCAAGAACCTTGTTTCATTGTTTGCTGTTTGGTGTTTTTGGTGCGAACAACCTTGATAGCGGAGAATACACTTTTGTAACAACCGGACAAGCAACTCTCTTGTAACAACCAACATGCTTACTTTTGGCACAACTATGTATATATTCACTAATTATGGACAAATAATATTATGTATATTACACGACGGAGCGGCAAACGCAGCGGAGACAAACGTAGACAAAACAAGTACAAAAAAAAGGGCAAACGTGTGCAAAGCACACATATAAAAACTAGTATACATATACACGACCGGGAAACCAAACAGCTAATATCTATAAAACTCAAATGTGCAGCCATTGTACATCTACCAAGAATGATGATAAAGTGTGTAGTGACTTATATTACGGCTCGATTTGCTCTGCACAAATCCATTTCCCTTAGAACTTGGCCTCCTCTACATAGACATAGACATTGTTGTCAAAGGAAAAAGTCGATCCAGCATAGTGTACACCCCTCCACCGAACAAAAGAGCACCACTGCCAATACAAAACATTGAAAAGACCAGCCGGCCGAAGAAGATTGTATTTTTATTAAAAATGATGAAATACATATTAAAGAAAACTTGATTTCGACTTAAACATGAGTAAAGCGGAGCATGTTTGATTACCTCATTGGATTGATCCACGCTGAGAACTTGCGAAATGAAAGAAGGCTCTGCACATTTTCATTTTGCATAAAGACCAATTGTAAATACTAAGATTTAGCAAATGATTAAGCCCATTGTTGGGTTTCTTTATTTGGCTGTAATGTCCATTGTTGGAAGAAAAAAAAACAAAAAAAACAAAAACAAAAACCGCGGGCTGTCAAAAAAATTAGTCGGGAAAAGGGAAAAATATATCAGAGCAAGGTTTTGATCCTCGGACCTGTGGGTTATGGGCCCACCACGCTTCCGCTGCGCCACTCTACGATGGTTTTAAAATACTAGGAATAATTTTTATAAAATCCATTTTATACACATTCTTTTGTGTGTCTAAATTACTCAAACAGTAAATAACGGGTACAACGCCTACGCCTACCTGCAAAGCTCCTGCAAAGGAAGCAGCTAGCAGCAATGGAGCAACATAGCCAGTGGTGTATGTCAACAGTAAGCTGCCTCCCACTATTGGATCCTGAAAGAGATTATCAACACATTACACTGATATACTGCTATTTAGACAAAATCCTCTATAAAAATAATGCTTCTTTTTGTCAGATTCTTGGCACATCACAAAACTAGCATGAAAGATTAAATCTTGAGAGCTTGTAAGGTTCTATCTGAAGAGATTTATGGAAGTTCAAATATACCCTAGAAGAAGCAACATATGCAAGTAAGGTGGCAAGGGCCGGGTGTACTGCAGGGTGATGCAGCCAGAGCAAATGTGAGACCAGCCAAATATGCTTGCACACCTGTGAGTGATTCATTGTTTCAGATAATGTCAATGATAAATATAACAATTTAAACATGGCCATTGTTACTAAAATTGATCTGTATCTAAAATGGGAAGGAGAAATGTTGATGTTCATTACTTGAAGGAAAATTTGCTGCAGCAGCTCGAGGATCGAAATTGCTGAAAAATGATGGGAGTTGTATTTCAATTATCTGCACAATTGACCGGTTGGAAAAGGAAAAGGCAACAAAGTCAAGTGAAAAAGAAAACCAAAGTTAGAGAGGCCAAAGATTAATTATGCCTTAATCACAAAAAGACTTTATATCGGCTAAAATGAGAAAAGACTAAAATACCCTTTTAATCACAAGCAGAAACTATTAGTCACCATTAACCACCTGGTAAAAAAAGATGAACCATATTTGAAAACAGAACCTTCCTAATCTTTACACATTAATTGCCTTTCATCAACTACAAGGGCGAGTGAGTCAGAATTTTCCCCAAAAAATCAATTATGGTTATCCCTCACGCCCTTACACGTATGCATCTCCCATAAGATCTTTCTAACAAGTCAAACAGACTTAATTAGCCACCAAAGACATACAAAACATGGTTATATGACTTAGAAAATCAACTTGTACTGCGAAGAAGAAGATTAAAGCTAGCTTAAAAGATATAGTGCATAACATAACATTTTAAGTCCTATCTACAGCAGTATAGGCAACTACCTCTAAGAGATTCAAACCCATCACAATTGACAAACAAGATGCAGCTAGAGGCAGTCCCTGCCCTATCTGACCATATGCCTTCCCTGCAAACGAGGCTCCTACACCAAGTAATGCCAAGGTAGTTGCTAATCCCAACGCGAATGCAATTGAATTCCCTATAGCCTGCAATATCCAGCCAAAAGTGCAAACATATTCAACCAACCAGATGTTCATCTATTAGAACAATATAACCAACTTTCTGTGATTTACTTCTTGTTTTGTCAAAAGTATTTACGAGACTATTTTTCATTCTCGGGATGCATGAGTAGTGGTTTGGAATAGCATTTTTTACCCCTGTTTTGCTTTTCCCAGAACCGAATGCTCCTGTAGAATCCCAGCAATGTCAAGATAGAAACACAGACCAGCAGGGTTTTAGATGTTGAGAAAAACATAACATCAAGGAGAAAATAAGATTCTCACCTATGTAACCAAGAGTCAAAGGTAAAACACTGAGCGTACACGGGGAAAGGCTGGTTACAAGGCCAGCACCAAAGATAACAGCTAAACTGAAATCAAAAGCAGCTTATTAACAATCGTAGAGAACTGAGTTAAGTTCGAATGAGAAATTAAAGCAAGACAGGGTATTTATTAACCTAGTAAAGCTAAGGGCAGACAATTGGTCCTGAACAGCTTCATTGGCCTGCTGACCAGCTGAATATAGAAACCCACCAAACCAATCTCCAATGCTTCCATTAGACAAATCATAAAGAGAGGGAGTTGCGTTCTGATTTGAGGAGAAATAAATTAACAAGCATATTACGTATATTCAGTTTTCAGATGTCATCTAAAAGACAAGTGATCTTTGACATAGAAGCTTGTCTCAAATACAAACAGTTCAAAGAATTATCAATATTTGTCCCTGCTAACATCTCTAAAATGGAGGAGTCTAACATAATCATGATAGACAGCAATATACTGTATTGAACAGGCTTACAACTTTTGGGCATCCCTTCCCCAAAACCGATGAACCAATAAATCAAAATTATATAGCCAACAACACAAGAGATGCAATTCGTTCGACATACGAGCTTCAAACATGAGAGTATCAGTTTTCTTCAACCTTATACTAATGAGAGAAAAAAAGAAAAAGTACCAACGTACGGATACTCTTTAGTAAGAAGTTTCACTTGTATCCAATCAGAACAGAACACATGTCCTTAAACACATTACTAATATATTGAAATCACACGATGTGCTCTGTTTTTGATTTGATGCAAATGAATCTCCTTACTAAGGAGTCTCCGTAATAGAATTTCTCATCAATGAGAATGAATTGGCATGGCTTTGACTTGTGTTCCACGAGTCTTGCACCGTCAAAAGTCTTGATAATATAGTCAAAACATCTAATCATAATTATGAGAGGCTAGAAGCCTCTACGTGAACTTAAACAACTTATTAAGAGCCATAACCAAGTATATATGGGGTCTTGGACCTGCCAACGACCTTTTGGATGGTCGGTAAAGTCGGAGTATGCATATTCTAAAACACTACATTTATATAGTTAAGTATAAATACATTAAAAATTGCATCGTTGTTATCAGCACAACGAATTTACCACGATACCATTAGAGAAGTTGAAATAGACATTAATATTGATTGCTGAGCATAAATTCAACTGTGTTGAGGTTGAATTCGGTGTGATATTCTTAAAATAATATACATAAACAGAATATTGACAACTTTCAGCACATCCACTCAATCATGTAAACTTCATAATATCATTTTGCATCTGAATCTTTCTCCAAGTTTGACCTTCTTCTATAAGCCCTTTACACAATGATACGTACATAACCATCCTAGTTTAAAATTGAAGGAAAATTCTAAAACCCTTAAATATGTCAAAGAATGTGATGATCTACATATGACGATTACTGGATTTGAGACGTCGATAAATGGGTCAACATTGCTTAAAATGTACACAAGCACCCTAGTCAACATGTAGCATTGTAGCCTCCACTGGAAACTGGAAAGTTCATATACAACAAGTCTACCATACTAATCAAATCGCGGTTTGGGTAGAAATGGACAAAGAAAATCAATTGGCTTATTACACACATGTTATAGTTCCATTGCTCTGGTACAATGAATGAACTGTTACCAGGTTTTCCCCCTCCTTAACTGATGCTATATGCTATAATCCGTGATCATCATAATGAAAAAAGCATACACAAAGGAGAGAAAGGGTTTCTTACCAACATCATTTCGCTATTCATAGCGTGTCCAGCGCTTGGTACAAGCAAATTTGTTGCTATATCATCATTTAAAAAATCAATCAGATTTGAATCCAAAAACTGAAAATTTGACAAAATTGAAGCACCAAAGGAAGAACAACAAAAACTCCAACAAATTCCGGCAACGGAAAACGGAAAAGGTAAAAGAAGCAAAGGAAAGATGTGTGGAACACCTGTAAGAACACCAACAGAAGCCAGAAATTTTACGTTGTTAGATGAGTCCTCTTTACTTGCCCATTTAGTGGGCAATTTTCCATTACAGGGATTCCCTTTTTTAACAAAGGATAAGAAGTAGCGCAATAATATCAGAATAATAGTTGGAATTTGAAAGCATGTGAGTCGAGTGTAATGATGGGGAGCTTACCATCCGCAAGAACTGGTCTGTGAAAATGCTGTTTGGAACTCGGAAATGAAACCCACTGCAAACTCAAAGTGTTGGTTGTAGTAACTATGTTCATTTCAAAAGCTTCACAGAAGGAAAGGAAAGATAAACCTGCAAATTTGTAGCACGACCATAAAAAAAACCTGCTGTATTTCAGTATTTGGTTTGCCTCTCAACGCATAACACTACGTCCGTTTGGGATACATACTGATTCTATGTCAAAAAGTTTACTCATTGGAAAAACTATTTATTGAATTACCCCTCTCTTATCTATTTTCATCTCTTATAGCCTCTTTCAAAAGAGCCAGATCGTCAAATGTGAAAATTATTTAGTTGTTGATGAGGGTCGAAGTAGCCATCGATCGAACGTAAATCTTCGTATTAATTGTCATTAAATACGGACGAGAGAAAGTACAATTTTAAAGGTCAGGAGCCCTACTTTATGTTTAAGGGCCGATTTAAACCCCAAGTGGGAGATCAGTCTGGTCCGCTCCTCAGTCCACCGCAGGTCGCACAGGGCGCAACGGAGTCGGATCAGCGCAGGTCGGACAGAGCTATTCCCGTTATTTAGCCCCCGTGCTTATAATATAAGATATTATGGAAAGAATCCTCAGTCATAAAAACTATGATCCTGTTATTCAAATTCCGTGATTATCTCCTAAAATCAAGGGAATAAACGCGTACAAATCCAATTCTTCAGAGATACGAATAGAGTTCATACATGGCATAGGCATGCCTAGGGCACAAGGCCTCATATATAAATGATCTCAAGAACTATGAAGAGACTTGATTACGAATAATTACAGGATACGTAGGCAACTTGAGATAAACATTTTCTCAGGCTCAGTCTAAACCTAAACACAAACTACCCTCATTCAGTCTTTTTCTTTGCTTTTTAGCCTTAAACAGGTTGTCCCTGGGTGGATACGGCTCGGATCATCACACCGACGAGATCCAGTATCGTCAATTGGCGCTAGAAGGAGGGTCTCCTATTGACAATTTACAAAAAGATTGACGGTTGCTATGGTGAAAATGCGAAAATAGGCAGCAGAAAACACCCTAGGTGGCCACAATACTGACGATGGAGAGGCAACAACCACCAACATCGAAAGCCAAGGCGAAGACGTTGCTTTTGATCCGGCCAACAAGCATTGGTGGATCGGTTGTAGTGGCCATGTATGCATAGACTAGACAAGCCATCCTTCATGCAACCACACGGGATGAGGATCCGGAAGACGACGAACAAGAAAAAAATGCCTACTCACGACCCTAAGCAAAGTAAGCAAGATAATCAATCATCCACTTTGCAAACCTACGGAAAAAGCCGCCCGGATCCCCGAGCGTTGGAAGCGACGAGGGGCCGAACTAGATGCCATATTAAGGAGAAGGTCGGATGAATTTTCGTTCATATCTCGCTCACGGAAGACGGAGGCGAGAATTTTCCCCGACTGCGGGGTTCAAGGTGCCAAAATTAGAACCTTACGACGGATCTAAGGATCCACAAGATCATCTCCACCAATACATGACACAAATGAACTTGCGGTGTGCCCCGACGAAATGAAATTGAAAGCCTTTCTGCTCACTTTGGTCAGGGCTTGTGAGTGGTTCATAAAGATACCGCCAAGATCGCTCTCGGACTTCGGGACTCGGTGAGTAAGTTCATGCATGCTTTCATCACAACAAAGTCGTTCGAGGAGAACGCAACTCATCTTCGACCCTCGAAACGAGAAGAATAGGGAGATTGTACTGCCGTACCTGAAATGTTCAATGACGAATCAGCACAAGTTCGGGACGCAGGTGAGCACATTCTGATAACTTCCTTCGTAGCAGGACTACGGGAAAGGAGGCTGTATGCTAAGCTGAACATCAATCTCCCCAGGACCATGGAGGAGTGCGTTGAGGCCACCTATAAGCACCGTCAGAGGGAGGAGGTCAATAGGCTGAAAAGAGAATCAGGAAAGGGAGAGTCCAAGAGGGACAAGGTAGAGGAAAAATCTGGCAAAAGAGGAAGTCGGTCAGGGACTGCATGACATCCCTAATCGAAGATCGGTTAGGGAAGAAAAAAGCTTTGCAAGAGAGGGACTTCATACCTCTTAATCGATAGCGCGAGTAGGCTCTCGCCATAATGGAAATGAAGGGCTTGGCCCGAGTCCCACCACCGATGAAAATTCCTCCGGAGAGAAGGGACCAAAGCAAATTTTGCGCTTATCACAAGGATGTAGGGCATGAATCAGAAAGCTACGGAGAACTGAGAAGGGACATTGACGCGGAGATTATGGAAAGAAAGCTGGACGAGGTTGTGGACCGATCTTTAAGTGCAGAGTCATGAGGTCATAGAGAGTTCAAACGCCGGAGTTACAATCAAGATCGAGGAAGGCAGGACGAGCCCCAGAAAAGAAGGGACCGATCTCCAGACCCTGATCGGCATCTAGATAACCGCCACATCAACACCATTAACACTATTGTGGGTAGTCCCAGCAACGTATTTGGGGATGTGAGTGGGCAGGATGGCCGATCTATAATGACCTCTGCGTCTAACAGAAGCCAGAGGCCCGTTGGCGAGGTAACTTATGGTTCTAGAGGCTCCCTTCCCTGGTTACAAACAATAAAGGCCTAGTCATATAGGCCGTGGTAAATAAACACCTGGTGAAAAGAATTTGCGTGGACACGGGAAGTTCTGTCAACATCCTTTACCACTCAGTTTTTCAATCCATGAAGTTGAAGGACTCATAGCTGATACCAGTTTCAGCACCTCTATTCGGATTTGCAGGACCCCCAGTTCACCCTATGGGGATGGTAAGGCTCGCCACAACGTTTGTCTAGGAACCCAGAGGCATGACCTTTATGATGAACTCCGTGGTAGTTAAAGCCCCTTCTGCGTACAACGTTATATTAAGGAGGCCAGCATTGATCGAACTCCGAGCTGTGATTTCACCAGCCTATATCAGTTTGAAGTTATCTACTATAGAATGCTCGGTGGAAATTGAGGGGGATGTGGAAGCCGCTAGGAGCTGCTATGCGGCCACAATCAAAAGAAAGGGAGCGGTTCCGACCTGAGATGCTCGAGACAGAGACAGATATCGATAAAGAACTTGATTGTGCGATCTAGGATAGGTTCCAGACGCTTACAATTCGTTCCAAATCTATTTTATTTCTGCAGTCTCAACACAGTTTTTATTTATTTAGTCATGCTACAATAAGTTGCACGCTTTGAGTGCCCAATTTATGTTATTCAGATTATACTTTTGATTTTTCATTTTATACGATGTGAATGTATCTGATTAAGTTTGCAGGACAAACATACATAACAAAGTTTGCTATGGACAAACTCGACTAAGTACGGGACGGACAAATTGAGCTCCGCAGGTCGGACTCAGTCAAATTCATTAAGTCTGCAGGATAGACTCGAACTGAGCTTCGCATAACGAACTCAGGGTACATTCAAGTGTTGAGCTCTGTAGGTCGGACTCAACCATGAGCTCTGTAGGTCAGACTCAGCAAGTTTGCAAAGGACAAACTTTCCAAGTCTGCAGAACATACGAATTGAGCTTTGCAGGCCGAACTCAGCTAATTTCGCTAAGTCTGCAGGACAGACTCAAACTGAGCTCCGCAGGTCGGACTCAGCCACAATTCGCTAAGTCTGCATGACAGACATGAATTGAGCTTCGCAGATAGGGCTCAACAAAATTTCTAAAGGCAAAAACATATACCAGTATGCCATCCAAAAACTAAAGTTAGTGCATGGCATGCGGGAAACGAAATACCCCGCCAAAAGATCAAGAAAATGGATCAAAACAACGGAATTTGAAAGAAGAAAGTTGTACGAAAGTTACAATTCACTTGGATTTTGAAAGAAAGTTTCAAAACAAACAACAATAAAACACAAGTCCTAAGCACCGGGAGGCATGTACTTTGTCGTTGCTGCGAGGAGGGAGGAGTAGAAGCAGGAACAACCGAGTTAGAAGGCTCTGAACCAGCGGGTGCTTGGCGAGATAATGCACCACGGCAAGAGTGTCTGGACACAATGTCTACCCTTCCTTGAACTCCTTCAGACGTAAGTCATAAACCACACCCATGCCAAGCTTGTAAAAAGCCTGCACGGCAAGATTGTCCATGGCAAGATCGAGGCCGACTCTTGGCCTCATCCACACCTAAAGTGTAGCCATGGTTAACATATTCAGAGCTTGGGTAAACTCGTCCGAGGCCGTGTACTCTTGGATGGCCCTAGCAATTCGGCCCGGAAAAGTAGCTTCCAGCTCGTTCTTCTCAGTATAAAGCTTGGTCACAGCCTGCTCCAGCTCGATTTTCTCCTCTATGTACTTGTCCACCGCGGCTTGGAGACCATCAACATATTTGGCCTCCCTTGTCGTCAGTTCGGCCTCCTGAGCTTTGAGTTGCTCTTTGAGAGCTTTATTTTCTTTATCGTTGGCCTCAATAGAGCCCTTCAACATGTCTCGATGTTTGGGGATAATTTTGCATCATTAAACAAAAACAATTTATAAACCACTAACCTATATGCAAAACTAACTCCTAACCGGCCGAATACCGGGTAATTGCTAGCAAAGCGGAATAAGTAAGGGGTCGATCCACGGGGAATTGGGTTGTTGAACCTAGTTTTATTAATTCCTTTCAATTGTTACTTATGAAAACAAATAAACGAAAGAACAAACATATAAACACATAGAACAGATGAAATAAATCTAAACTATAACAAATAATAGAGAAACAAAACATAAAACAAAGATACAAGGAATCAAACAATATACAAACCAAGTGATTTCAATCCAAGTTCATCTCATGATTTTAATTCAATATTGTGGTTTCACCTTTACACGAGATACGAACCCCTAATTCCTTAGTGAATCCGTTTCTTAAGCTATGAATTCCTAATCTCTTAGTGAATTCAATTATCGATCTCTCCTCTCTCGAATGTTGAGACCAATTTCATACAAAACGAAGGTGTAGATTCAAGTTAACTCTCGTATTTTAGAATCTAGCAACCTAGATAATTAATCAATTAATTTGTCACGAATTAACGATTAAGGATCCTATCTTTCTATGGTGATCTAGCCTAACAATGATTCTCATCAACGTTAGACAACAATTAGCAACCAATCTCTCGATCTAGTCACACGATAGCATCGTAAATCATAGAAAGGTACAAAACAAATCAAAGATCATAAGAATAAACAAAGGATTGTAAATTAGAAGACAAACTCACATAGTTTGGTACAATGGATGATCTCCATGAATCAACAAACGAAAATAAAAGAATCCTAATCTAACCCGGATCACCCGAGCACAAGGCTCGGGTGATCGGCCTTGAAAGCCTCAGAAGTGCGGCTGCTGTGTGTGTTTGGTGTATGAAAATCTGATGATGAAATAGGGTTGAGAATGCGGCGCTATATATAGGGAAATACGTTGGCTATGCTTAAGTCGGCCGTGGACGCCCGTCCGAGTGTTGGACGCCCGTCCACTACTTGAAATCTTCGAATCGGGCCGAGTCATGATCGGACGCCCGTCTGTGTTAAATTGGACGCTCGTTCACTAAAATCTTCACAACTACGAATCAACTTCCCTCTCTGGACGCTCGTCCACTACGGACCTTGATTCAAGCTTACGGACGCCGATCCGGGATCGACTTAATCTTGATTTTTCCATACTTATCTCTTCTTCTTCGATCCAAATCATCATTATCTCTTCTATCATTAATGTAATTCGATTTGTTATCTCTTTTTTATCATCATTTGAGCATCAAACACGTACCTATAACACATTAAAACATCGCAAAACGTAATATCATCCAAATAATCATAAAATCAAAATTAAAACACCAAAATTAACCTATTTTGCGAATAACTCATTAAAAACCTCATTTACTCAATAATTCCATTAAACACTCGTTTCTTATGCAAATAATACAAATATGAAGGAAATTATCATAAAATATATCAATATAAATCGTATAAATTCACCCTTAACACTCGACCTTTGACACAACTAGGAAATTTTCTTCTCTATGTTCCCGGTTTTGACTTCAAACTTAGCTAGTCTCGGAAAGCTTCTGGCCAACCGGGTTCCACTGCATGACAAGAAAAATATAGCCATTTTAATAGAAATTAAATGTGCGAAACTCAAACAGAAGAGAAAACTTACATAATCCATGGCACTGTAGCCAGCCCCTACCAGCTCAGCATCAGTCATTTCAGCAATTCATTGTTGTTCGGTAGCAGCATCCTCTGCTTGACCGGAACAGGTCTTGAGTACCATCGGGAAGGGCAGCAGACCTGCTTCTCTTTTTAGACATTCTCTTCTGAGGGTTTACAGCACCCCCAGTTCGGCCCTTCCTTTGAAGTTGAAGGCCTTCTTCTTCTCCCTCCGGATCAGAACCGTCCAGAGCAGCTAGATCAACGTCCTTCCGAGCAGAAGGGGAGGTGGGCAGAATTGCCATGTCGTCAAGAAGACCAGCCAAGGTCCGGACCTTGGCAGCGTTGAGAGTTGGGTCCACAGATTGGCCCACAGTAGGCTCCACACTTGTGGTCCTTTTGGTATTCTGGATCTGCTCATGCTCTCTTTCCTCAGCCTCTTTGTCACCGGCACCAGCCAGTAGTGCAGCAAAATCTGCCAGGGTAGACAAGCAAAGCAGGAGCAAGGTTAGCCATAAATACCAACAAGCATAAGTATAAATGCAAAAAAGAAGCATGAAAAGAGGGCAAGTAGAATCTGTTAAGGGACAAATTCATAGTTATTATTATAACTTTTTACCCCACTTCTGATATCATTTTGAGCATTATTATATCATTTCGAGTCATAAATTTCTTAGATTTATCTAAGTATGTTAGTAGTAATAATTATGTAAAATATCGTATTTTTATAAGTTTTGTACCGGTTTAGTAACCGGAGAGTCGTGTCGGATTTACGCTTGGTATTTTGTGCTTTATTGCAGAATTATAGGTTGACCAAGATTCCGAGTAACGATATATTTTGAGGCCTAAAATATGGATTTTGAGGGAAAGAAGAAGATGCCACGAGTTTACGAGTTAAACGAATCAATTTTGTCCAACGCACTTCTACCGTAACCTGTTTTTCGATGGAAATTTGACCCGACTTAGAGGCATTTTCAGGGGAAGAGTTCTTGACGAAAGTCGTAGATATTTAAATTTGCTTTCCGACGCATTTTGAATCACGTCAATCGAGGTCTACAACTCAAGTTATGAATTTTTTACCGAACAGTGATATCTCGGGACGAATCGGAGATATTTTGGCCCAAATTGTTGCATGTTACTTGCAATGATTCCTCCCCAACAAACTCCACATGCTAATACATGACTCACCACCTTCACAAAGTGCTAAAGTCATCATCACCTTCACATGCTTTTGGTGATTCACCACTTCTCCCCCAAATACACCTCCCTCATATATCTCTCCCTATATAAACTCCTCCATCTCCATTGATCTTCCTTGCCCCTTTCTTGGCCAACTTTGGCCGCCCCTCTCCTTCCTCCCATCCTTCTTCTTATTTTATTATGTTTCGGGGCCTAGATATATATATATATATATATATATATATATATATATATATATATATATATATATATGTCGTTATAATGTCGATATAATAATACGACTAGTTATCGTTTCATATATATATATGTATCTATTTATGTATTTATATATATAATATATATATGTTGTTATAATATCGTTTTCATTTCTGTTTTTCGTTTTGTTTCTTTTCTTTATTGTCTTTTATATATCTATATATATACGCTTATATATATATATCTATATACTTATATATATATATATATATATGTATCTATATATGTATTTATATTTCGTTGTTATTTTCGTTGTCATGAGTGGTTAAGGCTCGGTGCTAGGACCACCCTTGTGAAGCCACCCTCATCGAGATTAAATAAGGATTTATGCATTTATTCGTAAGATTTCTTGTTCTTCCTTCATGTTTAGACTTGTTTAAAGTGTAATGTAGTGTTGCATCTTTGTTCGAATTTAGAAACACGAAAGTTGATAAATTCGTCGATTACCGTGAAGGAGAATGATGATATTTTCCGAACATACGAAAGTTGAGGGAGAATGTTGTTAGATTAGGATTTTATATCCAAATCTTTGTTTCGTAAAATCTTTAGTTGTACCACTGTGGTAAACTAATCAACGGGCGCTAAATCCGAAAGAGAAAGTACCGCCTCTTTAGCGAGATTATTAATCCAAGACTTACAAATGAATGTGTCTTTCTTGTTAATTTCGGTGGGATGGTGGAACAATGGTGCGTCTTAGTTGTTTTAATTATTATTTTTGTCTTTGTTCACTTTGGTATTTACAAACCACTTATCTCTTGGGTTCGACCTCGTACTCCTTGTAGCTATCCTAACAATTGATCCGGTACTCTGTTTGGTTAGAGAGTTAGTTTACCCACGATTGTTTTCGAGTCTTTTATAAATTTAAATTTTGAAGGGTAGATTTTTCGCTCAACAGTTAGTTGACGTGTTTTTCTCTCAACAGAATTTTGGCGCCGTTGCCGGGGATAAGTGTGCTATTTGTAATATCTTCGTGTGTGTGTTTTCTGTTTTTTTTTTTGTTTTCAATTTTCGTAAAAAAAGAAAATAATTAAAAAAAAACTCACTCGGTAATTACCGAGAGAAAAAAAAATATTATTGTTTTCTTGTTGTTTTCTGAGATCTTGCAGTTTGAGCTTAAATGGATGGATTTTTCAATCAATATTACTCACCTGAACAACAATACCCTTACCAATCTCAGGCTCCTGAACCATGTTATCAACAACGGTATATGCACGAGCCTCGGTATCAACAATGAGTAACCGGGATTTTTGGTCCTATAATTGCCTTAGTGCATACCGGGACCGAAATTATGGTTATTCAAGTTATGAACCACAATATTATGAGGGTTGTCCAAACTACGGTACTTATCAAGATTACGGTGTTCATACTCAACGCGTTGATAGCTTCACCCATATTCGACCACTTGATCAATGTCCGGAATGGCAAGAAGCCTACTACTCACCTACGATGAATCGAAGTCAGTATGATCAGGTTGTTCCCGTGCCACAAGAAAGTTTTACCAACAGTCAAATGGAACAACTAGATCGATTGGAACAAATCTTGCAAAACATGCAAGAGTTCAATATAAGTCTTTGTATCCGCCATAAAAAATCTTCAAGAGAGGGTGGTGCAGTTGATTGAAATAATGGGGTTCGAGCAGGAAAAACGAGCAGGTGCAATAGAGGTGGTTAAGGATGAGGAGGTACTCATTGAAGAAGTTTAGGATGAGAATGAGGTTGATGATTCAATTTCCTAGAAGACAGAGTTAGTGAAGCACGCATCCATTGACACTTGTTTAGCTATTGAGGACGATTTCACTGATGAGTATGATAAACAAGTGTTCATGGGTAGTTGGGATGAGGAAGAATTCAATAAACTATACGCAACTTGGACTAATGAGGAGTGGATAGAATTTTTAGAAGAGATTGACAAGGAAAGTTCGATTACCACAATGTGGTAGGAAAGAAGATGAGGAGAGGCATGGTGATATGCCCGGATTTGCAAAGAGAGATGAGGCCCACCGTCTGTGGGAGGCCATGATGCTT
The DNA here is from genome assembly GCA_036785695.1 of Gentiana straminea. Lineage (NCBI taxonomy): Eukaryota > Viridiplantae > Streptophyta > Magnoliopsida > Gentianales > Gentianaceae > Gentiana > Gentiana straminea. The sequence goes on along the minus strand of JAVUPR010000299.1, from coordinate 8,056,449 downwards.
GAGCCCTTATAATAAGCTTGGAAATCTAGAGCCACCGGGAGAGTTGTTTGTGTACTCCCCGATGAATGAACTTTATGGAATGTCAAAGAAGATGGTTCGACGACTTGATAAAAGAAGACTACATGGCCGGGAGGAGTTGGCATCGAGGACTAAAAGATGTACGTTTCTAGACAATTTAATTTACGTGGTTCTCGCATTGTTAATTTTTCTTAAGCTATTGATCTTCTTGAGTTCGGATTTTGGTTGATGATTTGTAATTAGTCGAGCCAACGACGTAAAACAAAAGCGCTTGGGGGGAGGCAACCCCGCCTTAATAAAATCGTGTGAAATAATAATAATAATAATAATTTTGGATAAGACTAGTTTTAATGAAATGTAGAATCGTATGGAAGATTAACACTAAGCACAACTAAGTCTCATGATGAATGTTTGAATATCATTTAAAGGGAACGATTAGGTGGTTATCCGAAAATCCCGAGGTATAACAAAGATAAAATTCAAATGCTTCATTTCTTGGACTTAGGTTGTTAAACCCTTGAGGATCTGGGTATAAAAGACTCAATACTTTTTCGTACATTTCATTTTATAGTCTGTTTCCAATATGAATTTATGCCTTGATCATGATATATATGTACGTTTGATGCTTTCTATTTGCCTATCGAATTTTCTGACGTGACAGGGCCATTTTCTTATTATTCCCATATTCTATTCGATGTTTTGGCATGAGGACCATGTCCCGTGTTTGCTTTGTTTTGGTTGTTTTTATATAGGAATTCGGGTCGTGCTTTCTCATAGCCATTGTTACGGGATTCGGTAGCACCTTTACGCCGGGTTTATAAGCTAAGTCTTCCTCTCATCTCATTCACGTACTTGGGACAACTTTGCGGGTTCGTAAGTGGGGGGTAGAGTCGGGATTGGTCTAGAAAAGGCATGAAGTGTTTCATTTTGTATCGAGAAAATCCCTTAGTTTTCGATTTTTTTCAAACATTAATGCGTTGATTAAAATAAATTGTATAAGGCATATATTTCATGGATTTGAAGATGTAATGATCAATTTGGATATGTATAACCAATGTGAACCGTAAGTGCATTGTAATTCCAAATATATTTGTGTAACATGACTTCTTTCACGTAAGCCTTTGATAATGAAGCGAAAATTTTAAACTTTGTATCCATTCGGTATCTAGTGGTTATTCGAGAGATTTGCGGTAATTTAGTATCTAACTTCGAACGTGTCTTGTGAATATACGAAGGTTTGAATGTGATAAAAAGAATATCAAACTAAGTTGAATTATATTTATGTCGGTTGTAGCTACCAATGATTTGAGTGCGGTAGGGTGTTATCACGAAACGTCCTATATCACTATGAGGTTTAAAAGCTCCCGATTTGCCTAATGATAGTAGTCCGGCTAGGGTGTTATCACGAAACGTCCTATTCTTTGGGAATGAAGGCATATGCTACAAATGTGAAAAAAAAATAGTTCATGAAAAAAAAAAAAAATAATAACAATAAGGAAATTTGGTTAAGCATGGTTGAAAACTTAGTTATCTTCGACTATCCACTAGTATAAAGCTGAATGATATGCTTTAGGGATTATCCTAATAAGTACATGGGAGGATGTTGTGTGGGCTATTCTTGCCTATACCTAGGAAAGTCATTAGGACTGTCTGAATGGATATTTGTGCGTATTGCTTGAATTATTCAAGAGAGGATAGTGGAAATTGAAAAGGCTTGTCACACACACACTCTGTTATACATTTATATTGAGGTTAACATGTGGTTATGATTTAAAAGGTTGCATCATCTGGTTGTCCTTTACATCTTATCTTCATGAATTTATCCCTTATTCATTTTTATTTTATCGCTTGTTTTGCTCGAGGACGATCAAAAGCTAAGTGGGGGGTAGTTGTTAAGGGACAAATTCATAGTTATTATTATAACTTTTTACCCCACTTCTGATATCATTTTGAGCATTATTATATCATTTCGAGTCATAAATTCCTTAGATTTATCTAAGTATGTTAGTAGTAATAATTATGTAAAATATCGTATTTTTATAAGTTTTGTACCGGTTTAGTAACCGGAGAGTCGTGTCGGATTTACGCTTGGTATTTTGTGCTTTATTGCGGAGAATTATAGGTTGACCAAGATTCCGAGTAACGATATATTTTGAGGCCTAAAAGATGGATTTTGAGGGAAAGAAGAAGATGCCACGAGTTTACGAGTTAAACGAATCAATTTTGTCCAACGCACTTCTACCGTAACCTGTTTTTCGATGGAAATTTGACCCGACTTAGAGGCATTTTCAGGGAAAGAGTTCTTGACGAAAGTCGTAGATATTTAAATGTGCTTTCCGACGCATTTTGAATCACGTCAATCGGAGGTCTACAACTCAAGTTATGAATTTTTTACCGAACACAGTGATATCTCGGGACGAATCGGAGATATTTTGGCCCAAATTGTTGCATGTTACTTGCAATGATTCCTCCCCAACAAACTCCACATGCTAATACATGACTCACCACCTTCACATGCTAAAGTCATCATCACCTTCACATTCTTTTGGTGATTCACCACTTCTCCCCCAAATACGCCCCCCTCATATATCTCTCCCTATATAAACTCCTCCATCTCCATTGATCTTCCTTGCCCCTTTCTTGGCCAACTTTGGCCGCCCCTCTCCTTCCTCCCATCCTTCTTCTTATTTTATTATGTTTCGGGGCCTAGATATATATATATATATATATATATATATATATATATATATATATATATATATATATATATATATATATATATATATATATGTCGTTATAATGTCGATATAATAACACGACTAGTTATCGTTTCATATATATATATATGTATCTATTTATGTATTTATATATATAATATATATATATGTTGTTATAATATCGTTTTCATTTCTGTTTTTCGTTTTGTTTCTTTTCTTTATTGTCTTTTATATATCTATATATATACGCTTATATATATATATATATATATCTATATACTTATATACTTTTATATATATATATATATGTATCTATATATGTATTTATATTTCGTTGTTATTTTCGTTGTCATGAGTGGTTAAGGCTCGGTCTTGGGGACCACCTTGTGAAGCCACCCTCATCGTTAAATAAGGATTTATGCATTTATTCGTAAGATTTCTTGTTCTTCCTTCATGTTTAGACTTGTTTAAAGTGTAATGTAGTGTTGCATCTTTGTTCGAATTTAGAAACACGAAAGTTGATAAATTCGTCGATTACCGTGAAGGAGAATGATGATATTTTCCGAACATACGAAAGTTGAGGGAGAATGTTGTTAGATTAGGATTTTATATCCAAATCTTTGTTTCGTAAAATCTTTAGTTGTACCCTGTGGTAAACTAATCAATGGGCGCTAAATCCGAAAGAGAAAGTACCGCCTCTTTAGATTATTAATCAGAGACTTACAAATGAATGTGTCTTTCTTGTTAATTTCGGTGGGATGGTGGAACAATGGTGCGTCTTAGTTGTTTTAATTATTATTTTTGTCTTTGTTCACTTTGGTATTTACAAACCACTTATCTCTTGGGTTCGACCTCGTACTTACATAGCTATCCTAACAATTGATCCGGTACTCTGCTGGTTAGAGAGTTAGTTTACCCACGGTTGTTTTCGAGTCTTTTATAAATTTAAATTTTGAAGGGTAGATTTTTCGCTCAACAGTTAGTTGACGTGTTTTTCTCTCAACAGAATCCTACAAGAATCCCTCTCCTCATCACTAAAGGCCACGTAAGAGTTGGGCCCAGAATCGGCCAACCGAGCAGTAGTAATCAGTTCACGAGAATTTTCTGATGTACAGAGTAATACCCAACTCCCGGATGCCTCATATGACATCCTCGGTAACATCAGTAGGGCATATGCCCTTGGGAAGCTCTTCTGAATTCTAGCGACCTAGCTCGGGTCGTCCATCATGACGTACAAAGAAAAACCTCTCCTTCCACCGTTTGTGAGAGGTCTTCCCTTAGAAAGAATCGGAATGTTCTTCCGAGGGCACTCGCTCGACGTGGGAAGTAGTACCACTGGGACATCATTTACCTTCTTATGTTGGTAGAAGGATCTGAATTACCTCACGGAGAATTTGATTCCGACCATCCTATACCAGATGGTGAATACTAATACAGTTCTAACACCATTGGGGGATATCTGGGCAGTTCCTAGTCCATAAAAAAGAAGCACATCCAAATAGGCCGGACACAAAGGAAACCTAAGACCGACTTCGAAGTGTTCCTTATAAACGGTGCAATACCCCTCCGGCGGCTGGTGTGAAAAGTTATGGGGATTAGAAGGAAGCTGAGGGGCATACTTCATCCTATCTACCCCGAATTTGTCGCAAATTCTAGTCATTCCATCCTCGGAAAGGATGGAGTTCACACTGTCACTACCTATGGCTATCCTAGTGCCCATTTTCTTCCAGGGTTCCGGCAACCCGTCTATTGATTCAATAGAAACGGACGTAATAAAGTTAAGAATACTATAGAAAATGGAAGATGGCTTACTTGCAAAAAGTAGGAGATGAGAGGAAAAATAAGAGCAATCGGCAGTGTGACTTCAATCTTCTGATTTAATGGTAATGATAGTGAGGAACGTTTGATATGACGGGGTTTATAACTCCCAAGAACGTTCTAGGAAACCGTCCAATTTCAAACGAGTGGGTAACAACGCCTTGAATTCCGAGACAGTTATGACAGTGTCAAAACTCTGCCACCTGGCAGTGAATCGTTCAAAATTCTACAAGGCTGGATGACCGAGGCCGAGCATCACCTCTAGTAGATCCGACCTCGTAACGAGTAGTTCGGCCAGATCTGGAGGGCTCTTGATGAGGGTTGAACTAGCCCTCAGCCACGTGTCATCCCCATATTAACTAAGCATTAAATACAGACAGAGAAAGTACAATGTTAAGGGCGGGCCAGGAGCCCTACTTTATGCCTAAGAGCTGATCTAAACCCCCAGGTGGGAGATCAGTCTGGTCCGCTCCTCAGTCTACCGCAGGTCGGTCAGGGCGCAGATGAGTCGGATCAGTGCAGGTCGGGCCATAGCGGTCTCAGGATCTCGATGCAGGTCGGACAGAGCTATTCCCGTTATTTAGCCCCGTGCTTATAATAAAAGATAATTAAAGAAAGAATACTCAGTCATAAAGACTCTGATCCTATTATTCAAATTCCGTGATTATCTCCTGAAATTGAGGGAATAAAAGCGTAAAAATCCAATCATTGAGGGATACGAAATAGAGTCCATCATGGACACAGCACAAGCATGCATAGGGCACAAGTCTCTATATATTAACGATCACAAGAACTACGAAGAGACTTGATTACTGAATAATTACAGGATACATAGACAACTTGAGATAAACATTATCTCAGGCTCAGTGTAAACCTAAACACAAACCACCCCCATTCAATCTTTGTCTTTGATTTTTAGCCTCAAACAGGTTGTCACTAGGTGGATACGGCCCAAATTATCACATCAACGAGATCCAACATCGTCAGTTGTGAATTTTCCATGTTTCGAATCAGTGATCATATGGTCATTAATAATTCTTCTAACCATTTGAACTAAATGTACAATTGTATTAAAAATTGTCTGAAATAATATAATACACAATTTTTAATATTATTATTAGTAAATTCGGACAGAAATTTGAGTGGGTCCATAGACCCCTCTTGGCCCATGTGGGTCCGCCCCTGCTTGAGAGTCTAAAAGATAAAGCATAATTGCCCTTGGTGAGGCACATTTTCATATAGCAACTGGGAGTCGGACTCCACTTCAACCAGGATCATGCCTTTTAAAGGGTTCAAAAGTGTCATGGTACACTAAAACCATGCAAAGTGTCCTTGGACTTTTATGCAACACATTCCTTGTTTCGTGAGGTGCTAGCGGGGGCTAGTTGGAGGGGATTGTGCTCTTATAACATACTTGGTAGCGTGTGTAGACTTACGGTGCTATATATATATATATATATATATATATATATATATATATATATCTTGTTGTTGCTTGAACATATTCGATGCTTCTACTCCTTACTAAGTACGTTTGTACTTACCCCCACGTTATATTGTTCCCACCCCGAGAATGTGATGCAGGTTCTGTGTTTGATTGCAAGTGCTTCGAGGAGTGACCTTGGAATGCTTCGGAAGTGCTTTGATGAAGTTGTTCTTTTTCAATTATAGGTATCTCGTTTAGTAAGTCTGTTGAACCTTGTAAAGTGTTGAACTTGTGGAATGTCGTTGAACGCTCGGATTTTAAATGTTGTAAAGGACCCGGCTTTTGGTTTTCCTATTCTACCCCTAGCTATGTATGTTTCCCGAGTTGTTTTTAATTTCCACAATTATACTCGATGACGTATTTGTAAGGTTTACGTATATAATTTAATATATATTTAAGTTATATACGCGTCGGACATTTATTTCCGGACATGGACTCGTATGAATCTGGATGACCATGGCTTGCGAGAGGATACTCTAAATGCTCTAAAGAGGTATCCGTAGTGGCCGCATCCACATTCACCTTCACTACTCCCTCGTCGGCTTGACCCACCGAACCGGCCAAGATACATGGTCACTACGGAGGCAATGTGAGACCTCCGACATGGGCAAAAGTACCTGTCATGATGAACGCTTGAGATATATTGATGATAGTATATAATGCGAGCAGGTCGTAAACGAGACGTCACAGACTTGACTTGTTTACTCCCTGCCGTAGATACAATAGTTTCTTAAATGATGGTTGCCTGTGTTTTGTGCCTATGATATCACAATTTAAACTTTAAAGCATCAATCACCAATATAATTCATGATAGAGATTACGAAATAACATTGTGTGCGGGATTTTAACATATGGGTAAATTCGTCCAATCAAATGTTATATTATTATTATTATTATTGCTAAAGAAAATATTAGTGTCAATTATCCGTTGGAGCGACCCACGATGATAACACGTTATCCTCCAAACAATCGTTTTTCGTTTCGATTCTGACTTTTTAACACTAAAAAATAATTCACTCCGATAAGCAACCTCTATCTGCCCCTTAAAAACAACTTTTCTCTTTTCCAATCAATTGACAAAAAAGAAAATATACACCACTTGCGATATATTTCCTTTTTTAATAATCTTTTCCTTTTTTTTTTCGAAAAACTTCTTTTTAAACCGTTTGATAAGCTCGGGGAGGGGTAGGGAGTTTCATTTTCGGGGGTGAATCAAGGTCTCATTGTGGTTTAAAGGCACACCAAATATATTTTGGGGGCTGAATCAAGATCATATTGTGGATGCCCTTAACACCGAATATTGATAGGAAAAGAAATTGAAGGTTACCAACGAGACACGTGGACGTGCAATGTTTTTGGTGAGAAAGAAAACAACAATGCTCAGTACTACCAACCCAGTTGCATGCGAATACTATTAATTCCGTCCCACCCCAGGGCGAAATGGGCGATTAATGTGAGAAATACAGTGACCTTGATTTTGACCTCTATTGGTTTCATGCCGTTAAAAAATAAAATAAAAACTTTTAGTCACTATTGCACTTGTCATTTAGTAGTTATAATGTTATAAATGTCACACAATCTGCTTCTTTGACAGAATAAGACTCCAATCTGCAAAACAAGGTTAGAAACAAGAAACCGAAAGAACAGAAAAACAAAAGGCGAGTCGTAGTCATGTGCGCGCGCGTGTCTAAAGACTAATTCACCCTCACCGGATTGTGCTTGGAGTTGAAACGGAGTGTTAGTCTCCCGGATACAACGAGTAGCGAGAGACGGGATGCACGAGCCTTCAACTCGCTTAAGAACCAAATATGGTGAACTCTCGATAGCATAAGGAAAAAGATAATGTATGTATATATTTACATTTGTGTGTGTAGTACCGCTTCGAATCGGGGAAGGAAGCGACTTATATAGGGGCGAAGGAGCACGTGTAGAGGCGGCCGGTAGTGAAAACGTCTCATTACTTCATCTGTAATGAAGGCAAATGGAATGGAACAGTCAGGAAGATGGAGAGGCTTAACAGTTTGCAAAATTTAATTCCGGATATTAAAAATTAGCAAAACTGAACTCGCACGACCAGCCCCGAAACCGAGCTGCATTCGTGTCCGCAGGACGTGCGTCCATGCACAAGTCCAAGCCGAAATCCCACCGGATTTGCACCCCCCCGTAGACTTTGGCGCATAATATTGGTAATAGAACATACTAGTACTATACTACCATAGTATATATATTGGAACTTTTCTTAGTATATTACCAATGTGGGAGTTTTGCCTTTAACTATTTCCTTCCTTTTCTTACACTTTCCATTCACACACTTCCACTTTACCTCATTACTACATGTTTTCCAACAATCCCCCACATGAATGGAAATTGAGAAAACCTAGTACGGCTCTAAGATTACAACGAGAGAGTTCGGGCGGTAAATGAATGCATAGGAGCGGTAGGTGTCCCCTTTGAACCCTCCCTTGATAAATATGCTTAGCTTGCGGCGGAATAGTAGACGCGATGTCCTTGAACTTTCGGCCGTTTGTGTAAACGACAACATATATTACCACAAACATTTACCCTTTAACATTTAGTTCTTGCGGGTGATTCCATTTTGGCCATGGCAATCCGCCTGGTTCGATAGGGGGTCTAAGAATTGAGCCCTTTCCAATTCCACTTCGAAGCGGCCCCACTTCTCCTACATAGGTGATCTTGTGATTTAGAATTTCTTTATTCTAATTACACAAATCATTAAGAGCTTAAGTGTAAGCTCATCCTTATCTTCACTTGTTTTCATCGTAGGAATGAGAGAGAGGGATAAACCCCCACGGTGATCTCACTTACTTCGGCGGTTAGGTTTTCCCATTGAACCTATTTCTTGGGATCTCCGATCGGTTAGGTTGGGTTTCCTTTGCAAAAGTTTATTCTATGGGCTTCGGTCCCATTCCCTCGATGATTTTTCAACTACTTCTCTATTTAACCCTTTGGTTAGCGGATCCGCAAGATTATCTTCGGACCTTACATAGTCCAAAGAAATCACACCGATTGTAAGTAGTTGTTTGATGGTATTATGTCTTCGGCGTATGTGCCTACTTCTACCATCATACATTTTATTCCGTGCCACATGTCTATTGTAGACTTATTGTCACAATAAATACAAATACAGTACGAGGTTTTGGCCGTTGAGGATATCCTCCAAGAATTGATGCAACCATTCGGCCTCTTCTCCACATTTATCCAATGCTACAAACTCGGATTCCATAGTGGACTTGGTTATCACGGTTTGTTTGGAGGATTTCCAAGAGATAGCTCCTCCTCCAAGTGTGAACACATAACCACTTGTGGATTTCGAATCTTTAGTACTTGAAATCCAATTTGCATCGATATAACCCTCGATAACGATTGGCTCTCTTCCATAGTGAATACCATAGCTACGAGTATATCTTAAGTATCTTAGTAACCTTACTATAGCATTCCAATGATCATTACCGGGGTTCTTGGTGTATCTACTAAGCTTACCAAGCTTTGCAAAAGCTATGTCGGTCTAGTACAACTCATTAAGTACATCAAACTTCCAATAATCCTTGCATACTCTAATTGAGATACACTTTCACCTTTATTTTTGTATAAAGGTGACTTGGATCTATTGGAGTTCTAGCTTCCTTTGAATCATCTTTGTTGAACTTTTCCAAGATTTTATCAACATAACTCGATTGATTCAAGCTAAGACCATCGATGTGGTTCTAGTAACTTTGATTCCCAAAATTACCTCAGCTAAGCCCATATCTTTCATCTCAAATTTAGCACTTAACATGTCTTTGGTAGATTTGATCATCTTATCATTACTACCAACAATAAGCATATCATCAACATAAAGACACAAAATGACATAACCATCATTTGTTTCTTTCACATAGATACACTTATCACATTCATTGGTTTTAAACCCTTTTTCAAGCATAACTTGATCAAATTTCGGATGCCCTTTGCTTTGGTGCTTGCTTTAATCCATATAAGGACTTAACAAGCTTACACACTTTCTTTTCTTTTCTGGAACGAGAAAACCCTTCGAGTTGTTCCATGTAGATTTCTTCTTCTAAATCTCCATTTAAGAAAGCCGTCTTTACATCCATTTGATGTACTTGCAAATTACGAAATGCGGCTATAGCAAGTACCATCCTAATGGATGTTATTCTAGATCTTGGAGAATAAGTATCAAAATAATCAAGACCTTCTTTTTATTTGTAACCTTTTATTACCAATCGGCCTTGTATTTGTCAATGGATCCATCTGGTTTCAATTTCCGTTTAAAGATCCATCTTGATCCAAGTGGTTTACACCCTGGAGGTAGATCCACTAACTCCCAGTATGATTTTGCAATATAGAGTTTATCTCACTATTTATTGCTTCTTTCCACATTGGACCTTCAGTAGAAGTCACAGCTTCATTGTAGGTTTGAGGCTCAATATCTATCATATATGTCAGAAAATCATCACCAAATGATTTCTCAATCCTTGCTCTTTTACTTCTTCTTGGCTCAACCTCGAAGTATCATCCTCGTTCAACTTGTTCGAAATTTTCACCTTGAACATGAACACATTTAGATGAACTCGGTTCATTCAACTTTCTTTGAAATATATTCTCAAAGAATGAGGCATCTCTAGATTCCATTATTGCATTTTTACGTACGTCGGGATTATCCGACTTATGCACAAGAAAACGATAGGCAACTTTATTTTACGCATATCCAATAAAAATACAATCAACGGTTTTTGATCCTATCTTTACCGCTTTTGGTTTAGGTATCAAAACCTTAGCCAAACACCCCCACACTCTTAGGTAGTTATAAGAAGGAGGTTTACCTTTCCAAAGTTCATAAGGAGTTTTATCTTGTTTCTTTCGGGGTATCTTATTTAAAAGATAATTGCTAGATAGGACGACTTCCCCCACAAGTTATACGGCACTCTGAACTTACCAACATTGAATTCATCATTTCTTTCAATGTTCGATTTTTACGTTCCGCTACTCCGTTAGATTGTGGTGAATATGGTGGAGTCTTTTCGTGTATGATTCCATTTTCGGCCAATACTCAGCGAGGGGTTCTACATATTCACCTCCTCATCAACTTTACGGAGTGCTTTAATTTTCCTTCCATGTTGATTTTCAACTTCTTTTGCAAAGATTTTAAATTTGTCTATTGCTTCATATTTGTCTTTTAACAAGTAAACATAGCAATACTTAGTACAATCATCAATAAAGGTGATAAAATAATTATTTCCACCTCTCGATTGTATCATTTTAAAATCACACACATCACTATGTATAAGATCAAGTGGCTGCGTATTTCTCACAACACTAGGGTGAGACGTTCTCGTTAATTTCGCTTCAACACAAGTTCCACACTTATGTTCTTTATCAATTGGAAAGTTTGGGATGTGGTTCATTTTAATTAATCTACGCGGGGAATCGTAGTTAACATGTCCTAGTCTACCATGCCATAAATAAGGAGACTCGACAACATAAGCAACACTCACATTATTATTATTATCATCGTTCTTTGGCTTAATAGCCATTACATTGAGCTTAACCAAACCATCACAAACATACCCCATCCCAACATACATTCCACTCTTTGTCAGAGTAAACTTATCAGATTCTAAAACCAAGCGAAAACCATGCTTGTTTAAAAGCACACCAGACACTAAGTTCTTGCGCAAATCTGGAACATACAAGACATCTTTCAAAGTAAGTGTCTTTCCAGATGTCATCTTCAGTTGTACATTTCCTTTTCCAAGTATAGCGACGGTGCGAGAGTTTGCCATGTATACATTTTCATTTCCTTGCTCGGTGGAAATTAGCTTGATAGTTCCCTGTTAGAGCACACATGCTTAGTTGCTCCTGTGTCAACATACCATATCTTTTGATTTGCATCAACCATATTGACCTCAGTCACCATGGCACATAGATTCATATCCTCCATGCTTTGTACAAGATTTGTCTCATTGGCCTTCTTTTTTGGCAACTTACATTCAACAGATTTGTGACCAAGCTTGTCACAGTTGAAGCATTTCCCTTGAAACTTTGGCTTTGATATGCCACCCTTAGGACCCAATTTAGCTTTTGGTCCTGTATTTGACCCTTTACCAAACTTCTTATTTTTAGAGCTTTGTCCATGCTCCACCAGATTAGCCTTTGGCTGATGATTAGTAGGGTTTCCTCTCTTATCGGATTTCTTGTTATCATCTTCAATACGCAGTCTGATTATGAGATCTTCCATACTCATTTCCTTGCGCTTATGCTTGAGATAATCCTTGAAACTTTTCCATCCGGGAGGTAATTTCTCAATCATACGGGCAACTTTGGAAAGTTTCACTCAATTCCATTTTTTACTTGCTTGAATTTCATAGAGTATTTTACGGAACTCTTCCACTTGCTCCATGAGTGGTTTCGATTCCACCATCTTATAGTCCAGAAACCTCCCAACAACAAACTTCTTGGTTCCTGCATCTTCAATTTTGTACTTCTTGTCCAAAGATTCCCACAACTCTTTAGCGATCTTTTTCTCAAGATAGACATCGTACAAATTATCATGTAAACGAGTTCATTATATAATGTTTACATAAATAGTCGAATTGTTTCCACTCACTCGGTGCAAACGAAAAGTCTTGATCCGGAGTTTCATCCTCGGTTGTTGGCGGATCATCGGTAAGGAACTTTACTAGACGTAAAGTAGTGAGGTAGAAGCTGCATCTTTTCTTTGCCACCTCTTAAAATTCAAGCCATTGAATTTCTCGGGTTTCTCGTTACGGTTGAAGAGACCGGTTGGTTTCGTTGGCACCGGAAGCGGTTTCTTTCACACCACTAGTTCCACCTTGTTCCATATACGAAATACAACAAATGAACAAGTTAAACTTGTATCAAATTATATGGAAATGTATTTAGGAAAACGTTGAGTAATATTGTTACTCTTTTTAGTGGCTATCACACAAGGATCGGTCCACAAATATTTACGTTCGGTATATATACGCAACAACAATATCTTGATTGAATTCACGAGTATCTATCGATTACTACATGAATTCTGTTCTTGACACGAACAAAGTAACAAAACAGTTTGGTTCGATTGTTGTTTAATTTAAATCCTTTGAAACGAAATGTTTACGTTTGGAGCACCAAATCGAAACGAGCACGGTATGAATAGATTTAGTCTTTAGATTGTCACACAATCGCTTCTTTGACAGAGAATAAGACTCCAATCGCAAAACAAGGTTAGAAACAAGAAACCGAAAGAACGAGAAAAACAAAAGGCGAGTCATGTGTACCACACGGTGTCCTAAAGACTAATTCACCCCTCACCGGTTGTGCTTGGAGTTGAAACGGAGTGTTAGTCTCCCGGGATACAACGGCTAGCGAGAGACGGGATGCACGAGCCTTCAACGCTTAAGAACCAAATATGGTGAACTCTCGATAGCATAAGGAAAAAGATAATGTATGTATATATTTACGTTGTGTGTAGTACCGCTTCGAAATCGGGGAAGGAAGCGGCTTATATAGGGGCCGAAGAAGGAGCACGTAGAGGCGGCCCGGTAGTGAAAACGTCTCGTTACTTCATCGTAACGAAGGCAAATGGAATGGAACAGTCAGGAAGATGGAGAGGCTTAACAGTTTGCAAAATTTAATTCCGGATATTAAAAATTAGCAAAACTGAACTCGCATGACCAGCCCCGAAACCCGAAACCGAGCTGCATTCGTGTCCGCAGGACGTGCGTCCATGCACAAGTCCAAGCCGAAATCCCACCGGATTTGCACCCCCCCTGCGTAGATGTTAAGGGTCAAATTGTAGTGTTTTTAAGGATATATTTCACCTCAATTTCCCCCATATACGTATGATTTTCATAGAATTCGAGGTTTATAGTGAAATATTGAGTGAATGGTGATTTAAAGAGTTAAATATGAAAACGTATCAATTTATACGATTATTTGATTGTTTTATATGGTTTTGGATATTGTTACGTTTTTGTGGTGTTTGGATGCAATGTAGATACATGTTTTTGACTTGGAAGAGGATAAAGATGGAGATAAAGCTTGGAATGAAGCATTCAAGCAGCCGAACTTCCGATGCAGTTCTTGATATGATATACACTGATTTGACTCTCGACCTCAAGAGAAGATTTGTAGGGATTGAAGAGAGGATTCTACAGGATTTTGAATCACTCCATTCCGACTTACGAGGCCCGAGATATGAGCGTTACAAGTTTGGATGCTGTTGCTGAAAATAGTGAACGGGCGTCCGACATTATGGACGGGCGTCCGGCACCTTTACTGTAGCAGCCGACTTAAAAGTCTATAAAAGCAGCTGCGATTCCAACCCTAATTACATCAGATTTTTCATACGAAAATTACACGGACGACGGCCGCTTTCGGGAGCTTTCAGGCCGATCACCCGAGCCTTGTGCTCGGGTGATCGGGGTTAGATTAGGTTTTATTTTTCGTTTCTTTCATTCCTTTTGTTCGACCATGATGATCTTTTGAAACTTTGAAACATGGAGCAGCCATGGGAGAGCTTGTTTGCGGCGCTTTTATTTTCTTTCTATGGATGTTTTGTAAGTCTTTTTAATTAAAGTTCGTTTCTTTCCATGCGTTTATTTGTTAATGCAATTTATATCGAAAGATGTTGTTATAGATGTTTACCGTAGGACGAAAGTCGGTGTAAACGCGAGATCACCATAGGAAAGAATAGACGTTTTGATCTATATCAAACGAAAGTTGATAGGTTGAATGTCTAGGTTGTTAGATCTAGTAAATCTTGCACCTTGGTTTATTTTATGATGCGTTAATCTCCGTAAATCGAAAGATAGAGATTGATAGGCGAATTCATCTACGAAAGTAGGAATTCATACGTTTGATAGGTGAAACCACAACTTGAATTAAATCACTATAAGATAATCTAGGGAAGAAATTAAGGGTTGCGGGATGGTGGATTATGGTTCGTTCCATGTTTGATCGCTTCAGTCATTATCATGTTCGTTAGATAGATTTATTGTTGTAGTTTAGATTTATTTTATGTTGATCGCAATTATCCTTCCTGGCTTTGGATTAACAATCCTCTGTCCAGTTTACTTTTCCGTTTTAGTTTAGGTTTAGGTTAATAAAGAAGAATTAATAAGTTAGATTCGACATCCCTTTTCCCTGAGGATCGATACCCGTACTTATCCAACTTTACTAGCAACTACCCGGTATTCGGCCGGTTAGGAGGTAGTTTTGCATGGTAGTATAGGTTTATAAATTTTCTTTTGTTTTAATGATGCAAAATCTCCCCAACAAAAGTGGCGCCGTTGCCGGGGAATAGGTGTCATGTTGAATCTAGTTTTGTTAGTTCTCGATTTTGTTACGTTTTATTTTTGTTTTTAATAAAAGTAGCGTATACCAAGTTGAGAGTTTTTATTTTGCCGTGTTTCGATGACCGTTAGGTTAAGAATGTGCAAAAGTTTTTTACTCAACTTGTTTTACGTGAAGTTTATATGTTTATGTGTTACCTAGTCTAACCCCTGTGCTTAATTTGATAAGGCTGATGTCTTTGTGATACGTATTCTTTGTGTTGTGTTCATAAGTATTTAGGGTTTTGCTTTGTGTTTTTCTGCTTGTCTGTGCATTCTTGTTGTATGGACGAGCGTACGTTCGTTGGACGCCCGTCCGATTCTTCATCTGCAGTGAACGAGCGTTGGGAAGTATTGGACGCTCATCCGTTCAAATATTTTCAATCTGTTCGATTTAGAGGACCGGACGAGCGTCTATACTTTCGAACACCCGTCCGGTCGGTTTTCAAGGCGGACGAGCGTACGCAAGGTGGAACGCCCGTCCGGTTCGAACGCTATGTGAACGTTCGTCCGGGGTTCGATCCGGGTTCTAAATTTCTTGATTTTATTTTCAATGCTTTTATTTGATGTGGATTTTTCATTCGAGCTTCGTGGCTAATTGATTTTTACGTAGATGTCCCGAACTTATGTGATTTTATTTTTCCATCTATGAATCCATGTTAGATAATTGATCAATTCCTTATATATGATTCATCTAGGCATGTTATAGTGGCTTTGTCGGTTCTCGTAAGCTATAAGCTGTTCTTATGGTTAATTAGTAGCTAATGTCGGTTCCCGTATGCTACATACCGCTCCGATGAATCTTTTAAGCTTTTAAGACTTACGTGCTTCCTTTCTTTTTATAGTTCATATGGGTAGCTACTGTCGGTTTTCCGTATGCTACGTCCTTTCTCCATATGAGTTATATCTGTTTAGTATAGATGACTGTTGGTTTCCATAAGTCTATCACTTTCGATAAGTCTTAAGGCGCGTCGGCACTAGTGACAGCACTGTCGTTTATCGTAACCTGTCATTATGTGGTAGACGTTTATATATATGTCGTGTTGCATATAGTGGGCTAGTTTTCTTTCTTTTATTTTATTTTCTTTTTGCATATCATTTAAATGCATTTCATTTAGTTGCATTTCATATAGTTGCATTGTTTTTCTATTTTTCCTTTTATTTTTCTTAAGTGTGGTCACTTGTCGGTTTTCGTAATACCACCTAGTTTATTTTTCTTTTTGAGTGTAGTTAGCTGTCGGTTTCCGTAATACTACCTCGTTTTTATTTTATTTTTAGGATTTTTCACGTAGATTGCATTGTAATGCATTTTCATATAGTTGCACCTAGCCCTACTATTTTGTAATATTCCATGTATATGTCCATCTTTATATGAGCTTAATCTAAAAATTCTCTAGACTTCCTTTCCTATGCTTTATATGTTATCTTCCCCTATCCCCGAGGTATTTCATGTTTGTCAAGTGTGCAGGATCTTTGCGATAGCAATTGTGAGTTTCAGATGATATCAGTTTTCCGGTGGATGGTCCACAGTCTACTGGATTCGTTGAGCATTTCTGGGTGAGGTCGACCCACTACCAGAATAGCTCCCTTTCGAACAACGAATCAGCTAAGTTTTCTGTTTCTTTTTATTTTTGCACACCATGAGGACATGCTGTAATTTAAGTGTGGGGGAGGGGATGGTTTATGTGTATCTACTTTCATTTGCTCATATTAGTTATAATTTTCTATGAAAAGTGCAAAATTTTCAAAATTTTGTTTCGTCCCGAGTAACATTTCAATTGCATGCTAGTTTTATAATCTGGCACCTTTAGTTGTTATCAGTAGTCATATCATGTTCTGAGAATAGGTTTAGTAAGTCGATACTCACTTGAACTTCATTTCACGAACCTATTAGATGAAGAGCCAAATATAGAATAGTTTCCGGTTAGTTAAAGGAAAGTTAATTCTTGATACAGATAACACTTATTTAGCATTAATGAAAGTTAAGAACTTGTGCTATACTCACAGTTAGAATCTCAGTACCTTAGTGTTCTTGAGAACTTTGAGAGTCTTGAATGTGTTAGAAATATATTTGACCGCGAGTTTCCGAAGAGTTTGAAAAATATATATATATCTATAAATAATAAATGAATAAAATTTCTTTGCGGGAATTTTGTTTGTAACTATCACCTCGAGTCCATTTGGATACTGCCCCAATTGGGGAGTGTGGTTTACCTTGGACAGTAAGGGATTGAGTGATCTCAGGGTGACTGCCTCTAATGTAGGGGAGTGTGTTATACTTTTGAGACGCGACGATAGGAAATATAAAATATACGTTTTTTTTGGAATTCTAAGTCAAGTTGATCTAAACCCAGTAGAGACCCGAAAGGTATTTTCTTGGTACTAAGTAAAGGATTTAGTTGTGAGTTGGTTACGGTGTTCTTGGTAATTAGTTTTTGTTAGGTAAGTGCTGTAGATAGAATGAAGTTTTCGTTTAGTTGACCGGATAACTGTTAGTGCTTGATGTATTATATCGAGAGAGGATCGGTGGAAGTTTAGTAGGTTACGCACACACATCACCGAGTGAGGTCGATTTGCTTGAATACTAGCTTGTCATGATTTTGACTATATCTCGTGTCAGGTTATGTGGATTCTTGATAGTATGTTCTTGTTTTGTTTTGCTCGGGACGAGCAAGGTTTAAGTGTGGGGGTGTTGTTAAGGGTCAAATTGTAGTGTTTTTAAGGATATATTTCACCTCAATTTCCCCCGTATACGTATGATTTTCATAGAATTCGAGGTTTATAGTGAAATATTGAGTGAATGGTGATTTAAAGAGTTAAATATGAAAACGTATCAATTTATACGATTATTTGATTGTTTTATATGGTTTTGGATATTGTTACGTTTTTGTGGTGTTTGGATGCAATGTAGATACATGTTTTTGACTTGGAAGAGGATAAAGATGGAGATAAAGCTTGGAATGAAGCATTCAAGCAGCCGAACTTCCGATGCAGTTCTTGATATGATATACACTGATTTGACTCTCGACCTCAAGAGAAGATTTGTAGGGCTTGAAGAGAGGATTCTACAGGATTTTGAATCACTCCATTCCGACTTACGAGGCCCGAGATATGAGCGTTACAAGTTTGGATGCTGTTGCTGAAAATAGTGAACGGGCGTCCGACATTATGGACGGGCGTCCGGCACCTTTACTGTAGCAGCCGACTTAAAAGTCTATAAAAGCAGCTGCGATTCCAACCCTAATTACATCAGATTTTTCATACGAAAATTACACATACGACAGCGGCCGCTTTACGGGAGCTTTCAGGCCGATCACCCGAGCCTTGTGCTCGGGTGATCGGGGTTAGATTAGGTTTTATTTTTCGTTTCTTTCATTCCTTTTGTTCGACCATGATGATCTTTTGAAACTTTGAAACATGGAGCAGCCATGGGAGACGTTTGCGGCAGCTTTTATTTTCTTTCTATGGATGTTTTGTAAGTCTTTTTAATTAAAGTTCGTTTCTTTCCATGCGTTTATTTGTTAATGCAATTTATATCGAAAGATGTTGTTATTGATGTTTACCGTAGGACGAAAGTCGGTGTAAACGCGAGATCACCATAGGAAAGAATAGACGTTTTGATCTATATCAAACGAAAGTTGATAGGTTGAATGTCTAGGTTGTTAGATCTAGTAAATCTTGCACCTTGGTTTATTTTATGATGCGTTAATCTCCGTAAATCGAAAGATAGAGATTGATAGGCGAATTCATCTACGAAAGTAGGAATTCATACGTTTGATAGGTGAAACCACAACTTGAATTAAATCACTATAAGATAATCTAGGGAAGAAATTAAGGGTTGCGGGATGGTGGATTATGGTTCGTTCCATGTTTGATCGCTTCAGTCATTATCATGTTCGTTAGATAGATTTATTGTTGTAGTTTAGATTTATTTTATGTTGATCGCAATTATCCTTCCTGGCTTTGGATTAACAATCCTCTGTCCGGTTACTTTTCCGTTTTAGTTTAGGTTTAGGTTAATAAAGAAGAATTAATAAGTTAGATTCGACATCCCTTTTCCCTGAAATCGATACCCGTACTTATCCAACTTTACTAGCAACTACCCGGTATTCGGCCGGTTAGGAGGTAGTTTTGCATGGTAGTATAGGTTTATAAATTTTCTTTTGTTTTAATGATGCAAAATCTCCCCAACAGTAGACTTTATAAATTTTCTTTTGTTTTAATGATGCAAATTTTCTTTTGTGCTAGCTAGGCTTCTGTGATAAAAGTTATGTTCATTGGAAAAAAAGATGTCTGCAATTAATGTAAAAACCGACAAATTTATAGGAAGAAACAATTTTAGTTTGTGGCTAATCAAGATGCAGGCTTTGTTAAAACAACAAACATTGTGGACCCTTTATCTGGTAAAGGGGATACCAGTTCTGCAGATTATGCCAGTCTGGTAGAGAAAGCACATTCAACCATCATGTTGTGCTTATCTGATGATGTTATCAATGAAGTTGCTGAGGAAGACACAGCTGCCAAGTTGTGGGCAAAGCTTGAAAGTCTGTATATAACTAAGTCATTAACCAACAAGTTGCCGCTGAAGCAGAGATTATTTAGTCTGAGGATGCGTGAGGGGGCTCAGTTGAGGGAACATCTTGATCAATAGAACACAATATTACTTGATCTGAGTAATATTGATTTTAAAATTGAATATGAGGATGCAACCCTAATTTTGTTGGTTTAACTACCAAACCTTTTATAAACTTTGTGCGATCCTTCATAGTTGGGAAGAATAAAGTGGATTTAGAAGATGTAAGGTCATCACGCATGCAAGGGAGTGAAAACACGAGTCAACGGACACATACGGTCGGGTTCTTGGACTAGTAGTCGGCGGTAATGGAAGAGGGCATGGACGATCTAGGAAGAAGAATTCCAAGAAGACAAGGTCCAAAGGTCCTAAGTCCACATATGTCCGCAATTCTTGTAAGGAGTAGGGACATTGGAAGTCCTATTGTCCAAAGAAAAAGGCGACGGGAGAGAAATTCGGCATAACGGTTGTGGTTGTCGAGCATTCTGATGAGGATCTGGTTCTAGTTACTAGAGATTCAACACATCATGTTGATGTTTGGATCCTAGATTCTTGAGCATCCTATCATATTGTCCACATAGGGAGTGGTTTTCTACTTATGAGCAGATAGATGGTGGTCATATTGCTATGGAAAATAGTAACGTCTGTAGATAGTAGGAATTGGCTCAGTTCAGCTGAGGACAGATGATGGTAGATTCGCACACCGAAAGATGTTAGACATGTTCCACGAGATGACCAAGAATTTGGTATCTCTTAGTCTCTTGGACAACAAGGGGTTCAATTTCTAGGGAGAAGGCGGATAGTTGAATGTCTACAAAGATTAAGTTGTGGTCCTCGGGGGTATCAAGAGGGGAACCTTGTACATACTACATGGATCTACCGTATCGGGATCTACTGTTGTGGCATCCTCAGCAGTTCACCAATCACATCAGACTATGTTGTGGCACATGATACTTGGTCACATAGGTGAAAGAGGTATGCATGTTCTTTCTTCAGCAGATTTTCTTGGGGGATATAAGGTCAAGACTCTGGACTTTTGTGAGCATTGTGTGTTTGGGAAGCTACATAGAAGCAGGTTCTCAGCAGGCATACACAGTACAAAGACATCACTTGATTATCCATTCTGATTGCTGGGGTCCATCAAAGGTGGAATCATTAAATGGTCACAGTTATTTTGTGTCAATTATAGATGACTATTCAAGAATGACTTGGGTGGTGATGATAAAACACAAGAGTGAGGCATTCAATAGTTTCAAGCAGTGGAAGGCTCTAGTGGAGAATCAGACATGCAAGAAAATCAAAAGGCTTCGAACATATAATGGTTTGGAATTATGTTGGTTTGAGTTTGATACATTTTGTAAGGATGAGGGTGTTGCCAGACATCACACAGTTAGGAATACACCTCAGCAGAATGGTGTAATTGAGAGAATGAATCAAACTCTTCTGGAGAGGGCAAGATGTATACTCTCTAATGCTGGTTTATCTATGGGATTTTGGCCAGCGGCTAT
Source organism: Gentiana straminea (assembly GCA_036785695.1). Taxonomy (NCBI): domain Eukaryota; kingdom Viridiplantae; phylum Streptophyta; class Magnoliopsida; order Gentianales; family Gentianaceae; genus Gentiana; species Gentiana straminea. The sequence continues at coordinate 8,034,970 of JAVUPR010000299.1, read as the reverse complement.
AAGTACAGCTTGCTACTTAATCAACATGAGTCCTCACACAGAGATCAATCTCAAGACTCCATTTGAGAAATGGCTAGGCATGCGTGCTGACTATTCAATTCTAAGGGTTTTTGGAAGCACATGTTACTATCATGCCGGTGAAGAGAAGCTGGAACCATAAGCCAATAAATAAGTGTATCTATGGTATGGTGATGGGGTGAAAGGTTATATAATTTGGTCATCGGTAGAGAACAGGGTCATACTCAGTAGAGATGTGGTCTTTGATGAAAATTCTATGATTTGCTCATTAGTGGGGAGGTCTGGTGAATCTGAAACCAGTGCCGAATCTGAGAGCACTGAGCTTCAGGTGGAGTCACTGAGATGTTGTTGAAATAGTGTCTAAAACCAATCGGGTTGGACCGGATCCAGCCGGGTTGGATCATTTCTACTATTTCTTTATGATTATACATATATAATAAATGGCTTTTATGTTGTCATATATTTGTTCTGTTAAAGAACCAATTGTGAATTGTTATATGACGATGTCCTTAGTATTTGATAATACGAATTATTATCACGGAGGCTCAGCAGTGGTAGTTGATTGGATATATGGCTTATTTATATGTGTTTAACGGTGTATAAGGCCGTAGGTCCCCGGCGGTGCTGCGGTGGATAATATGAACTATTGAAGAGAAGTTTTGAGCAGAGTATGGCTCTCTTTTTGCTATTAGTCTGTATATCTTTCTTTGGTTACACAGGCCTCCCTTTTATAGAGAGGAGGAAGCTTAGGAGCTAAGCAAGACATATGTTACATGATACCTTACTAGTTAAGTAAACTAAATATCTAGATGGCAAGTGGATCGAATATCTCGGTGGCGTCCCCATAGGATCGCATAGGTCGCCAGCTTTACTGTCCTGCTTTGAGCCTTGTGTGGCCTCTTATAGTTCTATTGTCCAAGGCCGCCGGACGGCCCTTTGAGCCATCAGTGACCTTGTAGGTTTGAAGGCTATGGGCAGGAACTGACCGTGACGACCTCGGCTTGGTTGTCGCCGAGGCTATGGCCGCCAGCCCTTATCCGACTTGGTGGTCCAAATAGGCTATTTCCGGACTCATAGGTAGCGATATCATTTAGAATCATCAATGGCCCCTACTCCATATCTTAGGCATTTTTATGAAATGTCAATCATGTAGTGAAGTGTGCCCAAAGATTATATACCGTTAGGTCTCCGGCGACCTTGTCGTCTGAAGTGACTTGTTCACTAAGGGCCGTGCTATTCAAGCATCTTGCCTTGAAGTGATTTTGGGTCTATTGGGACCTTGTCGTCTGAAGCCACTTGTTCACTAAGGGCCGCTCTATTCTAGCGTCTTGCCTTGACGTGATTTTGGGTCTATTGGGACCTTGTCGTCCGAAGCGACTTGTTCACTAAGGACCGTGCTATTCAAGCGTCTTGCCTCGACATGATTTTGGGTCTATTGGGACCTTGTCGTCGAAGAGACTTGTTCACTAAGGGCCGCGCTATTCAAGCGTCTTGCTTCGAAGTGATTTTGGGTCTATTGGGACCTTGTCGTCGAAGTGACTTGTTCACTAAGGGCCGCGCTATTCAAGTGTCTTGCCTCGAAGTGATTTTGGGTCTATTGGGACCTTGTCATCCGAAGTGACTTGTTCACTAAGGGCCGCGCTATTCAAGCGTCTTGCCTCGAAGTGATTTTGTTGATGGTTTGTTTGACGGTGAGCTTGTTCTCGGTGAGGTGCTCCATCTGTACATAAGTAGAAGGGTAGTTGAACCGTCAGATCGTGGCTGTCGTCAGCCCTCTTTGTAACCGCAATTATGTGGGCATTGACGCCTCTCTGGTAACCGCTCGAGTAAGCACGTGGGCATTGATCGACATCCATAATGATTACGGTTTCGTATTTTGAAATCCGAATCGACCGTGCAAACCTCGACCGCTGGATGGACCGATTCCTAGCCGCACGATCAAACCTCCCTTGCCTATATAAGGCGTTCATCCCCCAAACCTAAAACACTTTTCGCTCTTCTAGTTCCCTTCATCTTTTCCTCTCTTGATTTTGTTTGCTTTCTGTGAGTGTAAGGGTTATCTGGTGAAGGCTTTAGAGAGGATTTGGCGGTGGTTGAAGCAAGTTTACGATTTCAGGCAAGGATTTGAATATTCTGGCCACGAGTTTGAGTATTCCGGCGTGTTCTTCCAGTTTCTGGCTCGAGCTTTTTCTTAAAAACAGGTAAATCCTCCTTCCCTGAGCCCCCTTCCTTATTTTACCTCTTGTTTTTCGACCCTTTTTGTGGACTTGCTCTTTAAGTGGTAATGTATGCATGATTTAGGTTTTTTTTTTTGGGGGGTAAATATTGGGATTTTTTAGTAGGTGTTCTTGTTTTGGTGTAAAATATGCATATTTTCGCGATCAATGGTGAATGCTTTCTGGGTAGGTACATGAGCATTTGGTTTTCGGAATTTGGCATTTCCCCTCATTGATGTTGTTGTTGTTGCTCCTACTCCTCTGTTTCTGTTGCATATCCCTCTGTTTTTGTATTCCCTTTTTCCTGGAAAAAAGAGGGAAAGGCGTCGAGTCGGGTGCGATCACCTCTTTGGTTTAATCATCATTATCCCAGGTGACTTAAAAGCTCCGCCTTTCCCTTTTGTTTTGTAGGATGTCCGATTCCGAGTATTCACTGGGGGGCGACTCTGATGGGGATCAAGAGGTATTTGATTATGCGTTAGACGAAGGGGAGGACGATCCTTCTAGTCTTGAGGTGGTCGCCGAGATGACCTGGCCGATGATTTGGATGAGATGGAAGCCGGTCCTTTACCAGACGATGATCCCTTTGGTCTCTGCCCTTTTCTTGCCGGCCTTGCTCCGCGACGTAAGAAGAGCTGCAAAGAGGTCGCCCGTAGTCAGGGAGAAGGAACTAGCACCAGCGCCGCCAGGGGAGACGGGGCTTCTGACGTTGAACCCAGCACTAGTGGGGCCGCCGTGCATGATGAGGACGCGGTATATATTGTGGACGCCACTCTTCATGAGCTGATGGGCTCAAGCGAGGATGAAAATGCGCCCTTACCTCGTCGATCTCCCTGGGAGCTCCCTAAGAAACCAAAAAATAAAAAGGACCCCAAACCGATGACTGTTGGCGAGGCGGCGGCGAAGGTAAGAAATCATAAACCCAATAATCCGGAGGCGTTAAGAGAGTTTGCTCTTCTGGCCGCGTATGAGAAAGCCTTGGAGGAAGAGTGGACCAAACTTCGCGATGGTGACGATCTTAATAAGTTCCTCCGACGCCAATACATAATTGATACAGATACTTACCGGTTTTCCTTGTTTGATTATTCGAAGGAAGAGGATAAGCTCAAACCCGGAGACCGCGAGGACTATGTTTGTGCTCGTCGTTCCGAGGATACCTTGACCCTTCATTTCGATCATTTCTATACGGGGCTCAGACCCCCATTCGACCCATTTTTGGTTAAGATCTTAAAGCTTATGGGAGCTTTACCCAGCGACTTTGCGTTTGGGGCCACGATTCAGATTATGGCCTTCGTCGTTATATGTCGGACGATGAAGATAGAGCCTACCCTTACTCTGTTGGGTCAATTCCACCTGTTCTGTGGGACTGGCCTTCCGGGGCAGATATCTTTGAGGACGAAGACTTCTCGCTTACTCTTCTTGCTACCCAATAAAATCCATAGATGGTAAGACGTGTGTTTAAAGTGGAATCCAAGGTTGGTTGGCCATTTCCTAAGGCCGCACTACGTAAAGGAAAGTCCACTCTCTCAATTGACGATCCCCTAGTCTCTGAGCGTCGATTCATTAAAGGGCTCCCGACCCTTATAAATTCGACGGGATCGAAGAATCCTTGAGGAATGTGGCTCGGGTCGACCGGGGCGATGTGGCCCCGCCATATGCAAGCCGGGCGGGGATAGTTGGTCCTCGCCGGGCACCCGCCCTAGTCGCTATAGAACCAGAACAGTGCGACCCTGATTGGAGATGAGATTGCTACTTGGGTAAATGCTTTCCATCCGAGTGCTCTACATGCGGAGGCGATCCTAAGAGAAGACCACGCTATAACTTTCTTTGCTTTGATTTTTATTTTATCAATTTTTATGCTTCATTGTTTTTGCTTTATCTTTCGGCCTGTCTTCTAATGAATTCCTTTTGCAGACATGGATGTGAATGAACGCTGGGCTTAGAGGCAAAGGCTCACGGAAGAGGCCGCAAAGGCTCATCAGGAGATGCTGAAACAGGTTTTAAGGAAAATACCCCGTACCGTGGATGCCTCTATTATAGATGAAACATATGACCCTACGCGGCTATTGGCGACGCCCATAGGTGCGAGCTCAAGCCAGGTTGGCGGGGCCCATAAGAGGTTGCAAGATGAGGTACCTGCCAAAGAGCCTCAGGCCTCTAAACGACCCAGGATTGAAAAGGCAAAGACCGCTGGTGGGGCTGGCAAAGGCTCCGATCGTCTTGACAAACGACCTGCTGAAAAGTCGTCCTTGCGGACAGAAGTGACTGCTGCAGAGGGCGCCGAGGAAATGGGGGCGCTGCCAACAGGAACACGGCCCCGTGGTTACAAAGGGAAGAAGACCGTTTGGCTGGATGCTGAGTTTATCCAAGGCCTTGATATGACGAAGGCGAGCCTGATCAGGGAGGCAATTGCCGACGTCATTCTCTTGGGCCGTCTTGCATTGGACTAAAATACCCTTTATGAAAATGGTTACACAATCTAGAAAAATTGACTAAAGCCTGAACATATTGATGTTTGTAGGCTTATGACAATTTGTACCATAAATAATTGTTTATCTCTCTCTCGGACTATTTTAGAAATAGTTGAATGTACTTATTGAAGTACGACAATTCTGAAAGCCCGAAAAGTTCGAGCTAGTACGAATATGAGATAAATGAAACTTAGGAATTAATCTTCAATTGGAATGAAGAAATTAATAACTGGAGGGTGTTTCAAAAGTCGTTTGAAAAGGAATCAGATTCTCCCTAATAGGATATCATTTTGAGATGCGCGATCGGATTGCGGTTCCAAAATGTAAGCGACACTTTATACGATAAAGTTGTGACGTAAGCCATGCAAAGAATCCCTTACCCGTTTTGGGATAGTTCCCTTAATCAAAACACATACTTAACCGAGTTCCAAAAAATAACGTTGAATAAATTCCATATTAGATATGGAAGGGGATAACGTCGAATCTATCTTAACTGATTATTTGATGTTGTCATAGGAAAAGTCAGAAAGGCTTGGAGCCTAGTACGACATATGCAACTTTGTGAAATATCTTAGCAAGTACGCTAGATATCATCTACTTTCCCGCGGAGCAAAACGTGTGTCTCCAAACGTGCTGTCTTCTAAAGGAGGTATTTCTTCCAAAAGGAGATAATGGGAATAAATGAGATCTCAAAAGAGTTTGAGAGCCACAAGGAGAGATTCAACCATAGGAACGTGAGCAGACGCCACATAGTGATGAGGTATAGAACACTGCTCAGTGCACATAAAAGTTCTGTAAGTCTGTGGATAACCTCAAGCCTGAAAAGGCTGATGGTATGTTCATCTTGAAGAATGAATATCTCACGACTTATGAAGGAATGTTTGAGAGGCAAGATTGAGAGAAATGGCCAGGAGCCATAATATCTTAATTAGATTCCATCAGTGACAACCAGATTGTGAACCTAGTCTGTCTTACCTAGAGGGAATGTCCCTAAAAGACTGACATGGATAGTAATATGATTACCGTAAGGCTATAGTGACGACTGAAGGGTACGGGGAGTAAACCTTGTAATTATCTTTATGCTCTTGCCACCGATCCGGTTCTATTCAGACTATGCTTGTTATAACTTTGTATCATGGCTATATGAGAGTGTTGAATACGTTGGGCAAACGGCCCGATGTTCATAGATGACAACATGATATGTGAGCCCACGAGATCCATTTATGGAGTCAAACAAGTTTCTCTAGACAATTTCTCTGTTTGATAATCAAAGGAGTTTGATTTGGTCAAAAGAAGGGATATGCCCAATGTAGTGGGAGTGTGTTACGATTTTTGAGTAAGGTATTGGATATCTCTCTTGGGAATTATCACCCCATGTCACAGTCAATTAATATTTGTGTTGGTCCCAGAGAAGGGTGAAACTATAGTCGAGAGGGGGGGGGGTGAATGACTATAGTGGAGTTTCAAAAACTTTTCTTCTATTTAAAAGCTTTTAGGCGGCGGATAAGTCCCTTCTTACTATGTTGTTTTCAAATCGGTGTAGACGAGTCACGGATATAAGTTATGATGTAGGCTAAATAAATAAATGCTTTTGTAAAGTAAATTGCGAAATTTAAATTGACACAAGGCTTATAGTGGTTCGGGGTGGTGTAATCCCTTAATCCACTCTTCTCCCCGTGATGATTGAAGGAATTCACTATTGTTTTCACGAGATACAATAGTATGATTGTCCTTGGCTTCCCAAGCTTCACAATCTACAAGACTATCACTCCTTGACCGCGCAACGGCTTCGGTGATTCGGTGTTCCTTTTCTTTGTTCCTTAAGATTAAGATCCTTCAACAACTATCACGATTCAACTCCTTCTCGGATTGCCTCGATTCGGTTGTTTCGGTTTGATGTGAATGTGATTCACACACTTGCTTGATCAATCTCAATTCGAGTATGACTTTGTAGTTCGATACTTGAGTTGATCACTAGATATGTCTTTGTAAGTTCGGAGAAGGCTTTTCAAATTGACGAGTTTCGCTTGATTTTTCTTTCTTGATCGTTGTATTCTTTTCCTGTCAATGCCTTCTATTTATAGCCTTGAATAACCTTGGTTTTTGAAATTCCGTCCGTTGGCTATATTAATGAGGGAATAACCCTTGATTTTATTCTTGATTCCCCCTTAATTGTATTCTCCTTGATTTCAGTGATCGGATTCTTTCTTCAAACGTATAGCAGAAAATCCGTCCTTGATTGATCCTTTAATGATTTGTGCATTTAATGCATGATCTTCGAATCTTCATCGTATATCAAATCTGATCTTGTAAATGTCTCTTCGCCGTTTTTAGAACGGTCGAGTGAGCCTTCTGACTTAGCCGTTAGTTCTTTCTTTGCTGTTTTGTTTTCTCTTTGCCGAAAGTCAGTTTACTCAGCCGATTCACTGTTTCCTTCTTTGTTCTAGTTTTTGGAGAGTCTTTGTACTTCACTGATCCTTGATTTGGGTGAGACCAGTGTACACCATATTTGAACATTGAGTTTCATCACTTAAAACATAACTTAGACTTAACCAAGGTCATCACGGACTTCCTTGGTTATAGGTCGACCATAATGTCTTCATACTTCTCTGCTTTGGTGCTTGGTCGGCTTCACTATCTTGAATATCCGTCCTTGCTTTGCCGTCCTACCAACTAGTACAATACTTGTCGACTTAACTTATACAACTTGTCAGACTCTAAGTAAAGACTTATACAGAGAATTCTAACTTATTTCAGGCTTGCTATAACAGCTAGTATGGCCATCATCAAAACATAATAGAATGTTCCTAACAATTTGGTAGTTCAAGGTCTTTACGAAAGCACTTGGATTAGCAGTTCTCATTTTTAGAAATAAGAATCAACAGTGATAGATTTAACTATTGTTAGATTATAGTTTACCTATATAGATGTGATGCTAAAAGAGTTTAGCATAGATCGCGACGGGAGAGATACTTGCTAGCCGGTGTTCTCAAGATCTATCTATGTTAAGACGTTGGTCCTAAAGATAAGGTGAAAGATGATGCTTATGGAAGGTTTCCTTTGCTACTATGATAGGAACCATCATAAAAGTAATGTCAGACATTCATAGTCCATGAAGAGTCATAAGCAAGTATAAATCTAGTGAATATCGAGAATATCCTTAAACGAGTTAAGGATGGTTTCCTAGTTTATCGAAACTTGGAATCAGATAAATATAGATATACAGACGTATATCCAGAGTCTTATGAAGGCGAGTGGGAGCTACAGTCTGGGTTTGTATTCACTTTAATTAAGTTATACAGTGAGCTAGAAATGTTCATAGCAAGAGATCATTGTGAATTCTACAACTAAGCCAAAACACGGTATTGCCTTGGAGGAACAGCGGAAGCTGTACATGGATCTAAAAGGTTCATTCTTGAACCTTGTGTGGTTCTTCCACCTTCACTATATAGCTGATATAGTGGTGGATTCATTGCTAGAAGAAACGACCAAGGTCTCGTCGGAGATTCATGTGTGTTGAGGCGGTTCTTTTTGACTTGGTCATTTGGAGCATGATATGAAGATAGTCTGAGTCCTCATGGATAGCTATCCATTCGTGGCTAGGGCCGGTTGCGAGTATTGCATGAGACTCTTGTGTTTCAACTTGGTCTTGTGTGTGCGAGTGATTGGTTTTAGGCCAAGTGAGAGATTGTTGGAATAGTGTCCTAAACTCAATCGGGTTGGACCGGATCCGACCGGGTTTAGTCATTTCTACTATTTCTTTATGATTATACATATATAATAAATGGATTTTATGTTGTCATATATTTGTTCTTTTAAAGAACAAATTGTGAATTGTTATATGACGACGTCCTTAGTATGAAACTATGATAGAGAAACCACGATAGACGATTATGGTTGATGAGATTTCTAATCACTTTAATAAGTTTGATACTTAAATGTATCTAGGCCGATGTACTATTTTTAAACAGGACATTGATAGTACGAACAGACTAGCATGTATTAGATGTCTTCTATATTTAAGGGTATGGATAGATCTCGTCTATTGAAGTGTAGAGAAAATTGGACTGTACGTGGACATGTTTTGAGAATGCGTATGTTAGACTGACCCACTTACACTGTTAAGTGTCACACTATGTGACGGTTGTGTAATTATCCTTAGGAACAGAGTCTACATGGCATCACGGTGTGGATTGTCATGCTTTGACACTATTGAGGTTTCCCTTAGCCATAGGGCGATCATGCAGTAATGATTGGGTGTGATACTGAAGCACGCGGAGTATACATGTTTGGTCATCTGGGAATCGCGTACCCTATGAATAGGGGGGAATATCCGAAAGGGCCTTCTTATAAGGAATATCTTACTCTCGTGAATCTTTGCAAAGTGGAAGAAAATGAGTTACTTTGAGAGAGCATGATATCCATATTCTAAGATATGGTCGTTAATGCTTGACACTCGACGTACGACAGTATGGATATTATTAAAACGATATGATTCTATTTACACGCTAACCGAGCAAATGAGAGGTATTAGTCATTGCGTATTGAATCTTCCAATGATTAGGGGTCACGGACATGTTGCTAGACGCTATCCGTGATCGTTAGATGTGAAGGGCATTCTCATAATTGCGCCTTATGTCTACGGCCAACATATTCGGAAGCCTATCGGGTCACACGCATATGAACATCGAAACGGATTAAAATGTGGTTATAGTTGATAACCAAATAAGGAAAGAATTTATCTCATACTATAAAGGTTATAGTGGTAAATTAATATGATGGTATTTATTTATTATGAATAAATATAATACAAGATATTAATTATGTTGATTAATTAAATATGTATAGTGATACATATATTTCAAAACATGTATATATAATATACATGGATTTTGCAAATTAATTAATCATAGCAATATATTAATTAAAGAATATTCCGGATGCCAATTGTGGCATGTATGGGGCGCAAGATGTAAGGTGTATATGATACACTTGGGTTATGCAATTTAATTAATAAGATTACCATAATATTAATATTAGCTATTAATTGATATTGGAAAAATAGATTTATGGTAATAAGATAAAGATAGTCAATATTAGATATTGACAATATCTTGGAAATATTTAATATAGGATATTAAATTAAATGAGATAAATCAATCTAAGGGATTTTCCTTATTTTATTAGGAAAATATTTTCTCTCTCCTCAATCTACTAGAAAGCTTCTCCCAATCAGATTGGGAACTATAGAGGGGCGCCCCAATGACTTATACATATGAGGGCTTGGCTAGCTCTTTTGTACACCATAATTCCAAGAGCTAATTGTTCTTGTGAAAAATAAGGGAGTCTCTTAGAAAGAGATTATAAAGAGAGAAAAGGTCGACCTAGCAGTCGATTTTTTCTAGTAGTAATTCTTGGCGGGATTCCGGCGAGGTGCTCATGTGGATAACTAGTAGAGGACGGACGCTTGGACGGCTCGCGCACATCTACTCCTACCGGAGGGTCAAAGCGTCGATCTTTTAGATCAACCAAAGTAATAGTACTGTCCCCTCTCTTATATGTTTATTGTTTAAACGGAGACGATCCTGGATCGGGAAATCAAAATTTAAATTCCGCTGCGCTACTCGATTCATTTTCTAACAGATGCAACACCCAGGTGATCCAAGTCAGCACTCATCTAATCTGGTTGCTGAACCAGAGCTGGGTCCAAGCGAGTCAGCTGAACAAAGGTCAACTGAGCATCAAACAGCAGATATTGGTCAGCATAGTATAGCTATCAGTAGAGCTAGAAGAACCAATGTTGGGGTGATATGGTTGGATATGCACTTCAAGTTGCAGAAGAAGTGAATGGTTTTTAACCTTTTACTTACAGGGAAGAAGTGACATGTTCTAAGGCATCTCAATGGCTTGCTTCCATGGGAGATGAAATGGAGTCATTACTGAAGAATCAGACTTAGTATCTAGTTAAACATCCAACTGATAGGAGAGTTGTTACTTGCAAGTGGATCTTCAAGAAAACCATATGGAATGACTGAGGCAGAAGGAGTCAAGTATAAGGAACGTTTGGTTACAAGAGGGTTCAGTCAGAAAGAAGGGGTGGACTTTGATGAGATAATCTCACCAGTAGTCAGACATACTTTAATCAAAGTGGTAATAGTAATGGTGGCACAGCAGGATCTTGAACTTGAGCAGTTAGATGTAAAGACAACTTTTCTACATAGTGATATAGACAAAAAGATATACATGACTCAGCCAGAGGGATTCAAAGTTCCTGGCAAGGAAGATTTTGTATGCAAGTTGAAGAGGTCATTGTATGGACTGAAACATGCTCCAAGGCAGTGGTATAAAAGGTTTGACAGTAACATGATCCAGCAGGGTTATAACAGAAGTCCATATGATTGTTGTGTGTATCACAGTCAGCTGAGAGATGGATCAAATATCTTGTCCTGTATGTGGATGATATGTTGATAGCTGCTGAAAGGAAGTCTGATGTTCAGAATCTAAAGAACCTACTCAGTGCTGAATTGGAAATGAAGGATTTGGGTGCAGCGTTGAAGATTTTGAGGATGTAGATCTGAAGAGATTGAAGCCTAAAGAAGCTATTTTTATCTCAGCAGGGCTATATACAGAAGATATTGCCAGATTTGGCATGTCTGCTGCAAATCTAATAGATATTCCTATGGCATATAATGTTCATTTGTATGTTTATGCTTTACAATCATCAGAGGAGAAGGAGTACATGTCAAAAGTTCCTTATACTAGTGCAGTTGGCAGTCTGATGTATGTCATGGTATGCACTAGTCCTGATCTGGCTCAGGCAGGCAGTGTTGTCAGCAGATTTATGGCTCAATCTGGAAAGAAATGTTGGAAAGTCATGAAAAGAATGTTCATGTACCTTAGGGTACAACTGATGTTGGTCTTATTTATGGAGGTGATACTCAAGGTCTGATCACATGATACTGTGATGCTGATTATGCAGATGATGTGGACGGTATAAAATCTCTGACTGGTATTGGAGAATTCAGTTGTCAACTGAAAGCAACTCTTCAGGCCACAGTGGCTTTATCAACTACCAAGGCAGAATATATGGCTCTTACTGAAGCAGCCAAGGAGGGTATCTAGTTGAAGGGACTAGTCAGTGATTTAGGCTACATCAGGATCAAGCTGAGATTTATTGTGACAGTTTGAGTGCAATTTGTCTAGCTAAGGATCTGGTTCATCATGAGAGAACCAAGCATATTGATGTGAGGTATCATTTTCTGAGAAACGAGAAGAGGGTTGTAATGAAGAAGACCAGCACCAAGGAGAATCATGCTGACATGTTTACTAAACATGTTCAGCAGAGCAAGTTCAGTTATGTCTGGACTTGCTGAATATTCAAAGTTTATAATCTGAAAACCTGGAAGCTCAGGTGAGGGCAGGTCAGCTGAGTGGATATTGTGGAGTAATATGGTACAGTACATCTGGCATTGACGAATGCATCTGGTACAAGTATGTTTGGTTATACAATCTAGTTGACTGTGAATGAGAGTTCAAATGAAGATGGAGATTTGTCAGCCTAGTGACTTAAACTCTACATCTGGTGGAACTAATCTGGTATTCAGCTGAATGATGGTCAACTGAACAAGTGTATTAAAGTCTGTGAAAGTCAGCTGGTGAGGTCAGCTGGGTTTCTTCTAGGAGTCAACAGCCTGCTGAGGCCTGCTAAGGTTTTGGATACAGCTGAGTTCTACGTCTAGCGGTGATCAGCGAGTTTGGTCAGCGAGGGGCCCACATATGGGGCATTTATGGCAATCGACCGAGATTCTTTGGCGGTTAGGGTTTTAGGGATCTCGTATCTATAAATATCATCCGTATTGATCATTGTAAAGTGTGTAATCCGTCTAAAATTCGGTGCATTGTAAAAAATCTTTTTTCTGTCCGTGAAATAGTCGGCACAACGTCGGAAACCACATTAAATCTTGTGTTCTTCTTGTTTCTGTTATTTTCTGTGATTATTATGTTAGATTGCTTCAGTTAAGTATTCTCTTTATCATCTAGATTCCTCTTCTGTTATAACACCTCTTGCACCGCTCCCACCACCTCTGATGTTTTTTCACAAACAATAAAAAAATCATCATGGCTTTCACCCTCGACCCCCACCCCCGCCCCCACCCCCACCCCCACCCCCACCCCCATCCCTGCCCCCTTCCCCTTAAAAATCTCTCTCGCTCCCTCTTATCCCTAACCCCTAAAAAAATTGTTTATTCTTTATTTATTTTAATACAAGGAAAATGAAGGTAAAAATAAAATACGACACGTTCTTAATGTCAAAAAAAATTGTTTTGACCTTTTGGCTAAATGAAACTTCGAAAAATGGGAAATTTTCCATAATAATCAAATAATAAATGACACTTTGTAACCAAAAAAATCATACTATATATTTACATTAATAATTTATATCGACCAATATAATTAAATAAATTTGATGTAGCTCTGCATACATTTGTTAGAAAAATAATGAGGAGGAGCGTGTAGCCGTGTTGAAATCTGACTCACAAGTTGTGTAAAGCGGGTAACACATTTGTTATCAAAGTAATGAGAAGGAGTGTGTAGCCATGTCGGAATCTGACGCACGAGTAGTGTAACGCCGGTAACGGGTGTCGTTAGGACAATTTTTGATTTGTCTTAATTATACCACGAAAGCACAAGATAAACGTGAGTAATATTTGTTTCGAGTGCTCATATAATATACTAACAGATAACTTTTATCGTCTTAAATTGTAACGAACTAGCCAAATGTAATTAAACCCGAAAACGAACCATTCTCATGACCTAAAAAAAATATTTCGAATTACGAAACATTTTGAGTGAAAACCGATTACAAGAATTATATTAATAAAAATATCATTTTGTAACTAATCAAAGTTTACGAGTTAGCTTGTGTTTGATCACTTAATAAACAAACATTATCTTGACTTGCACAGCTAAAAAAACGAATGTGAGCATATACAAGTCAAACTAGAGTTGTTTATGAAGAGCTTGTTCGTTTACTAGCCTCACATGCATATCCCCCTAGACTCCACAAATCAAAAAGTAAACCCTAATATATCCCAACCCTCAACTTAGCCCCTTCCTTACAAAAAAACGCGAAGTTATTGTGTGGTGAGGGAATTTGAGCTGATGTGACGTCGGGTGAAACGATCAAAACCACACAGTTTTAAATATAGAATGAAAATGTGTGGTGTGTGGTGTGCAACACGTGCTATCCGCACGTAGGTACACATGTACACCACACAAAAACCTCCCACGAATATAACCTAAACCTTAAACCATATTTGATCCCTAAACCCCTTAAACCTCTTTAGTAGGTAAAAGGGCATTTAGCTAAGGTAGCACTTGACTGCTGTTTGCTTGTTATTATTGCCTTAACACTTATGGATCTCTTTTAAAATTATTTAATGATCAGAAATGTTCATATTCTCGATTTAGAGTAATTTTTATTCAAAAGTACTCTTGACCGCATGTAATTTATGTATTAATCACGTTCGCACGAATCACTTAAAAAACAACTATGCATTTTAGGCAATGATGTTACTAAGCGTTCCTGAGAACACATTGATTCTGAATTTCTGAGCCACTAGGTTACCTGATTAACATCTCCACTCATTCCGTGGAATATGGAAGTGGGGACCCTTTCGGTTAGGGTTTACCGTTATTATTTTTTTTAATTTTTTTTTTTTAATTTTTGAAGGTAATCGCATCCATGATAAACTTTTAAATTAATGAAATGAAACTAATTTCAGAATTCTAGCTAGTAGCATATTATTCCATTGTGCAGAATTCTGTGTGTTTGTTAATTGTAAGTATTATTTGATTGAGAATGTTGTGTTGTGAGGGACCGACAACATACAGGTGGAAACAGTAAAGGTCTTGCTTTTCAATTATCATCATATGGACAACATTCTATATTCTAAATACAAATTCCGTCCTAAAATATAAGTCATCCTATACTTTTAAATTTGTTTCATAATAAAAGTTATTTTACATTACCAATGCAACATTTATTACCCTTTTAACCATTTTACCCCAAATTTACTATCAATCCAATTAACCACTATTTATCACTCAACAACTATTGTATTAATGATAATCAAGAGACATTTTAGACATTATCCTTTTAAATTTATGACATTTAATCATTTTATAAATATGTGAAAACCTCTATGATGACTTATATTTTGGATCACAGATATTACTATTTTAAAATGACAAAATAATACCCCAAAAAGGGAAAATTTAGAGATCACGTGTAAAGTTTACTTTTTGACATTTTTTTAGGTAACCTGCCCCTCCATGACCAAAATCAAGATTATGGATGTGTGAGAGTTTTACACGTCGTTAACATTGACGTGAAACTTATATATTTCTCGTCCATAATATCAACGGGAAACCCTCGTCTCATCCATAATCCTATTTTTTTTGGTATTTATTGGGTGAGTGTTTTAACCGTCGCTATTAACGACGTGAAATTGTGTTTCCCGTCGATAATAACAACGGATAAACTCTCGTCCTATCCATAATCTTGATTTTAGTTATAAACGGGACAAGGTTTTTAGACGTCCATATTATCTACGAGTAACACAAAGTATTTTAAAAAATATCAGGAAAAACACACATTAAAAAAAAAAATCAAGGTCTGACAAGTGGGTAATTCTGTTGTATGGACTCACTTTTAGAACGGATCGTTAGATAGCTGTCACATGTATAAACAAATAAAAAAGATTTGTCTTTTTATATTAATGACAGCCCATCCAACAATCCGTTCTAATATAAGAAGTCTGTCAATCAGAATTTTCCCTCACAAGCTTTATCCCCGAATAAAAATAATAAACGAAGGACAAATTTAGTACACAAATTTCAGGGGGAAAGTAAGGCCACAACTAAAATTCTTTTTATGACAAATAAAAGAGTTTTTATTTTAAGTACTAGTAAATGAAAGAGAATAGTCTTCTTCACACCTAGTTGTGGTGCCTCTTATTGGTACTTTGTGTGACTATGCTGCTCCCACATTTCTTCATAGAATCACAAAACTAAACCAAAATTGGAACCATTTATCCTCATCCCCACCTATTTCCATCCTTTGTCATTTCATTAGGATTTTTGTCCCTTTTTATTTTCTTGGATTTTTTATTTTTTATTTTTTATTTTTGGGGGGATTTGTTTTTGTTCTTCAAATTAACAAGCACAGTACAGTACCTTCCATCTTCCCTCAAAATAGATAAATATATTTGTTTAATTTATTCTCTCGATTTCCCCGAAAAACATCTTCTTCTCTTCCTATAAACAAACTTCACTTTTTTCAGACAACAACGTAGCTTTTGCGGCAACAAACACTTATAAGTTCACCTTGCTTTGTTTCTACTATAAGTATATATACATATATGCTATAAATTGTCTTTCTTCACGTTCTTTTGCCGGCACAGTCGATTTCTCTTTCCTTTTCTTTTTTCTATCAATCTGCTTTGCTGGGCAGATTTTTTTTTTTTTTTTTTTTTTTTGGTCGATATCAGCTAATTGAGCTTTGTCTATATGCTCAATTAGTGGAAATAAAGCTTTCCTTGAGCATTGTTGTTGTTTCTGTACTTAGTTTCTAGTGTTTCCAGTTCAAAAATGTTGTCGGTTTCAGGGAATTCAGTAGGTGGTAGTAGTCATAAGAGTTTGTTAGAGGAGATGCTTGATTCTTTACAGAGAGCTGATGAGAAGCCAAAGGATATACCACCAGCTCTGCCGTCTAGGCCTAAACCCACTCCAAAAGCTCGGCGGCTTCCGTCGCTTAATAAGCGGACTTTGCCTTCTACTTTTGATAAAATCAACAACGGTTTTAGTAGTGATTTGGATTATCTTAGTAAAGTGGAAGAAGTAGAGAACATTGAAACAAGAGTGGTCGGGAAGGATCAGAGTTTTGGAGTTAAAAGGTCTAGAGAAATGGAGCCGAGTGATTCGCCTTATTTTGAAGAGGAGGAGGAAAATGGGTTCGAGCCGAGGTTTATTGATTCAGAGAAGGATGATGGCTACATTGATTATTTCATCAATAAGGTGCTGAGAAATAGGGAAATACTTGGTTTTAGATTTGTTTCTACATTTAAATTTTATTTTTTTATTTATTTTTTTTTTTGATGTGGTGCATTCTTCCCCAGTTAATGCTTACTATTTATGTAATTAATTTTAGTATTAAGGGGTTAAAATTGATGCTGGATATCCCCATATGTGGTTCAGTTGTTTGGTGAATTTATGGATCTTTTAATGTTCTAAAAAAGAGGATTTAATTCAAATGGCAAGTAGAGTTTCTTAAATTAAAAAACAAAGTTGATTTTGGTGGATTTGCTTTGTGATTTCGGCATTTCTAAGGTTAGATTTTCCATTTGTGTAGATATATATTTCTTGATGATCTTGGTAAATGGTTTCATTAGTTTAGTTGTTTTTAGGATTCCTTAACCACGAATATAACCAATGTATTATATATCTTTTTTTCCCATTGCATATGGAAGAGTTTATGAATGTTCATCAAAATCTTGAATGCACATTTACTTTAGAGACTCTGATTTCGGAATATTTATGTTTCAGAAACTTCGTGTCTGGTGTCACGTAAAAGACAATCATTGGGAAATAGGAAAAATTCAGTCAGCTGAAGGAAAAAAGGCTTCTGTTCTGTTGGAAGACGGAAATGTGAGTTTTTCTTTTCGGTTTTAAGAAAGGCTGTAAATAGAAATGAGTAGAACAGACATGAACTTCAATGTCATTTGTTCTTTAGGTTGTTTCAGTTCAACCGGGAGACCTTTTGCCTGCAAATCCCGAAATTCTTCAAGGCGTGGATGATCTTATACAGCTCAGTTATTTGAACGAGCCTTCAGTTGTACACAACCTGGAACAAAGATTTTTTCATGACATCATATATGTAATAGCATTTTTCTTAAATCTATGTAGATGAATCGTATATGTGTGTGTGTTCTCTCCCCTTGTATAAATTCTTTTCATGTGTCTGATGTAGAGCAAAGCCGGGGCAGTATTAGTGGCGATTAACCCCTTCAAAGATGTCCAGCTTTATGGGGATGAGTATGTGACTTCATACAGACAAAATCTTGTCGACACCCCCCATGTTTACGCCGTTGCTGACTCAGCTTACACTGCAATGATGAGAGGTATTAGACGTTACCGGAATTTTTTCGAAATGCTTGTAATATTTACGAGGAAAACTCACCACCTTTTTTTTTTTTCTTTTTCTTTTTGGTCTCCTGCAGATGAATTAAGTCAATCCATCATCATCAGGTACGTTGCATATATATCTCTACAATTCCACTGCATGGTTTTGTTTCTACGCTATTCCAACGCCATCTTATTTCATTTGATGTTCTTTACGGATGTTCTTGCAGTGGAGAAAGTGGATCCGGAAAGACAAAAACTACAAAAATTACAATGGAATACTTGGCTGCAATAAGTGGAGGTACCGGTGAAATTACTTACGAACTTCTGCAAGCAAGCTTTATTATTTTAGAGGCATTTGGGAACGCAAAAACATCCAGGAACGATAACTCCAGCCGATTGGTTCGTTCTGTTTATCCCTATTGAGCTAGTTTGGATTCACGGAAATTAGCTAAGTCAATTGCCTTAATTTATTTCTGGTTTTCTATAGGGGAAATTGATTGAAATGCACTTTACCGAGAAGGGGATAATGTGTGGTGCTAAAATAGAGACATGTAAGTTTCAGCATCTTGGAACATTATCAACTTCTTATTCTAAGTACAATATGATACCATTCGCATTGACTAACTGGACTTGTGTGCTTATCTTTGTGATGCCGAAATTTGGCTACTCGTATAACGGACAGTTCTGCTTGAAAAGGTCCGGTTTTGTTTTATGTCATATTTGGGAATATTTTTGTTCGTTTTTCATATGATCAGCAACTTATTTCTTGTACACATGTTGAACAGTCGAGAATTGTTCGATTGGCTAATGGTGAGAGATCATACCATGTTTTTTATCAGCTTTGTGCCGGGGCTCCTTCTGATACTAAAGGTTTGTGCTATGATACCATGTAGAATTATCAACACTCTCAAAACCTTAAGTTGTTAATCAAAATTGTAATTTATACATTTATGCGTTTACTTGGTTTGGAGAATAATGAAATATCTGGTTGTTTGTTTGTTGTTTACCTTTTCCAATTAAATTATGTGGTATAATGCATATTGTTTTTTCCAGAGAGGCTGAAGTTGAAAAAAGCATCGGACTTTAAGTATCTCAATCGGAGTGATTGCTTTGATATTCACAATGTCAACGATACTTCAAAGTTCCATTTGATCACGGTACCCTTTTTTTTGAATTTGATGTTGCAAACCCGGTTTCTTGATACTGTTTCTAATGTTGACTCCTAGATATTTTGGTTGAAAAATCTTTGATGTGAACAGGAAGCTTTAAATACGTTGAAAATATGCAAGGAAGATCAAGAGAACATGTTTGAGATGCTTGCTGCCGTATTATGGTTGGGTAACATATCCTTTCACGTGATTGGCAATGAAAATCATGCTGAAGTGGTGCATGACGAAGGCAAGCCATTGATTTCCTTTTTCTTATTATTGTCAAGATTTTCATTATGCTTCTTGCCGTTGATTTCCTTGATCTATTTGGCTCTTTTTTTCGAATGTTTCGGATGTGTTCTATGAGTATTGCTGCAACTCACTGTTTGCTTTTTATCGTTTCTCTTGCAGCTGTTACCAATGCCTGTAACTTGATAGGCTGCACTGCTACGGAACTCGTGGAAGCTTTATCGACTCGTAGTATTCAAGTAGCCAACAATATGGTTTTCGAAAGATTAACACTGCAGCAGGTATGTGAAATATTTAGTGTTGTTTCATGTATGATATACGTACCATCGTTTTTTCGTATGATGCCATATGTTTATTTCTCTAGGCATTCGATACAAGAGATGCTTTGGCTATGTTTTTATACTCCAGTACGTTTGACTGGCTTGTCAAAGAATTAAATATAGCTCTTGCAATGGACAAGCATTGTACTGGAAGATCTATATGTATCGTAGACATGAATGGATTCGAATCATCTAAGGTAAAAACATTTCCATTGGCTTTTTCTTATGTTAATTTCGTATTTTCCGTTCTCCACGTTTCATTTTCATGTTTCAGGAGAATACTCTTGACTCCGTAAACGAGAGATTCCAAAAACAAATACATAGACATCTACTTAAGCTTGATCAGGAGGTAAGATCCTCTTGCCAGTTATTATTTTGCTTCAGTGAAACGTCCGTGCATTTTGCCTACTATATTATTTCTTGTTTTCAGGAGTATGAATCTGATGGCATTGACTGGACAAAGGTAGAATTTGAGCAAAAACGAGAGTAATTGAATCTCTTTTTATGTCTTGCCAAAGAAAATTAAATTTCTTATTTAGTTTCATATTTTGCAGAATTTATGTTAAAAGAGTGAATGCAATATGCCTTGCAGAGACCTAACGGGCTAATATCCCTGTCGGATGAGGAATCAAGTTTTCCAGAGGCCATTAAATTTCAGCAGCTCTTAAATGGCAGTCACTGCTTTAAAGGAGAAAGAGGCGGTGCCCTCAATGCTCGATATTCAGCTGGTGAGGTTAGTTTTGCTGTTAAATTACCCTCTGGAAAGACTAGGTTAAACTTCTCATTGTCCCGAAAGATGTATTACCTTAATTTAGTGAAATTTCTCTTCAATACCAGAATTGTCCTAGAAACCTATCGTGTCATGTTTCAGTCAAGATCCTGAAGATATGGGTTTTTGAACTTTCTTGATACTGCAGGGTAAACTGTTAAAACTAACGCATCATCTGGAAAAAACCACGTCGCACTTCATTTGCTGCATCAAACCAAATAATAAGCAGCTTCCTGGAGTTTTTGAAAAAGACGTTGTTTTAAAGCAACTTAGATGCTTACAAGTCCTTGAAGTTGTTAAGATTGCTAGGTCCGGTTATCCTACTCAAATGACACATCAAGAATTTTCAAGCAGGTAACTTTCAGACACCCCCCCTCCCCTTTATTGATCATTCTTCCTTTAAAATTCTTGAATTGTGTTAATGTTATTGTAGGTACGGGATTCTGTTACCGGAGAATAATGATAACCAAGACCCTTTAAGTACTTCAGTTTCCATCTTGCAGCAATTTGGTATCCGTCCTGAAATGTATCGAGTTGGCTATAAGAAAATATATCTCCGAGCCGGACAAGTGAGTGTAACTACTATTAGTACTCTGCCTGATGACATCGCGGTCATGATTTTTCGTTTCTTAATAGACTTATCTGATGGGATTAGGTCGATATCTTGGAGGATACAAGAAAACAAGTTCAGCTAGGCAGTCTCGAGGTGCAAAATCATTTTCATGCTCGTCGGACTTGCCACAGTTTTCTTGAGCTCAGGGAATCCGTGATTACACTACAATCATGTAAGCCAGATGCCCCTTTTCAATTATAATTGTTGGAAATTATTGTATGGAGAGTAACTGTTCATATTTTGCATGCAGTTATTCGTGGAGAAATAGGCAGAGTACAGTTGAGTATTTTACGACAGAGAAACTCAGAGAAGCAGTTGAAGGCAGTTGTGCAGATACAATCAGGTTAACTTTTTGTTACAAATTCATCTTATTCTTTTCAGCTTATTATTTTTATATCATTGTTTATTTTTCATTGGTGCAGTTATCCGTGGTTGGTTGGCAAGAAAGAATTTCGGTCAGCTTCGGGATTCAACAATTGTGAAACATGAAGAACGAAAGCACGTTAAAACACTAGCCGATTTGATGGTACTCTTGATTTTACTTACGACCTCCTATTCGATACCATTTTGAATAACCGACTAATTTAAAAGCTCTGATACCGTGTTGATTTACTTTCGTTTCCTTTTTTTTGAATGAACATCTGGTGTTGTTTTGAATGGCATTTTGGCAGAGCATGGACCCAGAAAATCTACCACCCACTGCCGACGTGCTTAAGAAAAGGGTTATGTTTGTGGGAGCAGAACTGCAGAAGGAAGAGAAAGAGAATGATGCACTCAAAGAACAAGTGCAACAACTTGAGGCCCGGTTGTTGGAATCGGAATTCAACATGAAAAAAATCGAAGAGACGAGGCAAAAGCAGATAGCAACTTTGCAAGTAAGTTCTCGAATTTCAACGTATAAGTTTGGTGCAAAACACGTGTTATTTGCAAGTTTCATAGATTCTCTGTTTGATAGCGAGTCTGGATACGCACCAGACACTTAAGATGCATGTTTAGGGCGAACTTGCAATTTTCTTAAATGTTGGATACAGGAACCGGATAACATGTTCATGATTTGGATACGCGACATGAAAAAACCCTTTTGAAAATGAAGAAAAACTTCATTAAAACTCATCAAGAGCTATCTAAGATTATAAAAAAAAAAAACCCAACAAAAATGAAAAGAAAAGGTCCACTATAAATTGCTTTATGCTATGATTTGTAATATTTATACTTTGGTCCTTGTAGTTTTGTTATATACAATTTGGTCCCTGCACTTCCAATATTTACTTGAAATTCCTCCGCGTCTGTATCTTTTGTTTTTCAAACATCCTACACCCACGTATTCAGTCCTGCCTATTCGTTTGATTTGCCCTAATAAATAACTAGCCGTGAAATTTCTGGCCCTTTATCAGTAATTGGCTTCTTTCATAATGCAGATGAGTTTAACTGCAGCACGGAGAAGTCCCGGTGCTGATCAGACAGGTGTACAAACTGAGAACCCAGAATTATCCCCATCTCCTTATAACGATGATTCTGAGGACACGATGTCTGGTGAAACTCGAACCCCTTCTAGGAGCACTGCATCTGAACTTGCTAATATTAACGGCTTCGAAAGTACAGCTTCCGGTCTTGAAACCAACGGTACTGGCTCAACTTCAGTTCGTCTCCTCCATGCAAACGGACTGGAGAATAAAAAGCAGAATGTTGAAGATGATGATGCAGTATCGGTTTCGAAAAGGAATGATGAAGAGGAATACCGGAATCTAAAACAAAAGTTTGATGCATGGAAAAAAGACTATAAGATTAGGTTAAAGGAGTTAAAGTCAAAGTTACAGAGGCTCGGGAGATCCGAGGGAGAAAGTGGTCGAACGAAGTGGTGGGGAAGAAAGAGCAAGAAGGTATAATAATATCTCTTTGGTACGTCTACTTATTCTCAAGGTAATTAAACTGGTAAATCTTAGTCTAGGGATGAACTATATATCAGGCAGATATTCTTTACATAGTGCTGGTGGAATGGGGTTTTTGGGGGATAGCATTGTAGGTTTTTGGCTAGCAACAATGTTAGCGCCGATGCGTGTATCTAAACGGCTAATGGCGCGGAGAACGAGTTGGGTTATTTTTTTATGTAAATGTTAAAATCATATCATTGTTGTTGTTGTTGTTGTTATTGATTTTTATTTTATTTTGGATGATAATTTATGATAATTGATGTAAAGGTATATTATGTAGGCTACCTATTTTGTGTTTGTATAGTTCTTTCATCTATCTAGGGCTATGTAGGGGAAAGTTAAAAGGATTATGTTGGTGGAGAGTATGGTTTTGTAAAAGAGTAAGACAATGTTGAGCATTTGATCAACCCAATAATATCCATGAAATTGTTGACATTCGTTAAAGTATTAAAGTGTCTCACGTTGGGAACTTGTAATTGTTTCATCTATTATATTAAGATATGGATTTTCATCATCTCACAACAACCTTGGTTTTGGGAATGATTTTCTCTGTGTTTGAGTCTTATTTCTACTAATAAACTAGTGTGCTATGCACTTATTTTATTTAAATTTTAAATTTTAAATTTGTATATTTCCAAAAAACTTAAAAGGAAAAGGTTGTAAATGACTGTTTTTTTAACAACATGTAGTAACAAGCGTGTTTTTGTCCTTTTCAATCACTATCTTTTTTTTTCTCATTTTGTATCTTATTTTGTCCTTTTGACCCGCCACCCCACTTGGAAATAAAATTCTACTCTTATAAAAATAACTAGAATACAAGTCATCAACTTTTGATTTTTACAAATTTACCATCTACCATAGGCACCACATTTTTTCCCTCCAAAACAATAACCCAGGTCGAACTCCCTCCCTCACCATCACCCCAAACTCGTTCTTCCTCCCCAAAATTCTTTATCTCTTCTTCTTCTTCATCACATTTCTCCTCCCCCTCCTTCCTTCACCTCATTCTCAACCCTATTTTATCTCTCTCTTACTCATATCACCATTATCATTTTCCTTTAAAAATTCCATTTTTAGAAAGTTGTGATTATCATCACATTTTCTAACAAACTTTGTAAATACTTCACTAAATTTCTTCATTGTCATCATTAGTTAAAAAAGTACGGATCTTTTTGAGTTTTATTCATATGGAACATTTATGTGAAGTTGGGATTACAAATGAAAACAAGACTACCTCAAATGAAGAATTGGTTTCAATAGAAGTTATGAAGAGTCTACAAGATCATAGTAGTATTTTTTTTAAAATGGTTATTAGTGAATATGTTGTTATAACAGGGATAGAGAGAATCCGGATGCAATAAGATAAACACGAAGCAATCTAACATAAACAATCACACGGAGGAACGAAACAAGAAGAACACAAGATTTAACGTGGTTTCCGGCGTTGTGCCGACTACTCCACGGACGAGAAAAAGAGATATTTTATTATGCACATAATTTCAGATGGATTACACTCATTACAATGATCAAATACGCTTGGTATTTATAGGCACGGATCCCTAAACCCTAACCGCCAAGAATCTTTGTCGGTTTGCCATAAATGCCCCGGATGTTGGATCACCCTGCTGATCCCACTCAGCTGATCATTGCCCCGATGTAGAACTCAGCTACACCCAAAATCTCAGCAGGCCCTCAACAGTGCGTCGACTCGAAAGAAACTCGTGGACTTCCCGGTGACTTTCACAGGCTTGGATACACTCTTCAGCAGACCATCACTCTGCTGATATCCATATTAGTTCCACCAGATGTAGAGTTTAAGTCACTTTGCTGACAAATATCCACCTTGACTTGAACTCTCATTCACAATCAACCAGATTGCATAAACAGATGTACTTGTACCAGATGCATTCGTCAATGCCAGATGTACTGTACCAAATTACTCCACAGAATCCACTCAGCTGACCTGCCCTCAGCTGAGTTTCCAGATTATAAGCTTTGAATATTCAGCAAGTCCAGACACAACTGAAACTTGCTCTACTAAACTGGTTTAGTGAACATATCAGCAGGGTTCTCCTTGGTGCTGGTCTTCTTCACTACAACCCTTTTCTCATTCCTTAGAAAATGATACCTCACATCAATATGATTGGTTCTCTCATGATGAAGCTGATCCTTAGCTAGACAAATCGCACTCAAACTGTCACAATAAATCTCTGCTTGATCCTGATGTAGCCCCAAATCACTGACTAGCCTTTTCAACCAGATACTCTCATTGGCTTAAGTAAGAGCCATATATTCTGCCTCGGTAGTTGATAAAGCCACTGTTGCCTGAAGAGTTGCTTTCCAGCTAACAACTAAATTCCCCAATGTGAAAACATAACCAGTCATTGATTTCCTACTGTCCATATCACCTATATAATCAGCATCACAGTACCCTATGATCAGACCTTGAGTATCACCTCCATAAATGAGACCAACATTCTTTTCACAGGTACCTAAACATTCTTTTCACAGCTTTCCAATGTTCCTTTCTAGGTTGAGCCATGAACCTGCTGACAACACTGACTGCCTGAGCCAAATCAGGCCTAATGCACACCATGGCATACATCAGACTGCCAACTGCACTAGCATAGAGAACTTTTGACATATACTCCTTCTCCTCTGCTGGAGGGGTAGGGCCGGAATTGGACGGTACAGATTGTTGGGTAGGAGGAAGGAAAAACAGGGCGAAGGAGAAATACGAGAGGAGGGGAGGGACGGAAGAGGAACAAGGGAGGGAGGAGGGAGGGACAAGGATGGAGAGGGAAAAGGAAGAAGATGATCTAGAGAGGTTAAATCGTCAAGAAAAATTGCAGACTTCACTTTTGGAAGACACTCTCACCATAAGAGAGAAAAACACTCTAAACAAGGAGACAAACTATCCGATATTGGGTTTAAAACATCAAATTCAAATTCTGTCAGAATAAACTATAACTTGTAAGTGTGAAAAGATTTTTCCTCAATTACTAAAGGAAAATGATTATGGCACACCACTCATCCCCGAAAGTGTAAATGGATGGTATGGTATATGTTTTTCTTTTCTTTTTTTTTAATTTTTTTTGTGGTGGATGATGCCTTCAGTGATTTTTTCGGGGGAAGATCTTGGTGCCCGATCACTATCCATTACTAAAAGGATCATAATTAAATTTATACTGTGATTCACGATGTAAAGCGACATAGGAAGTAAAAACTGATGAAAAATGATATATATATATAAAATAAAAATTAAAAAAAAACATTTCAAAAAGACGAAACCACCTTGCACGGTAGTTTGCACAGTTATTATTATTATTATTATTATACTGTTCCTTTTCCAAAAAAAAAAGTTTCCACATTTAACTTCCTCGATGTGCATTCAATTTCCTTTCTTCAGCATCGCCGTTTAACTAAAAAATAAACTCATCTGGAGCCGGCGAACCCCCGGCGAATGTGTTCATTGCGAAGACGGGTTCGGCGTGCAATAGATCTACGACTCCGGCAGAACATTATATAAACCATATGTGTCCTTCTAAACATTTCGTTCTACCGGGATCATGGTTTTTTCTTTGCTAAGAAAGCATCTTCAAGGGAAAACACACCGTATAATCAATTTGGTGTAACTTTTCCGCCAATTCCAACCATTCACATTCAAAAAAGAATATTTTTGGAATATTCTATTTTTTAGTTGTAAAAAATGATGAATAGTGTTTGCCGGTGGAATAACCCACGGCAAATTTTCTGGTGAAATCACTCAAAACACCAATTTGGTTTAGATGGGTCATTGGAGTGGAGTTCTCCCATCAAATCACCAATTTGATGTACCGTTAGAGATGCTCTAAACACTTCGTTCTTCCTTTATTGAATAAAATCTCACATATATCTTCCAATTTAGGACAGCTTACAACGCCAAAAATAATAAATAAATAAAAGTAAAAACTTCTCTCCTATATCTTCTAATAATTTAGGATTCAATCAGTGGAATCTCTAGTATATTAACGTAACAAGTTTCAATTAGTTTCTCAAATATATATAAAAAAAAGTGCCGCTAAAGAAAAGAATATTGTGTATCAGGTCATTAACGTTTTTCTTTTCTTCTCTCATTTTAAACACTCATATTTTTTTATTTAAATCTTTAAACATATTAAAATTTTCACTTAATAAATTTCAGTAGTGAATATCAAAAGAGACCGTGAATTTTCAAAAGTTACGTCGAAATATTATCATTATGGTCTCGAAATAAAAGGCACGGAAAAAATTAAATAATTGATGAAAAAATTATCAATTTAAAAGTTATAGATTAAGAGATATAAGTGTGCATGATAGAGAAAAGTGTATTGTTTCAGATAAATATGGTAAAATGTGTTGTGTCATTTACAATTGAAGGTATACGGTATAAACAGTACATACAGAAAGATCCTAGAGATCTTGTAATAAATGCCTACAATATTTTACAATAATGAAAAAAAATATTCTCACTATAATGACAGAATAATAGTATTATTTCCTAATACGCCCCCTCAAGCTGGACGAGTGGAGTGAAGGCCAAGCTTGTATTTGAAGTGCCGGAAGGTGGAGCGGGGTAACGGTTTGGTGAGTGCATCAGCGAGTTGATCGTAACTTAAGACATGAGAGACACGAACCAGACCTTTCTGCACTTGATCGCGAATGAAATGGTAATCTATGGCAACGTGCTTCATACGGGAGTGGAAAACCGGGTTGGTGGAGAGTTGTGTGGCTCCCACATTATCACAGAAGATGACCGGAACAGGTGTGGACGAGATCTCGGAGAAGGTAGGTGATCCAGTTAAGTTCGGCCGTGGTTGCGGCAACTTCGCGGTATTCGCCTTCCGTCGAAGATCGAGCAATGGAGGACGCTTTTTTAGAGCTCCATGCGATTAGATTCCGGCCAATAAAACCAAGAAATCCATTGGTGGACGAGTAGTCTTCTTTGTTGCCACCCCAGTCGGCGTCAGAAAATGCATGAAGATGGGGAACTGAAGAAGCAAATAACTGCAAGCCTTCTTGGATGGTACCCATAAGATAACGAAGCAGGCGCTTGACCAACGCCCAGTGATTGACCATAGGGCCATGCATATATTGAGAAAGCTTATTAACTGCATAAGATATATCCGAGCGAGTGAACAATCGATATTGGAGACTACCAAGAATCTGACGGTACTGTGAAACATCGGGACGAGCCTCGGCCGAGGTCATGTCATAAGGGCTATAGCATCTCGTGGGGAGCGGAGTGGAAACGGCTTTGGCATCCCGCATGTTAACTTTATGCAAAAGATCTGAGCATACTTCGTTGAGTGAGGAGATTGCCCCGTGAATTGTAATGTACTTCAACACCAAGAAAATATGATAAGAGGCCAAGATCATTAATGGAGAACCGGTGAGCAAGCGAATCAATAACTCCGTTGAGTATGTGAAGGAGTATTTCCTGTAATAATAATACCATCAACGTACACAAGTAATAAAGTGATAGTAGTGTCAGAATGAAACATAAAAAGGGAGTAACCTGCTGTGGAGTTATAAAACCCAAGTGTGAGAATAAAAGCCTTGAGCTCATGATACCAGGCCCGAGGGGCCTGTTTGAGACCATAGATAGCTTTGGGCAGTTTGCACACATGAAGGAAAATCCGAGTCCTCAAAGCCCGAGGGTTGGGCCATAAAAACATCTTCAGTGATCCAACCCTATAGAAAAGCATTGTTAACTTCAATTTGGCGAAGCGACCACTGAGAGGCCACAGCCAAACTGAGAACAAGTCGATTTGTGGTAGGCTTGATAACCGGACTTAAGGTGTCGAAATAATCAACACCCGGACACTGCGTGAATCCTTTAGCAACCAACCGGCTTTGTAGCGATCAACTGAACCATCAAGCTTGCGTTTGATTTTGAAAATCCATTTGCACCCGAAAACATTGAGAGAAGGATCAGAGGGCACTAATTCCCACGTGCCATTACGGACATCGAACTCATCACTCATAGCTTGACGCCAAATAGAACTTTGTAGTTCTTGTTTGACAGTGGTAGGTTCCGTATCAGAGTACTTAGAATCAAGACCAGCATGAAGGTTAAGGATGGTTCGGGGTTTGAAGATGTTGTTTTTGGCATGAGTGACCATAGGATGAGGGGTCGGAGCCGAGGGGAGTGAGGAGGAAGGGGGGAAGAGGGGGTGGGAGGTTCGGGTATGGAATGGGGGGATGGATCGGTTGATGGAGGAGATGGCGTGAGTGGAGTGGTGGGGTGGTCCAGAAGGATGGGAGGAGATAGAGTTGGGGAAGGAAGCCAGTCGGAGGGAGGGGAGGAGATGACTCGCCGGACGCGAGGAGAAAGGGAAGACGGTCTCAACAAACTTGACATCACGAGAAACATATATACGGCCAGTGGCGGGATCAAGGCAGTGGTACGCACTCTGAGTCAGGGAATAGCCAAGAAAGACACACGGGAGGGAGGAGGCTTCAAGTTTGTGATGGTTGTATGGTTTAAGCCAGGGATAACATAGGCACCCGAAGACACGTAATTTATTATAGTTAGGTGAGGCAGAAAAAGTTTTTCGTAAGGGGTGAGCATCTGGAGAGTTTTAGAGGTCATGCGATTAATTAGATAGGCAACGGTTAGAACAACATAGGACCGAGGGATGTGGGCACGAAGGCGTGATGAAGAAGAGTGAGGGCCGTTTCGACAATATGAAGATGGTGTCTTTCGGCCATGCCGTTATGTTGAGGAGCGTGAGGTGGGATGGTGAGGTGAGTGATCCCGTGGGTGGATAAAAAAGGACATAGCTTGATGAATTTTCCGCCATTATCAGAAAAGAGATTTTAATGGAGTTATTAAAGTAGTTTTTTCTACTAAGGCTTTAAACTGTTGAAAAATAGGAAAAACATATAATTTGTTACATAGGGTAAAGCCAAATGTAGTGTGTGAAGTGATCAACGAAAAGCACATAATACTTAAATCCATCAACAGAGTAAATAGAGGCAGTCCATACATCAGAATAAATTAATTCCAGGGGTCTAGAGGAAGTTAAGGTCGAATTATAAAAAGATAGGCGATGACTTTTATTAAACATGAATCACAATGAGAACGAGAAACTGAAGTAATGTCCGAACAATTATTGGTAATAATAGACTGAGTAATTGGAAAAGCAGGGTGTCCACAACGTGAATGCCAAACATCGGTGGACGCTTTATTGGCGGAGAAAGCAAGCAAAGGAGGAGGTCACATATAAACTCCATCTTTAAGAAAGCCCTGATGGAGTGTTTGACCCGTTTTCGGATCCTTAACAAGAAAAGAATCATATAAGAATTCAATAACAACATGATTATTGGCACAAAATTTAGAGACGGATTCGGGGTAGGCGGGGAACACATAAAACATGCGATAAATTAAAAACATAGGTAGAGTAGGGTAAAGTGGCAAAACCAGTGTGGGTGATAGACAGGGCACGCCCATCACCAATGATAATGTCGTCAGGGCCGTGATATGGTTCATGGAGAGCAAGTAAATTGAGATCGGACGTCATATGGTGGGAGGCACCGCTATCCAATAGCCAAGAGGTGGAAGCGGCTTGAGCAGGATGAGCTTGAGGGCGGGGCTGTTGTGAGGCGGATTGCATCCGTTGGAAAAACAGGTATGTGGGGCATCGTTTGGCGGAGTGACCATGTATTCCACAGAGCTGACACTTACCGATATAAGGTACAGCCTGATAGGGAGGCAGAGGTGCTATAGGTGCATGAATAGAGATTACCATTTTTGCTTCTTTTTTTCTTTTTTTTTGTTGGCCGACTTTAAGGTAAAGGAAAGAAATACTCCAGTGAATGGACTGATTAACCGACGGGAGAAAATTGACAAAAAGAGCAGCTGCTTAACAAGAGATCTTGAATGGCCATGATGATGCGACAGGAAATCGAAGAGAAGGGGAAGCGAGATGGTGATTGCCGGGAAGAGAAATAGAAGACAAGAGACTGCGGTGGCTGGTTCTCGCCGGAATGCAGATCGGAAAATGCTGAGGAGAGCAGGACGCAAACGGAGAAGCGAGGAAGAACAGGAAAAGGGGAGACCGACGGGAATTAATGAACAGAGTGGAGGGAAGGCTGATGGAAATTAACAGGAGGAGTAGAGGATGGAGAGTTGCGGAAGGAGCACACCGGAAGTTGCATTACCGGCAAGGAGACGACGGGAAAAGAAATTTGCAGGGTAAGAAAAAAAAAAACGAAGGAGCAGGGAAGGAGAGTCACGACTCTAAGGTAGCTCTGATACCATTTCAAATAAATATGGTAAAATGTGTTGTGTCATTTACAATTGAAGGTATACGGTATAAATAGTACATACAGGAAGATCCTAGAGATCTTGTAATAAATGCCTACAATATTTTGCAATAATAAAAGAATATTCTCAATACAAAGACAGAATAATTTTATTATTTTTCCTAATATATTGAATCTTTTTTTTTTTTTTTTCTTTCATTCATAATAGTAGCAGCACCTTTCTTAAATAAGTAAAAGTTTTAAATTGATTTTCTATTCATTAATTTACATCTTTTATTTGTTTTCCCTCCCAAATTCCCCCTTTAAATTATGTCCAGGGCAATCTTTTGATCATTATTAAAAAAAAAATGGCAAATTTCTCCCTCCATTCTTCTCCCAGAAAAGTCCCGCTAACTCAAAACTCTCCCAAATCAGCCCCCCAATCCCCCTCTGCAACTCCCTGAAGCCTCTTCCCACCTACCTCTCCCAAGACCTTCCCAAACAAAATAGGTCTCCATCTGGCCTCTTTCTCCCCTCCCCCCCTCCTCTTCCTACCCCACTTGACACAGCCAAATCGGAACCCTGCCAGGTTCCTCACACACAAGCAAAGACAGTAAACCTAAAGAGACATGATTTCCAAGCAAAATCAGGTAAAAGTACTTTGCTAAAATATTGATTAAAAAAAAAAAAAAAAAAAAGGAAAATATCACAGCAACTGGGGACAACATATCAGACTTTGAGTCCATTCAGATCAGTTTGGTTTCAAGGCCTTAAAAAACATTTAATTTTCCACACTGATCAGCAAAGAATACCCTCTCAATCAAAAAACCTTCAGAGCTTGTCTATCGTCATCTCCTCGTTTCACTGATTTGTTATATTAATCTAGCCTCTCGAAGAAATACAAGTACCCCATATCCAAGGGGGGGTTCTTTGAAACACCGACCTTAGCGTCGTTGAAAATCACCCACCTTCCTTCCTTTTTTATGTGAGCAACGTAATGACCACATTGTGTTGATGTACCAATGTGGCTCACTATTCCAATCAGCTTGTATCCTACATACAATAAGCAGTTAAAGAGTAAAACATCAGCTGAGCGCTTCCAGCCAACAACTTAATGAGGTCAATAACACGATCCCTATGCACATGAACATGCATGTGTGTGTGTGTGTGTGTGTGTGTGTGTGTGTGTGTGTGTTGTATAATCAACGTTCATTTCATGTTCAAAGGATTGCTAGGAAAACTTTATGAAATTACAAGTGCTAATCTTTGTAAGAAAATTAATATACATGTTTCCAGCATTTATCACTATGATAATTTTACATTGGTTTTCACCCCATCTTGCTTCTTACACTTATTCCATTAGATTTACTCGACCTTCAGGTTCAACCAAAACCCAGATTACCAGGTAAAATCAGGTCGATCAATTATGCGGTTATATGCTCAAACCGGGCCGGTTCCATGGCCAGGTGAGGTCACTGGTTTAACTGGTCAGACCACCAGGACAGGGTTTAATAACTATGTTTTCAAGTCTTGTATTGTTATGGTAAGCACTAAGCACTTTTACTTCCGCTTTACTTATCTTTTTTTTTTATTTTTTTTTTTATCAACATCTAGTTTAAAACTTTGTTATTAAGTTTCAAGATAAGTAAAAGGTATGCTTTTGAAAATTCTAGAGTAATCCATTTTACCCTTTTACTCCAAAGGACCTACCATATTCTCAAAATTACGGAACCTAATAAAGAGCCTAAAACATGCATATATCTCTAAAAGTTTTAGAAGGGAACTCACTCCCTGATCCATCAGGAAGGGCAGCATCAACAGCAGAACCATTACTTTCCGATGTCGTAGCATCCATTTCTGATGAATATGCAGCATCTGGATTGTCAAAAATCCAATTTGTTGCTTTCTCAACATCACCCCCCTGTGAGCAGTAACATGGTTATTAAGCATTCAGATTCATGTGATAAAAAAAAAAATGTACACGTTTTCAAGTCATATCACCACATAATCCCAATGCATTACCGTTGATATCAGTGCTTTCCTAGCAAGTTCTTCTTGGAAACCAAAAGTAATCAAAGCATCAACTTTCGTTTGATCAACAAATGGGGGTAGGTCGTTTGAGCCTTTTCCTTGTTTAGAGATTGGAGCGTCGATGTCTGCCATAAAAATTAACCAATCAAGTATCCATCAAGAGGGAGGAGGGACACATGTCTTTAGAATCATAGCTAGATAAAGAATTCTGCAAAAAAGTTACCAGGGTCATCCATGTGCGAAAGTAACCAACTCATTGCAGCTTCTACTCCTGTATTTGACGTATTGATAGCAGCCTTTTGACAATGAAGATGACTAAATCCCATTGACGTAAGCTGGGTAACGATGTTTTCATCAGCCAAAGGCAATTCTTCATCAGCTGCAATTAAATACACAATCAGGAATCAGCCAAACAATAAACTCAGCATCATAACCATGAATAGGAACACGGCGAGGATATAATCACACACACATCCTAAACAGACAAAGCAGCAGTTGACAGGAAAACCGTGCAGACTTTTAAGGTCAACAAGACAAAATATTGCATCTTTTTCACCATATTCGGCATACATGTTGACTAAAAAAGCGAAAAAGACTGCCACACGTCCATCAAAGTTCCCCATTCACATGCATGTACATCTGCTGACTGGGATCGTGGTACATAAACCGAGTTAAATGATCTTAAGCCAGGTATCTGCTCTATCATTCATGAAGCCCGGTATACAAGAAAATGAGAAAACTACAGCTACACACACAGCACAAAGCTTAGTAGAGCAGACATAACTGCAAACAAACCAATGCAGGTCAATCTGCGAACCAATTTCATGATGACGAGCAATTGACTGTCCTTATATTCTCTAACTCGCATGGAGAAACAGAACAGACTAAATTTGCTAAATCAAAAATAAATGTCAGTTTCACTATAAAGATCCGACACAATGTCATCACATACCAGAGTTATGTGAAAGTAAAATTTCATACCAGTGAAAGTGACGGTGAAACCTTTGTTGCATTGCTAAATCTCAAGACATTAGAAAGGATTTAATTATGTTCATAGATTGCATAGGAGCGAATTTAGCATGTTTAAAACCAAAGTAAATAAATAACATTACATAACCTGTTGCACACAAACTAGCATACAGCAAAAAACAACATTCAAGCTTTATTTCATTCAGTGGAATTAGCTGTACGGATGATATGTTTCCCTTGCGCTTGGTTGTAGATTACATGCAAATTAGCATCTGGCAACAGATATTAACATTTCCACTTGCAATTGTGTCTAAATTAAGGTAAACCACACAATCGATAAAATACCAGTTTCAGGTAACAACTCTTCCCCTGGTTGAAGACCCTTGCTGCGCATGTTACTTAAGTCAAGGATTTCAGGGACATCGATGTAGACATCTAAAGGTCAAAAACAAAAACAAGGACTTTAGTCAATCATCAGTGGTGTAACTGCCTCATACCCAAAACTGATAACAAAAGGAAATACCAAGTTTTTTTGGCACCCATCCAGCCTCCAGCACAAACTTTCGCATGTGCAACACCAGATAATCAGGGAATGAAGTCAACCCAGCAGTTCTGCAAGAGTATAATTGCTTCATTAGCCCGTTAAAGGGATGGAACAATAACTGTTTCAAGATTAGCAGAGAAGGCGAAGATGAATTGTATCCATTTAATTCCTATCAGAAAATCATAACATCAATTGGCAAACAAATGGCAAGACAAGGATTTCTCATCAATATCAGATTCTTTTCAGTCTACAATAGAAAGAAAACATAGCACAAGTTCAATTGCAAGGGAGAAGACCACAAAAGGAAATTGACTCACTTAATTGCCGTTGTCTTAGACTTCAAAGCAGTACTGAAAAAATCATGCACCTCCTCCGGTGCAGAGAAACAATCCAGGCAGTCGTTTAAAGAGACCCTTGGGCGAACTATTTCCTCAGTTGACCTGTAAATACTCAGATCAATATAACATGCAAAGGAAACTAAATCCAAATGCCTAGAACAAATCTATGCAGAACTTACAATTCCTTCCCTTCAGCATCCCTCTCAGCCTTCAATTTTTTAAAATCTTCTACCTCTTCTGAATTTTTATGCAATAAGAAGAGTTTTTTTTGTCATTAGACAACCTACAATACGATATCATGTCAATCTTTGACAATGAGCTTGTCTGTCTACTCACTCTTGTTTTTAGCTCTGTCAAGCGGAATGGTCAGGGATAAAATGCAGTCATTTCTGCGACGGTATGTTACTTTTCCAGAGGGGCATAGCAATCTATCTTCTACACCAAACTGAAAACTCCGTGAAGGATCAATCGTCCGGTTTCCAGAGTGTATTCGCTCGACTTGATCGATAAAATGGAGGAAAAATTCCAGAGCATCCTGAAAAACAAAATACTAACATTGAGTACACAAAAAAGTGATTATTGACGTAAACACAAGAAGAGTCTAGAGAGGGGCGGGGAACAAAAAAACAGCTTAAAAAGAAGCATACATTCAAGACCAGACATATACTGATTTATAGCAACTTAAACGCCATCGATAGGACTTCTAACGAAATAAAATAAAAACCATTGTGGACGACATTGTAAAGTACTATAGTGTGATCAGTAATCGTCAATTTGTTGAGAGTATCCTTGGTGTTCAATCTTCCTCATGCATCTATAGTCATATGCTATATACGTATCCATTTGACTGCAACAAAGCCATTGCATATCTAAATAGATGCATAAACATATACCCCTAAATGACAATGAAATGAAAATATATGATAACATCACTAAAGATCCAACAATGCCACATTATGCCTAAATCTGCACATGCTACCGAGCAACACAAGTTCAAGGATGCAAAAAAATAAGTCCCAAGTTGGGCATCGATAGAGACAGGCTTAGTAAAAGAATAACAGCAAAGTTGACCAAAGAAAAAATTCTACAGTGGTTGAAGCAAAGTCGCCAAAGACAAATTCGTTGTGTACAAACAAGTTGACATGCCTGTTGTCTCATACTGCAAAATTCTGGGTGGCTAGCAGCAATTACTGACTTGAACATGCGGGGAGCAATACCCTTTTGTTCCTGAAAAGGAACAAAATATGGCCAACAAATCATCATAAGCATACATCAATCAGCTGCCAACTGAACATGGGATTTCAAACAGTAAAAGGCAATATAAAATAGACAAACATATCCCAATAAATAAAGAAGGAAAAGCGAGCTTGACTTGAAGTAAAGTCGACAAACATAGTATGCACAATCAATCTGACTCATTTTTCTCACCTACTTGTATCTTGATCCTAAAATTGAAGTGTACCGGTTGGTTTTTCTTTCTTGACACGGGCTATATTAATTTTCTAAACAAAAGTGCCTGTCAAATGCATCTTGCAGTGAGTTTTCAAATTGTATTCAAAGTTCAGCTCAATACTCCTTTCCTCCACCCCCCCCCAAGTGGTGTGGGGGGGGGGGGGAAGACCTTGAGAATGGGTGAGATTGTAATGCACAACATGTTAAATCTTTGCCTTTTCTTTTTCAATAGATTATAAAGAAACAGGTTAGCATACATGCTTCACATATTTTACATTTTTTTTCTTACCGAAAGCAAATACCCATGGATGTTTGATTACACATGAAAATGTGAGGAAAGATTATATCAATCCTACAAAACAGTAAACTACTAAAAGTGACAACATGGCTTGATTTGTTCCATAACAGAAACCCTACAGAGAAAAGCATCAGTTTTTTTAACAACGAAAATTGAAAAAGCTAAGGATACTCTTGCCAATATGTGCATTATGCTTAGACAGCAAATACATTAATCAAAGGTACAAAAAGATAAAGCTACTTCTAGTCTTCCCCTTCCTTTTGAGTATCTCCCAAATTGAGCTGTCTAACGAGATCTAACTCTGACTCAAAGCATACTAATAGTCTAATACATTATATGTGAAAAGAATTAGATACATTACTGTGGTTGTTTAATATGCACAATTGCACAAACATACTAAAACATTTACAGTAATGTACCTAATATTCTACATTACACTTGTCTATATCATTCACTTTTTAGTTTCTGAACACCGTTGCACTCTCCAAAACCAAATCGTTAATCTTCATAAAGATATACGTCTTGGAAAAGAAAAACCTTCCGTACCTCTGCAGCAGGAGCAGAATATTCACCAGAGAGCATGCCATGTGCCAGTTTTGTTCTGTCAGAAATTAATACTTCAGTGGCAAGTAACAACATCCCACAATGTAACAAATAAAACCTCTACGCTTCCTTGTATAATAACACATAAATGTCTATAGAAGTTAAGAGAAGAAAAAGAAAACAGAAAGATAACTCTTGTATTAATCTCAACCGAATGGGGTTGGTATAAATAGGTTACAAAACAAAGCTAGAGCTAAAACATGCTTAAAAGCATTAAGTAAAAAGTGTTAAAGTACCTTTCCTAGATAAAGTAAAAAGTAAAGTAATTAACTACCTAGATACCCTTTTATAGGGTGGTTACATACTTTATAGGGTGGTTATACTCAAGTTATCCTACCTGGTTTAATAAGACAAAATAATAAAATTACACTACTCCATTTGTACATAAACTAACACATTAATATATGTTAAATAATACTTAGTATAATCCAATACTCCTCTTCAAGCTGAATGGTAGATGTCTAGTAATCCCAGCCGGTCCACACACATTTGAAAGGCAGATTTAGGGAGCCCTTTGGTGAAGATATCAGCTACCTGAAGCTTGGATTTGACATAGGGAGCCCTTCTGTGATGAAGTGCCTATCAACTTCAATATGTTTAGTTCTATCATGCTGTACTGGGTTATTAGATATTTCAATGGCTGCCATACTGTCACTGTATAAACACAAAGGTTTTGACACCTGAATTTTTAGTTCAGACATGATTTTCTGAATCCACAAAAGCTCACATATGCCTTAGGCAATTGCTCTATATTCTGCTTCTGCTGAACTTCTGGCCACTACTGATTGTTTCTTGCTTCTCCAAGAGACAAGGTTGCCAAATACATAGATAAACCACCCAGAAGTAGATTTTCTGTCTGTAGTAGAGCCAGCCCAATCAGCATCTACATAGCCTTCAATTCTTGAGTTTCCTTGTGCCCTAAAAATAACACCCTTTCCTGGACATCCTTTTAGGAATCTTAGTAACCTTCGGGCAGCATTATAGTGAATTACCATAGGAGAATGCATGAACTGACTAAGTTGACTTACTGCAGAGGATATATCTGGTCTGGTATGAGATAGGTAAATCAGTCTTCCCACAAGCCTTTGAAACTTTTCAAGATCATAATCTCCACCATCTTCATCCTTTCCAAATTTAACAACACTGTCCACAGGGGTGTCAGCAGGTTTGCATCCTAACAACCCATAATCAGAGAGCAAATCCATAGTATATTTCCTTTGGGTTAGTAAGATACCACTGGATGAACTTGCAACCTCTATTCCCAAGAAATATTTCAGAGGGCCAAGGTCTTTCACATCAAATTGTTGTTGCAAGAAGTGCTTTAGGTGAGCAATTTCAGAGTCCAAACTTCCAGTGATGACAATGTCATCCACATATACTATAAGAATGGTAAGTCCTCCCTGCTCTGAATGTTTGTAGAACATAGTGTGATCACCATGCCCCTGAGTATACCTTGCAAGTTTCATGGCTTTAGTGAACCTATTAAACCATGCCCTAGAGGACTGCTTTAGTCCATAAATGGATTTATTCAGTTTTAGGACATGATTGGGTTTGGATACAAAGCCATGAGGGTACTGCATATACACTTCTTCTTTTAGTTCCCCATTTAGGAACGCATTCTTAATGTCAAGCTGATGAAGAGGCCAATTCCTTGTTGCAGCAATAGATATCAGAATTCTGACTGAGTTGAGCTTGGCTACTGGAGCAAAAGTCTCATTATAAACAATCCCCATAGACTGTGTGAATCCCTTGGCCACTAGTCTGGCTTTATACCTGTTTAATGTGCCATCTGGATTGTGTTTGATATTAAATAGCCACCTACACCCTACTGGTTTGACCCCTTTAGGTGTAGGTATGTAGTCCCATGTGTGATTTTTATCCAATGCATTCAATTCTTCCATGACAGCCTGCTTCCAAGTTCAATCTAGGGTGATTTAGGGCCTGATGGATGGTTTTAGGTGTTTGAGAAGAATCTACGTTTGTCAAAAAGGTCCTATGTTGGCTAGACACCTTCCCATAAGACACATATCTCTCAATAGGATGTTTACTACATTCGCTAGTACTTTTCCTTAAGGCAATAGGCAAGTCTGTAGGTGTTTCAGGGTTAGGATCAGGATTGTGGTGATCCAATTGGTTCAGTTCAGTTTGTTCAGAGTTGGACAACTTGGACTCAGATTCCACAGGAAGGACAGGGTCAGGAGAATGAGTTGGCCTGATTTTCTTTTGTCTAGTGTAGATTATAGGAGTAGGAATAGGAGGGTTAGGAGGCTCCTCCTCACTAGGAGTAGGAGTAGGAGAGTCAGATGTTTCTGGTGTAGGAATGCAAGTGGGACTAAAATCAGGCATGGGAAGTGTGGTGGTACTTTGTAGAAACAGATAAGGTTCAATATTGTGGTTCTGTTTTGTTTGGTAGAAAGGTTGGTCCTCAAAGAAGGTGACATCATAAGACACATAGAATATGTGTGTGTTGGGATCAAAGCATTTATACCCCTTTTTAGTGGCTGAGTAACCTACAAAGATGGTTTTGATAGCCCTAGGATCCAGTTTGTTTTTGGTTGGTGAATGATTATGCACAAAGGCTGTGCATCCGAAAAATTTTAAGGGTAGAGAGGATACAAGTTTGGAGTCAGGGAAGGTGGAGTGAAGAACATCAATGGGAGTTTTGAATTTTAGGATCCTGGATGGCATTCTGTTTATTAAAAAAGTGGCAGTAAGGACAGCCTCACCCCAATAGAAGTTTGGGACATTATAGGTATAGAGGATGGTTCTGGCAACCTCCAGAAGATGTCTGTTTTTTCTTTCTGCTACCCCATTCTGTTGGGGTGTGTTGGTACAAGAGGTTTGATGAATTATACCTTTTTAGTAACAAATGGGTTAAGACAAGTGTTTAGATACTCTGTTCCATTATCAGATCTTAGAACTTGGATTTTGGTTTGAAATTGGGTTTCTATCATGTTGTAGAAGTTTTCAAACAGGTTTGGGACTTCAGATTTATGTTTCATGAGGTATACCCAAGTCAGTCTAGTATGGTCATCAATGAAGGATATAAACCAAGGTTTGTGAGTTAGGTTAGTTGTTCTAGATGGGCCTCATACATCAGAATGAATAAGCATAAAAGGCTTAGATGCTTTGTAAGGAATGGATTTAAAAACATTTCTGGTTTGCTTGCCGAAGATACAATGTTCACATTTCAAATTTTCAATACAAACATCTGAAAATAAAGAGGGGTACATCCTTTTTAGGTAGGGAAAATTGGGATGACCTAATCTGAAATGTAAAGACATTATCCTATTACATTTAGAATCCAAACTAACAGTAAGACCACTTCCACTCTCAAGGCTGCTGCTATGGATGAAATAAAGGCCATCATTCTTCCTAGCACTGTCAATCTTCATCTGAGATTCCAGATCCTGAAACTCACAGTGAGTTGAGTAAAATTCAGCAACACATTTCCTATCCTTACAAAACTGGCTGACAGAGAAAAGGTTACAATCAAGCTTAGGTAGGATTGTAACAGACCCTAGACCAACCACCTTGGAAGCAGTGCCATCAGCAATAGTAACATAGTGAGTTTTATTACTATTATTGAAAGATTGAAATAGAGAGTAATCACCTGTCA
The DNA here is from genome assembly GCA_036785695.1 of Gentiana straminea. Classification (NCBI taxonomy): domain Eukaryota; kingdom Viridiplantae; phylum Streptophyta; class Magnoliopsida; order Gentianales; family Gentianaceae; genus Gentiana; species Gentiana straminea. The sequence continues at coordinate 7,993,928 of JAVUPR010000299.1, read as the reverse complement.
TGTGGCTAGATGCACCAGAGTCCACAATCCAAGTTGGACTCTTACTGTGTGCAGTAGCTCCAGTGGAGGGATCAGCAGATGCAGGCATCCTTTTGTCAAACAGCATGTTGAGTGCCTCCATCTGCTCCTTTGAAAAACCACAAGACTGCTCAGTAGCACTGTAGGCCTTTCTTTTGCTCACCCCAGTTGCCATCAGTCTTGTTTTGTTGGTTGGTCATGAAATGTGGGGGTTTTCCATGGAGTTTCCAGCAATAATCTTTGATATGTCCCTTCTTTTTGCAGTAATCACAAGTAAGAGAAGGCCTTTGATCATTCCTCTTGTTTTGTCCCTTGTTGTATCCAACATTAGCAGTTTCAGTGTTGGACACAGTCAAGGCAGAGTTTTCTCCTCCTGGATTGTACATAGGAGCAGGCAGAGGGGTAGGAAGAAGACCTCCATTCATTACTCCCTTCCTGCTTTCCTCCTTCCTAATAGCAATATATGCTTCTTGTATAGTGGGAAAGGTAGTCTGGGCATGAGCTCTTTCCCTTGCAGCCTCATTGATAGGGTTGAGACCACTTAGGAAGTCAAACACCCTTTCTTGTTGCATCAGTTTGTGATATAAAGAAGAATCAGTGGTGCATGACCATTTCACCTGAGTAAGTTGGTCATATTCCTGCCATATTTTGTTGAGGTTGTTGAAGTACTTGGTGACATCTTGTCCTCCCTGCTTAGTATCTTTCAGGATGTTTCTCAAGCCAAATGTTTGAGCAAAGTTGCCCTGTCTGAGTAGGTTTTAGCAACCTCTTTCCAGATTTCATGGGCAGATTTAGCAAACAGATGTACTTGGCCTATTTCATCAACCATTGAATTGATAAGCCAAGACATGACAGTGGCATTTTCTGTCCTCCAAGTGTTATATTCTTTTGAGGCCAGATCAGTAGGTGGAAGAGACTCACCAGTGAGGTAACCAAATTTGTTCCTCCCCTGTGATATACATTTGCACAGATTGTGCCCACTGGACATAATTTGGTCCAGAAAGTTTTTAGAGGTGATTTGGAGAGAAGGGTTATCAAGAGTCATCATGAGAGTCTAGATTAGATTCTGCCATTGAAGAAACAGAATCAAAGGGAAGAAGAAAGGAAAAAGAAGATGATGAAGCTAAAAATCTGAATATAATTCAGAGCTCTACTACCATATAGAAGTTAAGAGAAGAAAAAGAAAAGAGAAAGATAACTCTTGTATTAATCTCAACCGAATGGGGTTGGTATAAATAGGTTACAAAACAAAGCTAGAGCTAAAGCATGCTTAAAAGCATAAAGTAAAAAGTGTTAAAGTACCTTTACTAGATAAAGTAAAAAGTAAAGTAATTAACTACCTAGATACCCTTTATAGGGTGGTTACATACTTTATAGGGTGGTTATACTTAAGTTATCCTACCTGGTTTAATAAGACAAAATAATAAAATTACACTAATCCATTTGTACATAAACTAACACATTAATATATGTTAAATAATACTTAGTATAAAACAATAATGTCTTACAAATAATAGTTAATTAAATAATAAAGTATTAAAATCAAAGAAAAAATATTCTATTTAACTCAAACATCATCTTCTAGTACTCTACAGACTGACAAATGTTAGTGTTTAAATATGTGAACTGCACTTCTCCATGACAGCTTAAATTTTTAGTTAAGATGGTAATTTGTCATGGTATGGCACAAGGAAATTCTGAGATCAAATCTCGTTACTGCCTATACGTTAAAAAGTTGTGTACATGGGGTAGCTAGTAAATTTTTATGAAGGGCTGTGTCAAAAACTTAAATTAGACTTCTCCTTGTGGCTTTTGAGTGGGTGGTAAATCATCAGAAAGGATCAGAAAAAGGTCAGTTTCTCGTAGTTCCTACCCATACATCAGCTAAGCAAGAAGTCCAGATGGTTTTATTTTGTGGATGACAGCAATATAGATGAGGATTGAAAAGAAGTGAAGTTAACGCAAACTGTACATTGAGATGTTTTATGTATCTACTGAGAACATGGTTAGGCAAGTCCGTGTGTTATAAACACATATATTGAAGGAACACATATACTGAAGGAAAAATGACCAACTCAAACATGAATCAACATATTTATAAGGTATACTTACAGCTGCAAATTCAGGTCTAATGTTGGATCAGAAAGAGCGGAATCAAAAGCCTTTTTCAAACTCTGTTGTACATAGTATCTACCAGAAAATCATGACATAATAACCTCAATTAGTACAGAAGATGGAAGTAAGCACTGATTGACACCAGTGTTCAAGACAAGAAGGCCATTGTAAACTATATAAACTGACCTTGAACAGAAGGCATGTGTTGAGAAAATAACCTGCATTGTTGCAGCCAAGTAGCAGCTGCAAGCAAACAAACATGAATCTGGAATCACTGATAAGATATAAGAAAAATGCAAGAGTGTTGTAGAGTTTGAAAAAGAAAAAACACCTGTTTCCAAGATTAACCAATCCAGTATAACCTGGACCAAATAGTGGTTCAATTTCTTGTCCGCTTTCCTGTATCCGATTCCAGTCGAAATTGGTATTCTGATCAAGTTCAATTTCTGCAGTGGTCATTTCCGTCTGGAAAGGTAAAATCAAGCATAATGTCAGGAAAAAACAACAATTGGCAAACAGAAGCACGTATATTATGTGGCAAACATATTTGTATGGAGCACAACACATGGGGGGGAAAAACAGTAACCTAGTCTCAATGTACAAACACCTATAGGCCCTCTCTCAATCTTAGTGAAGCTAGACAAATCATATATCCGTTAGCAATAATCCGTTGACATTGCAACCACCAACAGTCTCAGAATAATCCCAACAAAAAGCATTGGTCGACTTATTATATTATATAATGTATGCAAGTATGACACACTCTTCCTGATCAGTAGGAAGGATTGGCATGTTCAAGTGCAAACTTTATTAGCTTGAATAACATGACCAGAACTTTTTTATCTAAACAAAGAACATGCCTATGTTATTTAAAGAACGTGCCCTGCTCATTCATATCCAAAGCAGCACCTCTATAACACTGACAACATGCATCCAAAGAGACACCTGATTCATGTTGATCATCATGTAAGAAATCTTAACAATACAGCACAAACCTTTTGTAAAGATGAAAAATCTATTCCAAAATGCGATAGATGCTCAGCCAAAAGAGGATCCTCCACACTTTCATCTTCCGGATAAGAAAAAACGTCTGAGCTGCCAAATTTTGCAGATCATGACTTCATTCCAATCAAGGTGTTATAAGTAAGCAAATGCTAAATGTAAATAAAAAGATGTTTCAGGTGTATGAAACTCCCCACCGAAGGAGACAAGCAAGCAATACCTGCTCCCTCTAAATCAGCAGTTACGGTTCCAAGCTTCACAGCAAGAGGGTAATTAGTCATTTCATAATGGCTTATTGCATGATTGTTACCACCAGTTCCATCCCAATTTCTTCTTCCACACAGGATTGAACCATCGGTTAAATTCAACCAAAGATTCTCGGTCTTATCACAGTTCGCACATTTCCACCCATTAGGAGGCACCACAACTCCGTTGTCAAGTTGTTTCAGATCCATGGCATAGCTGCTGACTTTCTTTCTGTCAGCTGTCCAGGAGGCAACTTGCTCCTTCCTCTCAGCTCCTTCAGCCAATAAAATAGCATCAACAGCCAATCTTACCTGCAAGTTCCAACAAAGGCACTTCATAAAATGACCAATAATCACTGTTAGAAATAGTTGTTCTTGTTTTTAATTAGTCCTCTACTATCCGATTATATTTGTTCTACCTGTAATCACTTTGGCTAGCTTAGCCTTTTAGCCATTCCTTTTCTTTATTAGTTTACTGCATATTCTAGCCCTTAGAAGGGCGGTTGCTGTCAATGTCAAGTCTTGTGACCGATAGCCTTAAGCTAAGCTCTATTGAAAAGGCTGTTTGCCATGATATTTAGAAAGAGATATTACAGCAATAACATCAAGATTATTTTACACTAACATGACTCATTTACAGTATGACAAACAAAATACCTTCTCTGGTAACTCCACAGATGGAAAAGGAAGAGATACATAATCTGGAAGTATTACGATTTCATAGCTATCTTCATACTCAGGCTCGTTATTATCAAATCCTCCATCCATGCCTAGAAGAGATATGTGAAATTAAAATAAGCGAATGAGATGAGAAAAGGTAAACAAGCATCTGCAAAAGATCTTATCTAAATACAACTAACAAAACTAGCGAAAAATAACTTCAATAAACTGCAAAAAAAAAAAGGTACTTTCATGGTAACAGTCCAAATCCACAATGCAGATCTAATGCAAACAATAGCAGTCCCAAAATGAGAAATAATAGTTTATAACCTTGAACCAAATGGCTCTGTAAGAACGATGGGTGGATCAAATCCATCCACCCCCCACTCCCAAAACTATAATGGTAACAATGAAAGAATGGTGATGATGACGACGACGACGACGATGATGATGATGACGACGACGATGATGCTCAGATGCTGATGGCGGTGATGATGACAATGATTATGTAATAATAGTTCAAAAGATAAATTTAAAATGCTAACTCCAGCTAATCAAACATTGTTTTATTATTGTCAGAACTTCTAGTTATTTTGAATATTTTGTATTCATCTTTTGAAAGGGCATTCTGGTCTTTTCCAGATTATGTTTTACCCGCCTTGATCCCTATTTCCTCCCAACGGGCTAAAGGGATATGAAAGGTTTCTAGCCGTTTCGCACAACGGCTGTAGTTAATAGTACATAGATGTCTAATGGCTAAGTTGTTCTCTCTCTCATAAGTCGTAAGCTTTATTTATCATTATTCATGGTGTGATGCAGGCTAATAGAACAAGTAAGAATCACCAAACTAGCATTGTCTTACTAGTCACAGGTAAACCCCAATCCTCGACCCACTATAATGGCTTCAGCAGTGCAATGATTCATTATTTTGATACCAAACCTTACGAACTACTGGAACAAATGTGGTATTGTGGTGATCCAACCCTAAAAAATCCTAGGATCCTTGACAGGCCCAAAAGAACAAATGAAACTATAACAACATCATAGTTGTTAAAGCTCTAGGTGAATCCTAAACGAGCTTGGGTCGCCTGATCGCCTAGGCATCACCTAGGTTTGCCTAACTATGCTAGGTAATCATGGAAAAAGTTGAAAAATAAAAGCCGCCGACGAGAAAATCTGTAAAAAGTCCACAACATACTCAACTCGTCACATCAGAACAATTGCCGGCCCCAGCATATGCGGTATATGGCTTAACCACCCAATGATAGCAATTAAACTAGTCATACATGCACCAACTCAGACAAGAGTACTAATTACTCAAAAGTTTCATCATGTGCACACATGCAAAGCCCTTTTTGTACGGCATCTTGCAGAGGAAACCCTCGCCTACCTTCTAGGGGATAAGACCTAGTCTCTTGCCTAGGCAAGCCTAAGCAAGCACCTTGACAACTATGCTTCTAATTTGGCTCCCATGTACCAGATATGGCACTAATCAAGACTTACCATTTGGCTTCTTCTCCTTGCTTCTAGCTAATGGATCTTTGTTATCTCTAGTTAGCAAGTGGATCTGAACTTCACTATCACGCCAAACAGAAGACAATTACACCAAAACCGAAGACTTGTAAATGTCTGACTTAGGATCAAGGTTTTACACCACTATTGTTGTGACTATAAGCATATGCAAGTTCACTTCAATATTTCATAAGTATTTTCTTATTTTAAGTATATTTGTGAGCGCAATACCAGCTCCTTGTTTCTTATATTCCATTTCCTTATTAGGGTAACATATATAATTGTACTAGCATGACTAGGCTCAACTTCGTCTACAAAATTCCTTAGTGCGAGTGTGCAACTACACCTCAGGTATTTTTCATGCATATAATGTACAAGGGCAATGATATGAACAACAAGATAAAGAAGCAACAGGTTCATTTCTTTCCATTGTATTTGACATAAACCAGGGAAGAAAACACAAACAGCACATTTTTCTAGAATAAGCTCAAATACTATCACATGAAATCCATCAAAACTTACTGCACATGAAAAGAGATTGGTTACCTATGGCCAAAAGAGTTGGCTTCTTCAAGGGTCTATCTTCACTAACAGGCTTCCTTGTCTGCTTTATGTGCAAATATACTGAGTCCTTAGTTTTCTCGTAGTTCCACCCAACATAATTCTTCCCAAAAGCTAAAAAAGTATTCATATCCACGAATAGCCCACCTTCAGATTTCTGCAACTCAAATCAGCAGGAAGAAAAATTGATTCGGTATACATATTGACACCAGTAAAAAATGCATCAAATACAAACAAACCATACACCACTGAGGACAATTTCAACACTAAAAATTATAATCTGTGAACAAAAACCTTACATAAACAATCTCTTACGACAGGCTAATCAGGATCTCAAGCAACTGATTGAATTGTGTTAAAATTGCTTCTTCCATAAAAATCAAAAGCAACTAAATGACAAGAAATACAGCATTTGGAAACCAGAGGTAATCATTCGCAAGACAGTGAATTAAGAGATTAATTCAAACAAAATAAAGGATAACTTCGAAGTAAAAATGCATGACAGCACAACTGATGAATAAGAGTTACCAGTCAGGACTAAATGGATTACAACTGACTGATTAAAGTTAAGATCAGCCTTAATATGTATTTCTCCAAAAGATCAAAAGCAAAACAATCACCATTTCAACTTCTAGAGTTCTAGTAACAAAAAATTAATAATCAATCCTGAGTCAGCAGATTATGGAGTAAGTTACCCATATGCTCACCTTCTACGCTAAAAGGAATAATTTATGGAGAAAAAAATGAATAAAAATTTATCAACAGAACAAAATGATTAATTAGGATCTCAATAACAGCATCCAGTTGATGCAGCCTCAAAATACAATTTTATGGAGCAAAACAAATACAACGACAAGGACCTGTAATAATATAAATATGTTAATCTGAATACGACAGACTACTGATTCACTAAATGCAATTATCAATCATTTAGCAAAGCAGCAAATGAGATGCATACATGTCACTTCCAGGATTTGTAATTCATAGCTCTAAAGCATATCACAAGAATTGTATGTCCTACAGTAGTCTAATAAGTGTCTAAAGAGAGAATTCAAATTAATTATTCCATAAAATTGGTTTTAAACATCAACTACTAAGTGACAAAGACTTCAACTTCAGAAAATGAAAAGAAAAAAAATTTGCTAAGGTAAATGACTACTAAACTAACTCCATGATTGCATCAAAACAATTACCACAATCGGAAAAACAACATTAAGCTTTATTTACAGAATTTGTAGGTTCTGAAATTCCTATTGTCCAGAATATTATCAGCAGTCTTAAAGCTTATTAGAATCTCAAGGAGCTATCAAAGAATACTTTCAATTATTATTTTCTAAAACAACAACGCCAATCAATAAACAAGAACTTAACCTCCACATACCGAAACTAGTTAATCTCAAGTCAAGAACAAGAATTTTCCAAATTAACTCATCTGTACTTATCAAACCAATAACGTGAAAAGTAACGCATCGTCATATTTTACACACCATGCGATTGCTCGCTACTGAATTCAGACAATCTTGGTTCTCAGCAGAATCAAACAGACACCAGAGGCTACTTACAATATCAAAAAACCAATGAAATCAGTAGAGAAATATAATTCATTAGTCCACCAAAAGGAAGAGTGGCTAGGTGTAATGCAACAAATGGAAAGTTACCGGAGTGGCGAAAGAGACGCAACATTCATTTTTATATATGCGATTTGTAGGTTCTGGAATGCGAACACGAGAGAGATTCGATCGTAGAAGCTCCATTTTCAGGTAGTTCTCTGTTTACTTCGAGAAATCAGTCCTCTTCACAACTGCGATGAGAGCTGGAATCAGTAAATGAGTATTTTGTGCGTTTTGTGCTTGTTAATATTCCTTTCTTTTGCCCTAAAGAACACGACTAACTTACACGCAATATTTTGTGCCAGTGGGTTTTTCGGTTTATTTGTAATTGAAATTGTTTTATTTTCTTCTAGGTGGGCTTGACTACTATGTCATACTTGTTCGTCAAATATGAATTTTTAAAAGATGGATAAATTTGTAAAAACATGACATTTATATTTTACACAGACCTTGTGTTTTTCCGATTTTTTATGGTCCTGGATCACTAAGTCGTACAGGACCACCATAAAATTTGCGTATTTCCTTATACCTGTGTTTATGCATACACAACCGAAAATGCACACCTTAAAATTTTATATGTTACCCCCTCAAAGAAAAATTATATGTTGGCTTCCATCCCACTTGTCAAGTAATCTCACTTGACTTCCATGAATTTTTCAAAATCCTTTAGCGAGCAAGATCTCATCTAGTTATCCCGATTTCCTGCTTTGGTTGGTGAGCCAAGATAATTTTGATGAGTATATAACAATTTATCATCCATATCCTATGTTGTCAATTGTGACTTTATCTCTACATAATCTGGTGGAAACAATCTGGTGGTCAACTAAGTGATGGTCAGCTGAGCAAAGTATTAAAGTCTTGGAAGTCAGCTGAGTGAAGTGGCAGCTGAGTTCATCTGTCAGCAAGGTAGAGTCTACTGAGCGGTTGAATATTGCTAGGTTCTGCATCTGGTTTGCTTGGTTACACAGCTAGTGGAGTCCGCTGGAACTGGGTCCACATTTAGGGCATTTATGGGAATTCCAACATGACTTAATGGCGGCCAGGGTTTCGGATTCCTAGGCAATAAATACTCAATGTTGTAATCAATGTAAAGTGTGAGAATCTTCATATGTTTCTATGCATAATAAAATATATGTGTTTATGTCCGTGGAGTAGTCGGCACAACTCCAGAAACCACGTTAAATCATGTGTTCTTCTTGTTTCTGTTATTTTATCATTGCCATTATCTTTTACGTTTGAATTGCTTCTGTGTTTGTTCTTTCTTGGGTAGCAAGCTACACGCATCTGTTTTAACTAACTGGTATCAAAGCGAAGGTTATATGTGTGGATTTGCAGTTAAACGGGGTTCATTTTCACCAAGACCGGTGACCGGTGCTAGAATTTTGTGATCAAATATTTGTTCTTTGACGAGAAAGATGTCGGCAATTAATGTTATGATTGATAAATCTACAGGGAGAAACAGTTTTAGTCTGTGGCAAATCAAGATGCGGGCCTTGTTAAAACAACAAGGATTATGGACTCTTTTATCCGGCAAAGGGGATGTCAGTGCTGCAGATTATGCCAGTCTGGAGAAGAAAACACATTCAGCCATCTTGTTGTGCTTGTCTGATGATGTTATCACAGAGGTTGCTGAAGAGGACACTGCTGCAAAGTTATGGTCAAAGTTTGAAAGCATGTATGTGACTAAGTCATTGACAAACAAGTTGTTGCTGAAACAGAGGTTGTACAACCTGAGGATGCATGAGGGGGCTCAACTGAGAGATCGTCCTGAGGATGTAAGGTCAGCATTACATTCCGGGGAGCCGAGACATAAGGCGGCGGGGGCGGACGGTCGGGCGGTGGCTTGATAGTCAGCAGCACCAGTGGGAAAGGGCATGGGCAGTCTGGAAAGAAAAAGTCCATGAAGGCAAGGTCTAAAGGTCCTAATTAAGTCCATAGATGTTTGCAATTACTGTAAGGATCAGAGACATTGCAAGTCCAATTGTCCAACGAGAAAGAAGCAGCAAGTGAACAGTTCTGGCACAGCTGTTGTGGCAACTGTGCATGACTCAGAAAAGGTCATGGTCATGGCGGCAGGAGATCTAGCACATCATGTTACAGTAAAGAGGCCGAAGGGAATGGTGAGTGCAGTCAGCTGATACACTCTGCTGGTAGTATGAAGACACAGCAGCTTGCTGACAAGTATGAAAACACACCAGCCTGCTAAGTAATCTAGTGTAGTGTAATGTAGAAAGCGGTTATGAAGATATAGTTTGTTGTAACCGCTTGTAACTTACTTCTAACTGATACATGATGTGTATGAAGTTATAAATACCCCATTATCAGCTACATTGTAAACTTAACTTGTGATTATCAGTTCATCAATAATAATTCAGCACTTTAGTTTCAGTTTATAATTCTATAAACTTCATCATGGTATCAGAGCAGAAATTTGAGAATTTCTGAACATTTTCCTACGTTTTCTCTTAATTTTTGAAGAATCTTGAGAGTGTTCTTCGTCTTTTCTGCATTTTCCAGTTTCTTGAGAGTAAACTGTAGCGTTTCCTTCCTTTTTGATCATTTATTGATCACTTTTCCTTGATATATCATTGTTTTGATAAGAATTTGGAGTTCTTGATAACCATGGCAGCTAAGAAACAAGAAATTAGTCCCTCCAGTCCATTCTATGTTCATCCTAATGAGAATCCGTCTTTGGTTCTTGTTTAGCCATTGATGAATGGCAACAACTATAATATATGGAAAATGTCTATGGAGATGGTGTTAATTACCAAGAATAAAATTAGCTTTGTAGACGGCACAATCAAAAGGCCAGAAGTAGATTCAACAGATTTTCATGCATGGAGACAGTGTGATACAATGGTGAGATCATGGATCTTGAATTTGGTGGAGAACACCATTGCCCAGAGTCTGATGTAGTTCAAAAGTGCACATGTAGTCTGGAAGAATCTTGCAGCTAGATTTTTTAATGTTGATGCCTTGAGGCTTTCAGATCTTCTTAAAGAGATGCATCTGCTGAAACAAAGTAGTGATTCTGTCAATCACTATTCATAAAATTGATGGTTCTGTGGGAAGAAATCAAGACTATCAGGCCTGTATCTGTTTGTTCTTATGACCCTCAATGTCACTGCAATGCAATCAGCTCACTAATGGATCATATGGAGGTTGAACATGTTATGAAATTCCTAAAAGGTTTAAGGGATGATTTTGAGCCAATGGTCACACAAGCAATGCTAATGGTGCCTTTCCCAGAAATCCATGATGCATATGCAATGGCCATTAAATTTGAAAGACATGAGTTGTATGTAGCCAATAGGTCTACTGACTACTTGATTTTGCACCTGTCGAAACTACTCTGCATCTGCTGTAAATCCCAGACCAAGGAATCTCAAAAAAGTTCAGTGTAGTTTTTGTGGATTCACTGGTCATACTGATGAAACTTGTTACAAAAAACATGGCTATCCTACTGGTTTCAAGTCAAAATGGGCTAATTTGGTATAGGAAGAACAGTCAGTAGAAGAAGATCATGCCCAGGATAGGTCAGCTGGACCAGGGTTCCCTAATCTTACTACACGGCAACTGGATAAGCTGATGGATCTGCTGAGATCTGATCCTCCTAGACATGCAGACTTTGATGTTGGCCAACCTGCTGAGGTTATCACACATTACACACCTGCTACAGGGGTGATCTAAAACTTAGTAAGGTCTATACAATAGATCTTGGACTCTGGTGCCACAGATCACATTGTAGGATCATTGGATCTATTAAGCAATCCCAAACCTTCATCTAGTATAATAATGGGATTGCCTAATGGAAACAATGTATATGTCACACATATAGGACAAGTTAGGGTTAACCCTCAGCTGGTCCAACATGATGTGTTTTGCATTCCTGGTTTTAAATATAACCTTTTTTCCTTACCTGCCTTTATTTAATCATACAAAAGGTGCAGCTGTTTTTCTACTAACAAGTATGTTTTGCAGGACAAGAACAAGAAATTGATTGGTTCAACTGAGTTACACAGAGGACTCTATGTCATGGATCAACCAATAAGACTTTATGTTTTCAATGCTGTAGAAAATCACACATTGTCTGATATATTAGATGATGCTCTTTTACAAACTAGGACACTTGCCAGATAAGCGACTGCAAGTCGTTAGTTCACAGTCTGCTGATGTCAAGTTTTGTAATCATGACCTTGTTATGTTTGTCCCATGGAAAAACTAAAGAAAAATCCTTTTCCTTTGAGTACTACTGTTGTGAATGTTATATTTGATCTTGTTCACATAGATATTTGGGGTCCTTTAAGACAACACATTGTCAATGGACAACAATATTTCTTGACTGTTGTAGATGACTTTTCTAGTTTTACTTGGGTTTTTCTTTTGAGGCATAAATCTGAGGCCTCTGATCTTGTTAAATCCTTTGGTAAATTTGACTCTACTCAATTTCACAAAATTATTAAAGTAATTAGATCTGACAATGAAGCTGAGTTTCAGCTCACTGGTTTTATGCTCAGCAGGGTATTATTCACCAAACATCTTGTGTCAGCACACCGGAACATAATGGCATTGTTGAAAGGAAACATCAGCATCTGTTGAATGTTGCCAAGAGTTTGAGGTTCCAGAGTAATTTGCACATTGAGTATTAGGGCTTTTGTCTGTTACATGTTGTAAAATTAATTAATGCCACACCTACACCACTGCTGAAGGAAAGCACCCTACATAAGATGCTTTATGGCACCAAACCTGATTATTCTATGTTCAAAGTTTTTGGATGCCTGGTTTTCTATTGCACACTTCAGCAATACAGAACCAAGTTTGATTCAAGATGTAGAACTTGTGTCTATCTTGGGAATTCAAATACATCCAAGGGTGTTATTCTCTTAGATATCACCAACAAATATATCTTTGTTGCTAGAAATACTCAATTTCATGAGACTTATTTTCCTTTGTTTCAACAGGAACTAGGCAAAGCTAGGTATCATGTTGGCATGCCAGTATCACTACTAGTGATGGATGATGTTGATGATCTGCTGAATGAGTCAGTAGACCGGCCAAAAACAGTGTTAGCTCCAACTGAGGCACCTACTGAAGAGCATGACTAATCCAGCACCTGAACCCACACAATTAAGATGGTCCGCAAGAATAAGGAAATCACCAACCTTTTATCAAGGAGGTGCTCATATTGTTCAGCAGACTCCACACCTGCTGAGTGAGGTCATGAACCTAGACAATCTTTCAGCAGGTTATGCCAGATTCATTAATGCTATTGATCCTATTAAAGAGCTTAAGACTTACAATCAAGCTATCAAGAATGATGAGTGGAAAGAAACAATGCAAAAGGAAATTGAAGCTCCACATAAGACTCATACATGGGAAATAGCTGATCTACCCCAGGGAAAGAAACCCATTGGTCGCAAGTGGGTCTACAGAATCAAATATAATCCTGATGGTTCAGTAGAAAGATACAAAGCTAGACTAGTAGCAAAAGGCTACACTCAAACATATGGCATTGATTATCAAGAAACATTCTCTCATGTTGTCAAGATCACTACGGTTAGAGCTTTACTTGTGGCAGCAGCAACCAATAATTGGCATCTAAATCAGATGGTTGTCAACACTGCCTTTTTACATGGAGATTGGCATGAAGAAGTATACATACAATTACCCCAATGTTGTGCAACAATTAAACCAAATCAAGTTTGCAGACTCACTAAGTCACTGTATGGCCTCAAGCAAGCCAGCAGACATTGGAACTGCAAGTTAACTGAGTCTTTGGAGGCTCAAGGATTCATTCAATCCAAGAATGATCACAGTTTATTCACAAAAGGGGCAGGATAGTCCTTAATTGCTTTGCTAATCTATGTAGATGACATCATAGCAGCAAGCCCCAGTGAGAAATTAATTCAACATGTCAATGATGCCCTACATCAGCAATTCACTATTAAGGATCTTGGAAAATTGAGATACTTTCTAGGTATTGAAGCTGCTAGGACACCTGCTGGCATATCAATTTCTCAAAGAAAATACACTCCTAATCTCCTAGAAGAATATGAATTTTTGGGAGCAAAACCTACCAAGACACCTATGGAGTCAATGCAAACTTTCAGCATGGTGATTCACCATTTTTGGAAGATAACATTGCTTACAGATCATTAGTAGGCAAACTTATCTATCTTACTTTTACCATACCAGATATTGCCTAGTTGTTCAGCAGTTGAGTCAATTTCTTGACACTCCTACTGAAAATCATATGAAGGCGGCACACAGACTGCTGAGGTATCTGAAAGTCAACCCTGGTCAAGGAATCTTGTTTCCAAAAAACAATGATCTTGTACTCAAAGGATTTATAGACAGTGATTGGGTTGGTTGTCCTGAAACACGAAAATCAATATCAAGCTACATGATGTTCCTAGGAGATGCACCAATCTCTTGGAAGGCAAAAAAACAAACTACTACAGCAAGAAGCTCTTCAGAGGATGAATATAGGGCTATGCAAATACAGTTTGTGAAATTCAATGGCTCATTTACATTCTTCAAGATCTGAAAATTCTAGTTCAAATACCTACTGTCATATTTTGTGATAATGCCAATGCCTTGCACATTGCCCATAATCTTGTCTTCCATGAAAGAACCAAACACATAGAGATTGACTGTCATGTTGTAAGAGACAAAGTAAAATCTGGACTTGTCAAACTGCTTCCAGTCAACACAAAAGAGCAAATAGCTGACATTCTAACCAAAGCCTTGGATGCACCCATTTTATCTTATCTGCTAGACAAACTGGGAATTTCAAAGATATTTCAGAGTTCCAATAGCTGAAAGGAATGCTGAGGGCAAGCTATTCATATATCACTCTCAACGTGAGGGGGGTGTTACAGTATAGAGGCTAAAGGGAATGCTGAGTGCAGTATACTCTACTGATAGTATGAAGACACAACAGCCTGCTGAGTAATCTAGTGTAGTGTAATGTAGAAAGCGGTTATTCAGTTATAGTTTGTTGTAACCGCTTGTAATTTACTTCAAATTGATACATGAGGTGTATGAAGTTATAAATACCCCATGATCAGCTACATTGTAAACTTAACTTGTAAATTTCAGTTCATCAATAATAATTTTGCATTTTACTTTCAGTTTATAATTCTATAAACTTCATCACATCATGCTGATGTGTGGATTCTAGACTTTGGGGCATCCTATCATATTTGTCCACACAGAGAGTGGTTCTCAAGCTATGAGCAGATAGATGGAGGGCATATATCTAATGCCAACAACAAGGTCTGCAAGATAGTTGAGATTGACTAGTTCAGCTGAGGACAAACGATGGTAGATTATGTACATTGAAGGATGTGACATATGTTCCATAGATGACCAGGAATTTGGTATCTCTTGGTCTACTGAACAACAAGGGGTTAAATTTCAAAGGTGGAGGTGGAGTCTGAATGTCTACATAAATTCAATTGTGGTTCTCATATGAGTCAAAATGGGAACCTTGTATATTTTGCAAGGCTCTACTGTGTCTGGGTCTGCTGTTGTGGCATATGTTGAAGTTCGCTAGTCACAGCTGACCAAGTTATGGCATATGAGACTGGGTCATATGGGTGAAACGGGGATGCAGGTTCTTTCTCAGAGTGATCTTCTTCAGGGATATAAGGTCAAGCATCTGGATTATTATGAGCACTGTGTGTTTGGAAAACTACATAGAAGCAAGTTCTCAAAAGGGGTACACAACACAAAGTCATCACTTGATTATATCCATTCTAATTGATGTGGTCCATCAAAGGTGGAATCATTGGGTGGTCACGTATATTTTGTGTCATTCATAAATGGCTATTCAAGGATGACTTGGGTGGTGATGATGAAACACAAGAGTGAGGCATCCAATAGTTTCAAGCAGTGAAAGCTCTAGTGGAGAATTATATATGGAAGAAGATCAAGAGGCTTCGAACAGATAATGGTATGGAATTCTCTTGGTCTGAGTTTGATTAATTTTGTAGGAATGCGGGTATTGCCAGACATCATACAGTTATGAATACTCATTAGCAGAATGGGGTAGCTAAGAGGCTAAATCAAACTCTTCTGGAGAGGGCGAGATGAATGCTCTCTAATGCTGGTTTGTCAAAGAGATTTTGGGCAGAGGCTGTCAACACAGCCTGCTACTTAATCAACATGAGTTCTCATACATGGATGAATCTCAAAACACCAATTGAGATGTGGTCAGGCAAGCCTGCTGGCTAATCGGTTGATTCGGTTCTAAGGGTTTTGGGAAGCACAGTGTACTATCATGTTAGTGATAGTAAGATGGGTCCAAGAGCCAAGAAGGGAGTGTCCGTAGGGTATGTGATGTGATCCGTAAATGAATCAGATCCGAAAATGCCCGATGACTTGACTGAAGGCATTAATAAGACGAGCACCACGACCCTTGGCTAACACGTAACCAAAAACCTTGGTATATATAGACACCCACAAGGTTCGCTCACAACCTTGATAAGTGCGGTTTGGAATCCACCAACGTGAGAAAACTCACCAAAGCTTTAAAGTTTCAAATAAAATATATTTATATCAAAAAAATTTGATTAAAAAGAATACAACTAAAGCCTTTTTATAGGCTACAATGAAATAAACAAAACAACTCCTAGCCAATGTGGGACAAAATTAAATGATAAAAATAAAAAATAAAAACTAATACTAAATAATAATAAAATCAGTCATGAAAACAATGTGGGATAAATGGACTCCAAGTTAAAACATCGCATCTTCGATCACATCATTCTCTCCCGGTTGGAAATGATTCGTCCTCGAATCAATAGGACGTCATAAAATGCATCCGCACGTGCCATTCTCAAAGACACGCAAAAAGACACCAATCGAACCCCTGGATCAAACACAAGCCGGATAGACAAACGGAATTCAATGGCATGTTTTTTCAGGAGTCATATGTCATACAAGCAACATCATAATGCTCTTTCAGCGGAATAGACTCATGGAGGACTCCTTGTGAAATAGAAATATAAGAATAGCAAGTAATAGTCGGATATGCATCACTAAATAGAGCAAAAGAGTCCGTAAATTGGTGCTCGGGCTTGCTAACAATGGGTGAAGTACACTCAACTGATCAACAAGCAGCAGATGATCACTCATCTAGTGCTGATGGACCGGCTGAGAAAACATCCCTACCAGTTAAGACCACCACCGCACCACTTGATGCACCAGCTTACAAACCCCCAAAAAGGTTTGGATCCAGATCTGGTATTGCCTACAACAGTCAAGATGAGAAAGGAAACAATGTACAACACAATTCTGAATCAAGGACCATAACTGGACCTAAATTCAGAAAAGGACAGACCATAGTTTTGACTACTCATCCTGCACCAGTGAAGTCAAAACCCAGTGTAGTAAAACAACATAGTAAATCATCTTACCAGCCTAGTAAAGGCAAAAGCTTATTGAAAGGTAAGGGCAGACTCTACCGTTTAGAGGATGATTGGAATGTTGCACCCCTAAAATACAAGAAGAAACCATTTCATGCTATGCAACATGTGTTTAGGAAAAGCCAACCCAGGCATGTTCCTGGATACAAGAAGCAATATGAAATAAGTTTCCTCCTGCATATTGGCGAGTGAAAAATTATGCAAATGCACATAAAGGTAGAGAATTGTATCAGAATAACTCGGCCAAGAAGTATTCTGCCATGCCTTGTACATATGAGGTTGATGACTTCAACCATCCAAGGAGAAGATCCCTTGGATTTACACTTGGAGTAGGAGGCATGACTGCTAACAGGTATGGACCCAAACAGTGTTGGGTTGCTAAACTTGTTTAATTGTTTTGTAGGATGTCTGCCACATAGACAGTGGATGTTCCAGACACATGACATGAAAGAAAGAATGGCTGACTGACTTTAAAGCTTTTGATGGATCCAAAGTTACATTTGGAGGCAAAGAAAACCCCGGCAAAATTAAGGGGGAAGGCATCATACTGAAGAACAATCTGAAGATTCAAAAGGTGGCTTATGTAAAAGGATTGAATTTCAACCTTCTAAGCATTAGTCAATTATGTGACAAAGGATACAATGTGCAATTCAGCAAAGAATGATGCAAAGTGGTTCACAATCAAACCAGCAAAGTAGTTCTTACAGGAAAGAGAGAAGACAACATATATGTTGTAGATTGAAAGACAGCAAAAGCAGAAACATGTCTGCTTGTCAAGAATAAACAATCAACCAGTTGGATTTGGCACAGAAGATTAAATCATCTTAACTTCAAGAATATCAACAAGTTGTAAAAGAACAAGCTAGTTGAAGGCCTTCCAGACATCATCTTCAAGAAAGAAAGTCTCTGTGATGCATGTCAGAAAGGAAAGCAGATTAAAATATCCTTAAAGTCAAAGCCACAACAATCAACAAAAAGGATTCTACATCTACTTCATATGGATCTTTTAGGACCAGTCACACAAGTGAGTGTAAGTGGAAAGAAGTACACTTTAGTAGCCGTTGATGACTTCTCTAAATTCACTTGGACCATTTTCATGAACAAGAAAAGAGAGACACTCAAGAAGCTACCTGATTTACGGAGAAGAATTCAAAATGAAAAAGAGTAAAAGATCATCAAGATAAGATCAGACAGAGGTACAAAATTCTTAAATGAAGTAATCAGAACATACTGTGATGAAAATAAAGTACTACATCAACTATCAGCAGCAGGGACTCCACATAAAAATGGTGTAGCAGAAAGAAGAAACAGAACACTCAAGGAAGCAGTTCGAACCATGATTGCAGAAGCATGCCTACCAAAGAGATTTTGGGCTGAAGTAGGAAACACATCATGCTATACTCAAAACAGATATATCATCAATAAACATCATGGAAAAACACCATATTAAATTTGGAATGGAAGAAAACCAAACATCTCACATTTGTATATGTTTGGATCTAAATGTTTTGTTTTGAACAGGAATCATCTACATACTTTTGATGAAAAAGTTGATGAAGCAATCTCCATGGGATACTTAGACACTAGCAAAGCATTCAGAGTGCTCAGCAAAAGAACCTTGGTGATTGAAGAATAAATTCATGTAGTTTTTTATGAACCAAACACCAATGGTGAAAGCCTACACACCTCTGAAGAAGAAGCTACTCAAGGACAAGTTTACATAAATACAACAGTACCAGCTACCATTCTGGACCACACTTTTGGTAATCAAGATGAAGTACCAGTTAATGCAATAGCAGAAGCACCAACACAAGATCATGAAGTTTATGCACAAGTGATGTGATCCGTCCCGAGACATTTTATTTGTTTTGTTTATTTTAGTTTTCGGTGTTTTAATGAATAAAACGGCCTTAGGCCCATGTCAAAAGTTGCCCATATGTTAGTATATTGGGTCAGGTGTTTATTTTTAGCAAATAATAGCCTTTTGGGCTTATTAGGGTTGAATTAGATTTGTTACAAAATAAAGTGGCGAAAATTACAATGTAATTTATCCCACATTGGTTAGCTACATTAGTTTCATGAATATTGTAGCCTATATAAGGCACCTAGGTTATTCTTTTACAGACAGTTCAATTTTGAGTGAAATTATTATTGAGTCTATTGACTTGTTTATCACTTGCGAGTGAGGATCTCTTCGTTGTAGAGTTCAACCCCTTAAAGAACTTATCAGCGCCTTGAGCAAGCGTTGTGGCGTTCTTGCCAACGTTCTTAGGTTGGATTATCTAAGTTCGTTGTTTCGAGCTCGTTATTGATTCCTTTAGAAAATCCTAGGGCAAATCCTGTTCTCGATTCGTATCATTTGGTATCGGAGCCTTCGGTTGACTAAAGGTAATCAAATATCCCATTTATTTTCTTTCTTTTCGCTTTATTAAAAAAAACAAAAAACTATTTGTTATTGTTTTCCTTTAATTTCGTCCCCTCCCCAGCCATAATTCTTCAAATCTTCATCCATCTTATCCGGAAAAATTGAATATCTTAATATCTTCAAACCTTCATCCCTAGAACCCTAAATTTTTTTTTTCAGACCCGTTTTTATAGCAGTTCGTTCCCTAACCAAAACACCTCGAAAAATTCTGAAATTATTACCACATATTCAACACATCTCGGTCTAAAGTTGTTGTCTTTGCACCCAACCCAGATTCCATGTAGATCTTGCTTAAACCCGCCGATTAATCCAAACCATCTGCCCAGAAAACTGCAGCTGTAAAGCATCGTTTGAATTCGATTTATGTGGTCTAAACGATTCGGAATTACCTGAAAATTTGTGAGCTTATATGAAATTGTCAGATCTACAACTTTTATTTTTTGAGTTTTTCCAAATTCGTTGTAGTTTGGTCGCAATTGGCACCATAAGACACTGCTATCAATATGAAAATTTCTGACAGATTGCACCAGTTCCAAAAAAAATTGTTTGATCAACTTCTAGACCTCTAAAAAATCTGAAATTTTGCGATCCTCTAGAAAACGACCTGCTCTAAAACTTTTGTCTTTTTAGGTTTTCCAGATCCGAAATAGTTTTGTCACTATCTGTCCAAAAGGTCACTGCTTACATTCGGAAATTCGACACCTCATGTCTAGGGTTTGTTCATAATTCTGATTTGTTTGAGACGGATATTTTCTACGACTGAGAATAGGGGAGAGTGAAACACGAGATAATTGTGGGAATATGCCTTATTTTGATCATTATGAGAGACGGGATCGTAGAAAGGAACATAGTCGTCAAACTGAGTTAGCGGATCGAAATGTGGGAATGTTAGCAGGGATAGCAAGGATCCTTGAGGAGAATAATCGTGCACTCGTTGCGAAGTTGAAACAAGAAATTAAGGCTATTATGCAAGTTAAGACGCAAGAGTTGTAGGATATATTGGAAAAAGAAGTTGAACTACTACAGGCGGAGGAGGCCAAACGGTGGGCTGACATTCAAAAAGAAAATGGGTGGACTAAAGCGGAAAATGACGAGGTTGTTAACATTCGTGAGGAGGATTTGGAAAGGGAGGAAGAAAATAGTTCTATAGTTTTCGATGTGACAGTGGAGGTGGATGAACCTGAAATTGGGGAAGAGAAAATAGAGATGTCGAGGTGTCTATTGTGGAGGAAGTACGCAAAGAGTTGATTGTGGATGAGGCACAAGAAGAAACTATGCTACCGAATTCTTGTTCCAAATTCGTATTTTGTCTTCGTGCGGGTACGGGAGGATCATCCACATGAGGAGGAAACCGTGCTTTGTTGGATACATCCAATGCCGCCCCTATATTGCCTTTGGATGAACTATCCCCGGTTGTTAATGGTGGCAAACCGGCGCACATTTTTATTGATCCTTTTGCCTTGCGTGTTTATGAAGATCCTACATTGCATTTCTATGATTATGTTGCTGTCACTCCGAGTTTCATCACCGTCGATATCCAACCAAGTGACTTTTCTTATGTTCTATTGCGGAAGCATGGATCGACATCTAGACATGCTATTTCTTTGGATCTGTATATCCAAATTATCTTTGATCCTGGTATATCATTGACGTTTTTTGCGGTTTGTTCAAACTTGGTTTCTGATGCTGACTTCTATGACGTCCTGTTGATTCGAGGACGAATCATTTCCAACCGGGAGGGAATGATGTGATCCGTCCCGAGACATTTTATTTGTTTTGTTTATTTTAGTTTTCGGTGTTTTAATGAATAAAACGGCCTTAGGCCCATGTCAAAAGTTGCCCATATGTTAGTATATTGGGCCAGTTGTTTATTTTTAGCAAATAATAGCCTTTTGGGCTTATTAGGGTTGAGTTAGATTTGTTACAAAATAAAGTGGCGAAAATTACAATGTAATTTATCCCACATTGGTTAGCTACATTAGTTTCATGAATATTGTAGCCTATATAAGGCACCTAGGTTATTGTTTTACAGACAGTTCAATTTTGAGTGAAATTATTATTGAGTCTATTGACTTGTTTATCACTTGCGAGTGAGGATCTCTTCGTTGTAGAGTTCCACCCCTTAAAGAACTTATCAGCGCCTTGAGCAAGCGTTGTGGCGTTCTTGCCAACGTTCTTAGGTTGGATTATCTAAGTTCGTTGTTTCGAGCTCGTTATTGATTCCTTTAGAAAATCCTAGGGCAAATCCCGTTCTCGATTCGTATCAACAAGCATGAGCTGTGGAAGAACTAGATCAAGAGTAACTCCAGCCTGATTTAAACTGGCTAAGGGATCATCCTGAAGAACAAGTCATTGGAGATGTTCATAAAGGAGTCAGAACCAGAAGACAACTGGAGAGCATGCTAACTTGTTTTCTGTCACAGGTGGAACCCAAAACAATAGATGATGCAATTCAAGATGCTGATTGGATTACAACCATGCAAGAAGAGCTCAATGAATTTGAGAGAAATGAGGTCTGGGAACTTGTTGATAGACCTGACATGGCAAACATCATTGGAACAAAATAGGTATTCAGAAACACGATGGGTGAACAAGGAACTGTTGTCAGAAACAAAGCAAGATTAGTTGCAAAGGGATACTCTCAAGCTGAAGGCATAGACTATGATGAAACCTTTGCACCAATAGCAAGATTGGAAGCAATCAGACTTTTCCTACCCTTTGCAGCTCACAAAGATTTCAAAGTGTATCAAATGGATGTCAAGAGTGCATTTCTGAATGGATTCCTAGAAGAAGAAGTATATGTGGAACAACCCCCTGGTTTCCAACTCAAAGGAAAGGAAGATAAAGTATACAAGCTCAAAAAGGCACTATATGGACTCAAACAGGCACCTAGAGCCTGGTATGAGACACTATCACAATTCCTAATCAACAATGGATTTAGCAAATGAACCATTGACAAGACTCACTTCAAGATAGAAGAAGGAACATGCACCTTGCAAGTTCAGATTTATGTTGATGATATCATTTTTGGATCAGAAGATGAAAAGCTATGTGAGAAATTTGCAAATCTGATGAAAAGTAAATTTCAAATAAGTATGATGGGAGAACTCAACTACTTTCTTGGTTTACAAGTGAAACAAATGGAAGATGGCATCTTTATCAATCAAGCCAAGTATACAAAGGACTTGATACATAAATATGGTATGGATACAAGTGGAACATCAGATACACCAATGTGTGCAAGAGTCATTCTTAGGAAGGATGAAATTGGAAAAGATGATGATCAAAAGTTATATAGAGGAATTATTGGATCTCTACTCTATTTAACTGCAAGCAGACCTGCTATAGCATTTGCAGTAGGAGTTTGTGCAAGATTTCAAACTCAACCAAAGGAATCTCATTTGCTAGCAGCTAAGAAGATTATCAAATATCTGAAGCACACAATCAATGTAGGAATTTGGTATCCAAAATATGGAGGATTCAAATTGAAATCCTACTCGGACTCAGACTATGCTAGATGTAAGATTGACAGGAAAAGCACTTTAGGAACTTGTCAGATGCTAGGCAGCAGACTAGTATAATGGTTTAGTAAAAAGCAAAACTCAATATCAACTTCAACAGATGAAGCAGAATATATAGCAGCAGGCAGCTGCTGTGCACAAGTATTATGGATCAGACAACAATTGAGGGACTATTGAATAGAAGAGAAGACAATTCCAATCATGTGTGACAATACAAGTGCAATATCCATTACTGAGAATCCAGTGCTTCATTCAAGAACAAAGCACATAGATGCGTGACATCATTTTATCAGAGATCATGTGGAGAAATGAGATGTTATCTTAAGACACATATCTACTGAAAATCAATTGGCTGATATTTTCACAAAACCACTCAGTCATGAAAGATTTTGTATGTTGAGAACTGAGTTGGGAATGATTGAAATTGATTAAGTAAGAAGGAGCAGCTAACTGGAGTAATTGATGAGATTCGACTTCAATATTCTTCGGTGCATGTTTTAGCCCCCGTTTACGACACTTTTGGCTTATATTGGGTAGTTTTAGACCATTTAAAGGGCAAAATGCATTCCACACTCACTTTGAGGTAAACCGTCAAATAGACGGAAAACCTCACAATTTTACGGTATTTTTGACCCTTTTCGAGCCCTAGTATCTTGCGGAGTTATGCTTGGTATGTGTTTGAATGTTGTTGGATCTAGGTGAGTTATGAGCCCAGAATACAAGGCATGAGACTTAGAGTGGCATAACCAAAGCCCGGGGATGGAAACGGATCAAAAGTGGTTGGTTCTTTCACTATACGTTCACTTAATTTGTCATTTTATCCTAGATAAAAGCGTTTATGGACTTGTGGTCTTCATGAAAGTTGTAGAAAGTTGAATAAGTTTTCCAACGCAACTTGAATCACTCAAATCAGAGCTCTACACACAAAATATTGCCAGATTACTGAAGTTGTATCAGTGCTGAAAGTTTAGGGTCTAGTGCGTGTGCACCAGAGAAGCAGATGGACTAGTTTTGATACAGAGCTGCAGTGCAAGTGCACCAGAAGGGCAGAATGTCCAGTTTTTTATTCAGAGAGCTAGTGCAAGCACACCAACCTCAGTTCGTGCGCACCACACGAAGCAGATCCAAGTTTTCCCATCCAACAAGAGCCGGTGCGTGTGCACTAGATCTCAGTGCATGCACACTAGGCATCTATATATAGCTTTTTGCACAGATTTCTACCCACTCCCCTTTTACTTACCACACTTCATACTTCACTCCTTGATCCCCAAATTCATCCCTAGGTCGAAATTCCTCCCCTTTACCTTTAGATTCATTCCTACACTAGATATTACTTAGATTTAGCATGATCTAGCATGGATTTCTACTCTACTCTTGGATTTCTTTGACTCAACCTTTATTACTTTCAACACTTCATTTGCAAGATTTCTTTGATTGATTTCATTTTCTTTTGATTTTTGACTTCTCTTTTCATCTTTTTTTTTTCAACTTGACTTTTGAATTTAGAAAGCTGCACTATACAATGATTTTATTATGTTTAAGTCAAAGGTCATAACATACACATAGAATGAATCGAGCTCCTACCCTCCAATATCATGAAATAGCTTGTAATACCAACTCCTATCAAGAATACAAACCACTCTACCACCCCTCACTTGCCTAAGCAAGTGTGAAAAATGAAATGATTAAACTCAACACGTAGGGTGTTCAAGGGAACGTAGACCACAAATAAGGCTCAAGGGTTGGGTAATTACGGGCTAAATACGAATGGCAAGTTGTCGGATGGGGGTCTAACCATCCTATCAAGGCTTAGAGGGGTTACTGTGGAATATGTCATGGGATGGCTATTTGGCTCTAGTTGGGTCAAAGAAACGCCATAACTGGCATCCCAAACTCTACCAAGGTCGGTCTTTCTATTTCATCTCGAAGTTAATGATATGAGTTCTAGGTAGCCGAATTGTGCCTAAGTCTACCATAATCGGTCACTAGTTACCATGGTTCATGAAATTGAAGCTATACGTGCGTGAAAATCCCATCTCCAAGATAAGGTAGTAGGCCAAGTAACATGCATTCAGACATTCACTAAACCATTTATCCTATCAACGTGAAGGCTCAATATACGAATGCAACAGTAATCAGTAGAGTGACTTCACCAGCTGACTGAACATTTTCCATTTAGGGTGCACTCACTTGGCAGGTAAGGCACTGGTAACCAGCGAAGTCCACTTCACTGATTGTTAGGAACAGTTTTATACAGCAGCTCAATAAAGACGTTACTACACCGGCTTAGTGACCAGCCAAGTTACTCCACCGCTATTTACTTGGAGAAAACAGCAAAGTAAAGTGTGAATAAAATCAGTTTTATACATGTGGAAAATCACAGAATTTATGGAGAATTATTTTATGGAAGATTACCCACGTGGATTGTATTTTATTACGTGGAGGTTATTATTTGAATTGAAGGAATGACGGCAACGCCTCGATTCCCGGGATTGGTCATTACATACCTCAATCCACTCTCCCATTACACTCAAAAACCGTGATTTATATACACAAATCATGCCATTACTCCACAATAACCTTCCATATTCAACCGCATTCACACCATAAAAATTTCTCCTATATAAACAACAATTAGAGGTTTTCAGAAAGCTTCTACGCTTTCTTTGCATTTTATAAACCCTATTTCCTCTGAAAAATCGAAGCTTTTCTACTTTCGAAATTTTCTAAGACAATGGCTACCTCTTCCTCCACTCATAAATTCGGTACAAACTTTGAAAGATCAATCATGACCAGATCGTTTTTTCAGAGCTGAGCACTACCTCAATTTATGCAAAAATGATCCACACGCGTAAAGATTGGTGGATGGATGCAATTATCTGGGGCTAATGACCTTCCTTAATCCCCCAATCACAGGCATTTGCTATGGAACTTTAGTTTCATTCTGGAAAAATGCAAAGTTTGTTCCAGGCACTACAAAAAGCCCACCGGATTGCATCACCAGCAATATGTTTGGACGGGAGGTGATTATCACTATAGGTCTCCTCAATAAGTGTCATAGCCTCTCCAACTCAGGACCCTCTAAAATAAAGAAAATGGCAATCAATCTCAACACTTTCTGGGCAGAGATAGCCAAGAACCCAGACCCTGCAGCAAATAAACTCAATTGCCCAAGAACGGCACTCAAACAGCCATTTGCTGAATTTGCTCCCTTAATCACCAAAAACATTGAAGGGAAGAAGGGATCAATGCACGGGATGACTGAAGTCAGGACCAGACTGATGGCCATTATCTATCAAGGCCTTAAATTCAACTAGTCAACCTTCTTCTTCAATAGGCTTAAGGAGCAACTTCAAAGAGAGATTGATCTGGGAAATTAGGCAGCAAACAGAGGCCAGCAAAAGCAGGATATCATTTGGGAGAAGAAATCATATGGGATTCCTCTCTAATATCTGTTTGATCAAATGAAAGTCAGACCAATTTAGTTATACAAACTGCATGAGGCAAAGGTGTGTTCTCTTACATTAAGCCATCATAAAAGCAGCAGACTGTATCAGGAATGAAGAGAAAGCATTCAGAGAGTAGTGTTTCTGGGATCGGCAGACGAACCAGATCTCAAACAACAAAAGTTCAACAAAGGAGTCTACTGATAACGCTCTAAATGCACCATTAAAGTAGCCTTTATTTACCCCAAATTTTGCTCTAGAGAATGTAGATAGGCCCATTATAGCGAAAGAATATATGTTAAACACTAAGTGCATGTTCCTAAGTTCATAATTCTGCATCTATATTATTATCCCGAAAATTCGGTACTGTTTTGCCTTGTTTTATGTATTTTTCAGGATGTAGCAAATTTGTAGCACTTAAGGACAGATCTGGATAAAAGAAAGAGTATTGGGCCGGGTGGACTAAGTCCAGGAAGAGATCTGTTGAAAGAAAAGAAGAAAATCAGGCCCGGTTTACTGTGGGCTAGGCCCGATAAACCGAGGGTCTTGGGGAACACGAAACTGAATCTGCCGCATCTACTAGGTCGGTTAGGGTTTATCTGAGTCATAAGTCGGCCAATGTATCTATATAAGGCCGCAGCAACTGATTGTCTTATAATAATCAATTATGTCACAAAAAAAAATTTGTTTTCATTATACAATTTTGATGCGATAAAGTTCTTTTAAGCTTTTGGAGTTTATTTTCTGGTTTCCTTCCGTTCCTTGCTATCTCTAGCATGAGTGGATCAAGCTAGATCTCTATTGTTGAAGGTATAAAGTTTTGAACGTTCCTTTATGTCTTTAATATGGTAGTTCCACTTGTATTTACGTGTTTTAGTTGATCTGCATGTTTAACAACCCCATAATTTACTTGAATTAATCTAAATTGAGCAATGTAGATTCCCGATTAAGAACCACCGCCCCCGGTAAATCGGCGGTCTATACCGATTTACCGAGGCAATTTTAGGTCACCTTAATCTGAAGATTCAGCGTCAGATACGTTGATCGACAAGAATAATTAAAACGAGTAATAGGTATGGCCAATCTATTATTCGTAATTCATAAATTAACATGAATGACTGTTAGTGAAGTGTTAATTAGGACATCGTCTTGATGGACCCTAGGAACGTGCTATTCATTGATAGCTGTCTAGGTGGGTTAGCGGTATGGGTTAGCGCTTAATACTGTCAATTCTAGTTCTTCATGTGTACGGGCTATTACGGACCAATTAAAGAGGGTAGCTTGCGTATAGATTGTCTACTGCCATTGTCGGAATAGATAGGATTATAAGTTGTACCCGTAGCTAAAATTGAATTAAAAGCTTGATTAGTTTAAGGAAATTGTGTGGGGAAGTAAGCATAAGGATTAACTAAACCAAGTTAGCAGTTAGAAGGGATGGGGAAGAAATACCATGTTTCCTTTATGTTCATTGTTGGTCAATGACCACTTATGTCTTCTTGATTAGATTAGAATTGTTTATGCTTGAGTTGCATTGTCTCTGTGGGATCTACCTTGATTCGCCCTTTATGTACTACGATTGATCTAGTACTCTTGCTAGTAAAATCGACGTAAGGCCCGGGACGAGATCATCTTCCAAGCTATAAAGACAGACCCCTTGTGATCAGTGATGAAGAAGAAGATCTAGAGGATGATGTCAAGCCTGAAGAAATGGCAGAATGTGAGGAAGCATATTATCTCACCCTCTCCGAGGAAGAAGAGGACGAGGTTGATGAAGAGTTTCATCTTGTAGAAGATGAAGAAGCAAAGGCAGAAGGTGATCATCACTATGATGATCAGGACAAAGATGCAGATTCTGATGATGATTTGACACTCCAAAAAGTAATTCAAAGGATTAAAACCAGTGATGACCAACAGCTGAGTGAGCCGGCTGAAAAAACTCACTCAGTTGATCCTGAACAGACCCCCAGCTTTGACCAAAGGGGAACACCAGCTGAAGCAGTTGAGACTCCAGTCCGTGGAGAAGAAGCACAGTCCCCACCAGACCTTGGAAATGAGGACCACTTTCAACAATCTCTATCTGTTCCAGAGATTGAAGAAGAAGAAGATGAGCCAGCTGATGCATCTGCACCAGCACAGGAAGATCCAGACGGAGCCTTCAATCTGGATATCAATCCACTAATCGTGGATATGGAGAGATAGAATATTAGTAGAGATAATCTCAAAACTGATTTGAGAATCAATTACACCTCCATTAATCACAAGATTGAGGACTTGATCACATTGAAGTTCAGGATTCAGTGATTGAGAGGCAAAGAGACTTACTCTGCAACCTCCAGCATCTAATTCCCCATCATGTCTAGACAAATCTAGAATTCTTGGCAGAGACACTTACAGGCAAACTCAACACCATGGTGGACACTCTGAATGAGCACACTCTGCAAATTCAGACCATGGACAATATCTTGGATCACTCCACACAGCAGCTTGACACTCTCATCCAAATATCTGAAGCAAACAACAAGATTCTGGAAGAAAGGTTTGATGCTACTAAAAAGGGGGAATGTAGAAATAAGCCTGAAAGATCCAAGGGCAAGGGCAAGGACACTACAAGCAAAGGTATAAGGTTTTAAGATAATAAGTAGATTGTAATAATATTCTTGTTTTGCCTTTTGACTACGTCCTTTTTATTGAACCTTCATGGATGAATAAAATTGTTGAGTTTTATTCTGTTTTTATATGAGAAAAATGTTTACTTATGTTTAGGCTTATGAGGGTTTTGGCATCATCAAAAAGGGGGAAATTGATAGGAACATTTTATATGTTTTGATGATGACCATACTAGCTGTTATAGCAAGCCTGGAATAAGTTAGAAATATTTGTATAAGTCTTTAGTAGGAGTCTGACATGTTGTATAAGTTTAGTCAGACAAGTATTGTACTAGTTGGTAGGATGGCTAAGTAAGACAGAATATCGGTGAAATGAAGACAACCAAGTACTAGCAGAGAAGAAGGAAGACTTATGGACTGACTATAACCAGGAAAGTCTATGATGACCTTGGATAAGTCTAAGTTATATAACAAGTGATGAAACTCATTGTTTAAATATGGTGTACACTGATCTCACACCAATCAAGGATCAGTACAAATACTCTTAAAGAATCAAAGAAAGAACGGAAACAGTAAACAAGAAAAGTAAATTGTCTACCGGCTAAGTAAGGAATAGCTATGTTCAACAGCTAAGTAAGCAAATTCACTCTACCGGTCAAGAAACATCTAAAACGGCAAAGTCTAGGTTGCCATCTGCAATAAGGAATCAATGCAATATCAAGCAATTAATGCAGAATCAATCAAGGACGGATTTTATGATAGACGTTTGAAGAAAATCCGGATCACTGAAATCAAGGAGAATTAAATCAGGAGGAATCAAGGATTATTCTCCACATTAAATAGCCAACAGACATATTTTTAAATCAAGGATTATCAAGGCTATAAATAGAAGGCATTGACAGATAATACAACGATTTGAATATACAAGAACAAGCAGAAACTCTGTCAATTTTTTAAACCTTCTATCTGAACTTAAACGAACACATCTAGAATATACTCAGCATTCAGAGCTATAATTCTACATCAAGCACTGAGTTTGATCAACCTCTTCATGAATTCAATTCACACCCCAGTCAAACAACTGAATCAGAGTCATCTGAGAAGGAGTTGTGTTTGTGATAGTTGCTGAATGATTTGTTCCCAATGAGCAGTGTTGAAGACTGAGTCACTGAAGCTTTTGTAGCCAGAGAGAGATAGTATTGGAGATTGTGAAGCTTGTGTTGCCAAGGACAATATTACTATTGTATTGGTGAAAGACAATAGTGGATTCCTCCAATCATCACAGGAGAAGAGTGGATTAAGGGATTACACCACCCTGAACCACTATAAACCTTTATGTTCATTTACTTACTGCACTTTACTTTACAACAATTACTTACTGCATTTTATTCAAACTCTATGTGTGCATAATCTACTTTAAAACAACTTTTAAGAAGGGACTTATCCACAGCCCAAAAGCTTTTAATTATAGGAAATTTTTTTGAAACTCCAGTATAGTAATTCACCCCCTCTGACTATACTTTTACCCTTCTCTAGGACCAACATAGGTAGTGACTAAGTGGCCTACACCGACTATAGTTTTAGAGATCAAGAGTTTCTTGTGTTTGGCAGGTTACTATAGACGATTCGTTAAAGATTCTAGAGATTGCATCACCCCCCACGCGACTCGCTCAGAAATGTGTAAGGTATGAGTGAAGTAACATATGAGTGGAGTAAGAAATGTGAAGATGCTTTTCAGACTCTTAAGAAGAGGTTGACCACAGCCCCTATGTTGACCCCACCTGAAGTCTTTGATAATTATGATGTTTACACGAACGCTTCAGGTCAAGGTCTTGGTTGTGTGTTGATGCAGAATGGGAAAGTGGTTGCGTACGCGTCTAGACAGTCGAGACCTCACGAAAAGAATTACCCTACGCATGATCTTGAGTTGACAACAATTATTTTCGCCTTGAGACCGGACATTGGAGGAGAAACTGCAAAGGCTTCTTGAGTACCAAGAAGAAGCATTCTGATGCTTCGACTTCTGGTATGTTTATGATTGACATCAATATTGCTTTTTCTAAGTCTACCCACTGGGTATTAGATACTAGTTGTGGTTCTCATATTTGTACGAATATGCAGGCACTAAGAAGAACCAGAAAACTGAGGAAAGGAAATATGGACCTACTTGTTGGGAATGAAGCAAGTGTTGCTGCACTAGCCGTGGGAGTTTATTTTCTTCCGTTGCCCAGTGGGCTAGTACTAGAACTTAATAACTGTTATTTTGTTCCCGCTCTTCAAAGAACATTATTTCTATTTCTGCATTAGATGTTGAAGGATTTTCTTTTACGTTTAAGAATAAATGTTGTTCTTTTTCACGTGATGGAATTTTTTATGGCACTGGCATGCTTAGCAATGGTCTCTACATATTAGATATGAATGTTGACATACTTAATATAAACAACAAGAAAGACAAAGACTTGAATGAATCCTACTTATGGCATTGTAGACTTGTCCATATAAATAAGAACAGTATTTCCAAACTCCAAAAAGATGGATTATTGGATCACTTCGATTACGAATTGTTTGACACATGTGAGGCTTGTTTACTTGGCAAGATGACAAAGTCACCTTTCAGTGGCAAAGGGATAAGATCCAATGAATTTCTTGAGCTCATACATACCGATGTGTGCGGCCCAATGTCAATTCAAGCCAAAGGGGGATACTCTTATTTTATCACCTTCACTGATGACCATTCTTGATATGGTTACATATACTTAATGAAGTATAAATCTGAGGCCTTTGAAAAGTTCAAAGAATTCATAAGTGAGGTTGAGAAACAACTAGGTAAAAAGATCAAAACACTTCAATCCAATCGAGGCGGAGAATGCTTAGATGGAGAGTTTCAAGACTACTTAAAGGAGAATGGGATTCTACCTGAATGGACCCCTCCCGGAACGCCTCAGATGAATGGCGTGTCTGAGAGGAAGAACCGTACATTGTTAGACATGGTACGATCCATGATGAGCTACGCAGTTCTCCTAAGATCATTTTGGGGGTATGCTCTAGAAACCGCATCCTATACATTGAACCGAGTTCCATCAAAGACGGTTGATTCTACACCATACGAGGTATGGGCTAAGAAGAAACCGAATCTGGCATATCTTAAACATTGGGTTGTCCGACTTACGTGAAGCGGATGATGCCTGACAAATCAGAGGCTAGATTCGACAAATGTCTATTTGTCTGCTATCCTAGAGAAACTAGAGGATACCAATTTTACCATCCAGGAGAACAAAATGTGTTTGTTTCCAGGGCTGGCCACTTTCTAGAGAAAGAGTTCATTCTGGATAGGGTCAGTGGGAGTAAGATTGATCTCGAAGAAATTCAATAACCACTTACGGATAACAGTCAGTTGATGGAAGTAGAGGAGACTCCACACACAGATGTGACGCCAACCTCTACCGTGGACGCACTAGCACCTCGAAGATCCACCAGGGAATTCCGTGAACCCGAAAGATACACTGGCGTGTATCTCATGAAAGATGAGGACCCTAGAACTTATGAGGAAGTTCTATTAAGGCATGACAAAGAGAAATGGCTAGAAGCCATGAATTCTGAAATGGAATCCATGGAAGACAACCAAGTTTGGAACTTAGATGATCCAACTGAAAGAGTAGTTCCTTTAGGGTGCAAATGTGTCTTTAAGAGAAAGACCGACATGGACGGCAACATGACCACCTACAAGGCTAGGATAGTGGCAAAAGGTTATAAGCAAAGACAAGGAGTTGACTATGACAAAACCTTTTCGCATGTTGCCATGTTAAAATCCATTAGAATTTTGCTCTCTATTGCAGCATACCATGATTACTAAATCTGGCAGATGCATGTGAAAACAGCTTTCCTTAACGGGAACTTGTCTGAGGAGGTGTATATGACACAGCCTGAGGAGTTCACAACCAATGATGCCAGGATGGTGTGTAAACTGCCCAAGCTTCTCAGAGTTGGAATCTTCACTTTGATGAGATAATCAAACAGTTTGAATTCATCAAGAACGAAAATGAGCCATGTGTTTACAAGAATGTTAGTGGGAGTGCCATTGTATTCCTAGTGCTTTATGTAGACGACATATTGCTTATAGGGAATGATGTGCCTATGTTACAGTCAGTCAAGGCTTGGTTATCCAAGAACTTCTCAATGAAGGACTTGGGTGAAGCAGCCTATATTCTAGGAATCAAGATCTATAGAGATAGATCTAAGAGGTTGCTTGGTCTGTCACAATCCACCTATATAGACAAGATGCTGAAGAGATTCAACATGGAGCAGTCCAAGAGAGGATTGCTGCCCATGTCACATAGGAGGATCCCTTACGCTTCGGCTATCGGGTCCATCATGTATGCCATGTTGTGTACTACACCAGATGTCTCGTACCCTGTAAGTATGACTAGTAGGTACCAGTCCAACCTAGGTGATGCTCACTGGGTTGCAGTCAAGAATATTCTCAAGTACATGAGACGTACAAGGGATACGTTCCTGGTTTTCAGAAATGATGATTTAGTGTTATGAGGTTACACAAATGCCAGTTTCCAAACTGACAAGGATGACTTTAAGTCACAGTCTAGATTTGTTTTCACGCTTAACGACGGAGCAGTGAGCTGGACGAGTTCCAAGCAGGAGACTACTGCAGACTCTACAATGGAAGCTGAATACATAGCAGCCTCGGAGGCTGCAAAGGAAGCAGTTTAGATGAAGAAGTTCATTACTGAACTTGGTGTGGTTTCCTCCATTAAAGGTCCAGTACCACTGCACTGTGATAACAATGGGGCGATATCTCAGTCAAAGTAACCAAGGTCTCATCAGAAGTCCAAACACGTGCTACGGCCCTATCACTTGATTAGAGAGATAGTAGATAGAGGAGATGTAAAGATAGAGAAAGTCCACACGGATGATAATATAGCTGATCCGTTAACCAAGGCATTGTCACAGGCAAAGCATGAGAAATATGTTCACATGCAAGGGTTTAGGCCAAGTGAGATATTGTTGAATAGGTGCCCTAAACCCAACCGGGTTGGACCGGATCCGACCGGGTCGGGTCATTTACAGTCTATTTTAGTTCATGTAATAACTTTATTATGATTAATAAAAGCACTTTTGTTATTATATATTGTTTATATTCATGTTATTGGTTGTGTATATATAGTAACGCCCCTAGTGTCAAAATGTGATAGAGAAACCATGATAGTGATTATGGTTGATGAGATCTTTAATCACTTTAACAAGTTTGATACTTAAATGTCTCTAGTCATATTTACTGTCAATTGGGACATTGATAGTATGATTAGACTAGCACGTATTAGATGTCTTCTATCTTATTGAAGATATGGATAGATCTCGTCTATCGAGGTGTAGAGACACTTGGACTGTACGTGGACATGTATTGGAGAATGCGTACGTTAGACTGGCTCACTTACATTAAGTGTCACACTATGTGGCGGTTGTGTAATTATCTTTTAGACATGAGTCTACATGGCATCACGGTGTGGATTGTCATGCTTTGACACTATTAAGATTTCCCGTATCCACAGGGCGATCATGCAGTAGTGATTGGGTGTGATACTGAAGCATGCGGAGTATACATGTTTGGTCATCCGGGAATCGCATGTCCTATGATTGGGAATAGATATCCGAAATGGCCTTTTTATAAGGAATGTCTAGCTCTCGAGAATCTTTGCAATGTGGGAGTAAGTGTGTTATTCCGAGAGAGCATGATATCCGGATTATAAGATACGATCGTTAATGTATTGACACTCGAGATACGATCGTATGGATATTATTAGAGTGGTGGGATTGTAATTTACACGGTAACTGTTTCACATGAAAGGTAGTAGTCATTGCATTTGACTCTTCCGATGATTGGAGGTCACGGTGTGTTGCTAGACGCTATCCCGTGACCGTTAAGAATGAAGGGCATTTTCGTAATTTGCATTTTATGTCTACGACCAACATATTTGGAAGCCTATCGGGTCACACACATATGGACATTGAGTCGGATTAAAATGCGGTTATAGTTGATGACCAAATAAGGAAAGTTTATCTCAAAACTATAAAGGTTATAATGGTAATTAATATAGTGGTATTTATTTATTATGAATAAATAAAATACAAGATATTAATTATACATATATTATATTAATTAAAGAATATTCCGGAAGCCAATTAATTGGCATTTTGGGCGCAGAAGACATGTGTATAAGATGCACTTGGATTGTGCAATTTAATTAATAAGATTACCATATTATTTATATTGGATATTAATTGATTTTGAAAAAATAGATTTATGGTAATAAGATAAATATATTCAATATAAGATATTGACAATGTTTAGATTTTATTTAATATAAGATATTATAATAAAATAGATAAATCAATCTAAGTGATTTTCCTTATTTTATTGGGAAAATGTTTTTTCTCTTTCATCTATCTTCTAGGAAGTTTCTCCTAATCAGATTAGGACAACATGGGGCGCCT
The DNA here is from genome assembly GCA_036785695.1 of Gentiana straminea. NCBI lineage: Eukaryota > Viridiplantae > Streptophyta > Magnoliopsida > Gentianales > Gentianaceae > Gentiana > Gentiana straminea. Next base: position 7,958,269 of record JAVUPR010000299.1, on the reverse strand, counting down.
CTCACCCTATATAAGAAAGGGTTGGCTAGCTCAACTGTATCATCACAATTCCAAAAACTAATAGTTCTTGGGTAAAATAGAGAACTTCCAATAAAGAGTTAGAGAGAGAGAAAAGTGCCGGTCTAGCAGCCGGATTTTGCTGATAGCAATCCACGGAGGATTCCGGCGAGGATTTTGTGTGGATTATCGATGGAGGCCGGACACGTGGACGGCTTGCGCACAGTACTACTCTCCGTTGACGGTCAAAGCTTCGATCTTATAGATCATTCAAGGTATATTCCGTCAAACTACTTAACGTGTTTATTGTGTTAAACGAAGACGATCTTGGAAAAGGAAATCAAAATTTAAATTCCGCTGCGTTAAACTAGTGATTTCCTAACACCATAGGCATGGGCCTAGCTCCCATAAGCACTTTTTGGGCTAATTCTGAATGCTAATTGATATGTAAAGGTCTTATGAACATAGGCCACTTCCTAAAAGCATTGTTTAAGCATGTTTTGATGTATTATTCTCTGTGACTTGGTATGTGTGCCTTTAGGGCATTATATGTTATTTTGAAATGTCTGACTTCTACTTCTGGTGGCCTTGGCTTAGCACCACAACTGAGACCCTCTGCGGGGAGAAGGTGGGAGCACCGAAATGTGATTGTTTAGGTTTTGTGGGATATTGACTTAGTAGTCAATGATCCTTTTACAACGTGCTAGGTTGCGTAACTAGAATGTCTAGGACTAGATGTCCCTAAGAAGCCTTTTATGTGAATGAATCAGATTGTTAGGCTTAAATCCATAAATAACATATGTGTTGTGTCTAAAAACTAAAACAACGTTATCATTGGTGAGACACGTTTATTCTTCTTAGGATGGGAATATTGCACATCTCCACTTGGGTTGGTGCTAAGGGACTCATGTAACTCCCACATAGTCATGTCGTGCCCTTAAGGTAAAGTAATAGCCTGCTCACCCCCATATAATTGTGAGACATAAAGGTCTTGTCAACTCGGGTTAGCCTTTTTAGACCAAGCGAGGACGACAGTCTAAGCAGTTGACCGGATCATTTATGACTCATTTAGCGCTACCAGGCACGGGGTCTGGGGGCGTTATAGAATGGTATCAGAGCCGACTATCAGACGGAACTAAGTGTCACACCGTGTGAGACGGTGGGGGCCCACCTTTAGATTCCTATGGTAGGGACGAAACTAGGACAAGTCCGGTGGGGCAAATCTTGGCCGTCCTGGTGAGGACGCCAGTCCTTTACAGGGGGGAATGTAAAGTCCCAAATCGGTAAAGTAATAGTATGCTCACCCTCATATAAGTGTGAGACATAAATGTCTTGTCAACTCAGGTTAACCCTTTTAGACCATCGAGGACGACATGTCTAAGCATGTGACCAGACCCCATATAAGTGTGAGACATAAATGTCTTGTCAACTCGGGTTAACCCTTTTAGACCATCAAGGACGACAGGTCTAAGCATGTGACCAGATCATTTACGTCTCACACTTATATGGGGGTGAGCATACTATTACTTTACCGATGTGGGACTTTACACATGTCTCGGATCTAGAGACATTTCAAAAATCCGAGCTCCGGTGAACTGACAGAGCTTCCCAACCTCTCTTCGACATGACTCAAGAACTACGACTATATGAGACTCAGTTTGTAATGTAGAATACAAGACTGAAAATTCGGTACTCTAACCTTCACCCATGAGGTTCTTTATGCAGTAATGAAGATGTGTCAATACTCAATTCTTATTAACTGGGTGACATCATAGTCGGCCGACTTTTCCCTCAAGAAAAATCAACCGCATTCCGCGTTTTGCCTTAACCGACCCTAATCAGGCCGACTTAATCAAGTCATTTAACCCTAATTAGGCCGACTTAATTAGAGTAACATTCACAATATTCTGGAACATTCCAACCGCCTAAAAAAGAACCGTTTCAACACGTAAACCAAACTCATTTCATATGTGTTTTGGCTTATATCTCCGACAATCGTATATGTTGAAGATAGAAATGTACTAGTAATTGTATTACTTGAATTTCATATATTCCCTTGAATTCATTTATTAAATGTAGGATTTTTTTTTAAACATAAATAAATTAAATGAATGAAATAAAGTGTAAAAGAAGTCGAAAAGTCCTATCGGCAGGACGTCCTTTAATATCGAAGGGGCGGCACCAAACAGACAAAATAATTGACTTGATGACAAAGAAGTTTTACAACGGACGAATGTGTTCCTTTGTTTTCTCAGTCAAACCTTCCCCTAAATTCACGCATTCTTAATCTCTTCTTACAAAAGAACCAAGAGTTGTCATTAATTAAGATTTTCTTACCTCTTCTTTAGAAATGGGTATCTCTAGAAAATGCATATGTTTGAAGTCCTTCAACAAACCAGAAATGGGATCAATTTCTAATTCCCAGAAAATGCAACAACAAGAAGGCAAAGAAAAAGCCCCTGCTGTGGACTTGTTAATGGTGCCCCCTGATGATAATAATATGGATTCCTCCTCTGGAAATAGCAAAGGTTACCGGAAAAAGATTAAAAAGAAGTGTCATCTTGTTTTCAAAGCCGTTTTGGTAATTTGTTTCTCTTCTTCTCTAATTGCAGTTATGCATTATACTATTATTTATGCAGCAATTTCAACCATTTTTGGTTCTAGGTTTGGAGAAAATGTTTTTTTTTTCTCCTTAATTTGTTCTTTGTAGGATTAAATTGTGTGTAATATATTCAACAATGTGGTAATTAATTAAACATAGTATTTGAATGCAAATTACAGAGCAAGAAAAAGCAAAGTACAAAACAGGATGACATATTAAAATCAAGCATTAGTGCATTAGACGATGCTTTAAGACCATTAAATCCATTAGACGAGGGGGGCGGGGGCGGCAGCGGCGGCGAGAGCGCTAGTGTCTCGAGCCGATATTCACTGTTATCATCATCATCATTACCGGCGGGAACATCTTCATCGTCGTTTTCTGGGCAGCTGGCGTCATCTTCGTTGTCTAATTGCTCTTCCATTGTGAATTCACGGTCAGGATCAGAAAGAAAGCAACATTCTTCTTGTAATGTAGTTGATTTGAAATCACAGCCGTTGATCAAGAACGATTTTCCAGCGACGGTGAAGAGAAGTTGTACTAGTGGAAGAAATCATGCAATTTACTTTGTTCTTGTTTGTTTAGTAGGTGTCATTTTTGGAGGAAAGGCTTTGGCTATTTTTTGTACATCAAGTTGTCTGTTTTTGCTGCCTTGTTGTTTAAGACGGTTTGCAAAGGAAAAATAAGATAGAAATTACACATATCTATTCACGTCAATGTATAGGGAACATAATTCAATTTTTTTTTTTAGGTTACATGCATTGTAACTTGTAAGTCATATTTATATAAAACTCATTTCTGGATGTCAATATCTTTTACCTTATGTTGATGACATGGGAGTGGAGATACTGGGGTGGCAGGGATGCGGTGGTTAAGATGAGTGTGGGGTGATAGGTAGGAGTGGTGACGGGTGATGGTAGAGAAATAGATGTAGGGTGAAATGTCGAAAAACAACATTGTACGACGGGCAAAAAGACATTGTGAGAAATGGAAAAGTAAATCATTGAATTGTGGGAAAATAATGATTGTTAATACTGAAATGACTTTAATAACTCATGGTGAACAATTGACTTTGTAGTTCATTTAAGATTTTTTCCATCATGAATTAACAAGAGAATATAATATCTTTAAATTCTACACAACGCATAGATAATGATACGGATTTGAATCACTCAATTTTGGCATTTGTTGGGTAGGGTGGGGGGAAGGTTGGGTAGGGTGAGTGAGGTAAGGTGGGCGAGCGGGCGGGGTGGTATAAGTTGAGTGGGGTCTGGTTAGATAAAATAAGGTTGGTGGTGAGGAGAAAGACGTGGTATGGTAGGGTGGTGGTGGAGTAAGGTTGGATATGGTAGGATGGATGAGGTATTGTAGGGTAAGGTTGGTAAGCAAGGTGGGTAAGATTTGGTAGGTTAGAGTGGTGAGACATGGTAAGGCAAAATGGGTGGAGAGGTATGGTGCGATGAGTTGATGAGTAGAGTTGGTTGAAGATAAGAAGGGATGAGGTAAGGTGAGGTAAGTTAGAGTTGTAGGGTATAGTGAGGTAAGATAACTTGGGTGGGTTAAGAGTGTTGTGGGATGGGTTAGCTGGTTGCGTAAGATGCGGTGGCGTGGGGATCAGGTACAATACGTTTGGGTGGGTGGGAGGTGAGGTAGAATTGTGGTGGTGACTGGTGAGGTAAGGTGAGTGGAAATGTATGATGCAGTGGTGTGATATATAGGGTAAGATGAATGATAAGTAGAGAGAGGAAGACTTGTATATGATGAGGTTGATTTGATGTGGGGTGAGGTAAGGTGGTAGAGTAAGACAACCCACCTTACCTAACAATGTCTTATGCATCATACTCAACTTATCCTACTATAGTCTACCATTATGCTACCACATCCCACCCAACTCCATCGCCTTATCTGAACATTCCGCCTTCAAATTGATGTATGCCATATTATATAATTGATCTTATGTCATTATTTCACGTTTCGAAAAAAAATTGTGGAATGAGTTTGTTTCATTCTATTCGGTTTTTTGTTTTTGTTTTTTTATTGAGAGATTCTATTCGATTTCATTCCGTTATTCGTTAGTGTTTATTGAGGTGTGCTTTGTCTGCATCCCTCCAAAGCCTCGAATATTGTTAACTGTTTCATATTTGTTTCGCCGGCAATTTGTATTAACGACTAACAAGATTATTTGTTATATGCTTTGGGTACTGAGAAAGTTAAGCCTAAGTTGGAGGAAACGCCTATAGTGAAGGAATACCCCGAAGTCTTTCTGGATGAATTACCTGGAAATATGCCGGATAGAGAGATAAAGTTTGAGATAAATCTAATCCCGGAGGAAGCACCAGTAGCAAAGGCTCAGTATAGGAAGGCACCGGATGAATTAAAGGAATTAAAGGCTCAGCTTAAGGATATGTTAGAAAGAAACATAATTTAGCCTAATACATTGCTGTGGGGAGCTTTTGTTTTGTTTGTGAAGAAAAAGGACGGAAGCATGAGGATGTGTATTGATTATTGGGCTTTGAATATTCGACTATCAAGAACATGTATCATTTGCCTAGGATTGATGATCATAGGTCAGGATACCACAAGTTGAAGATAAAGGTTGCAGATATACCTACGACGGCGTATAGTACATGATATGGACATTATGAGTTCTTGGTCATGCCTTTTGGACTCATGAATGCTCCATCAGCTTTCATGGACCTTATGCAATGTGTTTTCATGCCGTATCTTGACAAGTTTGTGATTTTTTTCATAGATGATATCCTCATTTACTCAAAAGACGAAAAGGAACACGAAGAACATTTGAGGATAGTTCTACAAACCTTGAAAGATAAGCAGTTGTTTGCTAAGTTTTCGAAATGAGAGTTTTGGTTAGATCAAGTCAGCTATTTGGGAAGTGTGATCTCCGGGGAAGGAATACAAGTGGATCCCGCTAAAGTTGAAGCAGTTAAGAATTGGCCTATACCTACATCAGTGACATAAATTAGAAGCTTGTTGGGTTTGGTCGGTTATTATAGAAAGTTCGTTCAAGATTTTTTGAGGATAGCTACACCACTCACAAAGCTTACATAAAAGAGTGTTAAGTTTGAATGCACAAAGGATTGTGAAGTGGCCTTTCAGGCTTCGAATGAAAAGTTGACAACATCACCAGTGGTAGTTCCTGAAATCTTCGATAATTATGATGTTTATACAGACGCTTCTGAACAAGGTTTAGGTTGTGTGTCGATGCAAGGTGGTAAAGTGTTAGCTTTTTCATCTAGACAACTCACGGTGCACGAGAAGAATTACCCTACACACGACTTAGAGTTGGCAGTCGTGGTTTTTGGCTTTAAGACTTGGAGGCATTACGTTTATAGGGAAAGGCAAAGATCTTCACGGATCATAAGAGCCTTAAGTTCTTCTTTACTCAAAAGAATCTGAATATGAGGCAAATAAGATGGCAAGAGTTCGTAAAGGATTCTGATCTTGATATTCAGTACCATCCCGGTAAAGCAAATGTTGTGGCAGATGCGTTGAGCAGAAGATCGGTTAGTGCAATTTTCGTAGTTCAAGATGTGGTTGACCAGTTTGACGGGTTGAGTATGCGAGGGTTTGATCAGATTGGGGATCATCGGTGTTTGGCTCCATTGTTGGCAATATCAGAATTTTTGGATGACATTTGCGAGAAACAAGATGAAGATCCGGTCTTGGTTGATTTGAAGAGTGTTGCTAGAGAAAAGCCTACAGTTGGTTATGTCTTGGACAAGAATGGCAACCTTTGGTACCATGACAGATTGTGTGTACCGAATGTTGATGGTTTGAGACAGAGAGTAATGGATGAGGCGCATAGGATTGCTTTTGTGTTCATCCAGGAGCTACCAAGATGTACTGAGATTTGAAAGAAATATTTTGGCGGCCATTTATGAAGCTGGAAATTGCTGAGTTTGTGGCACAGTGTGATACTTGTCAAAAACTTAATGCTGAACATCGAAGACCGGGAGGAATGGTTAAACCTTTGGATATCCCCGAATGGAAATGGGATAAGATCACTATGGATTTCATCTCCGGTTTGTTGGAATAGTGTCCTAAACCCAATCGGGTTGGACCGGATCCGACCGGGTCGGATCATTTCTACTATTTCTTTATGTTTATACATATATTAAATGGCTTTTCTGTTGTCATTTATATGTTCTTTTAAAGAACCAATTATGAATTGTTATGTGATAACGTCCTTAGTATTAAACTGTGATAGAGAAACCATGATAGGCGATTATGGTTGATGAGATCTCCAATCACTTTAATAAGTTTGATACTTAAATGTCTCTAGGCGATGTACTATTAAACGGGGCATTGATAGTATAAACGGACTAGCACGTATTAGATGTCTTCTGTCTTTAGGGCGGGGATAGATCTCGTCTATCGAATTGTAGAGACACTTGACCGTACGTGGACGTGTATTAGAGAATGCGTACGTTAGATCGACCCACTTACACGGATAAGTGTCACACTATGTGACGGTTGTGTAATTATCCTTAAGACCGGAGTCTTCATGGCATCACGGTGTGGATTGTCATTCTTTGACACTATTGAGGTTTCCCCTAGCCACGGGACGATCATGCGGTAGTGTGATTGGGTGTGATACTGAAGCATGCGGAGTATACATGATTGTTCGTCCGGGAATCGCGTATCCTATGATTGGGATCGAATATCCGAAATGGCCTTCTTATAAGGAATGTCTTACTCTCGTGAATCTTTGCAAAGTGGGAGTAAACGAGTTACTTCGAGAGAGCATGATATTCGGATTATAAGATACGGTCGTTGATGTTTTGACACTCGACTAACGACCGTATGGATATTATTACGCGATAGGATTGTAAGTTACACGGTAATCGTTTCACATGAAAGGTAGTAGTCATTGCATTTGACTCTTCCGATGATTGGGGGTCACGGTGTGTTGCTAGACGCTATCCCATGATCGTTAGGCATGAAGGGCATTTTCGTAATTTGCACTTTGTGTCTACGGCCAACATATTCGGAAGCCTATCGGGTCACACACATATGAACATCTAGCCGGATTAAAATGTGGTTATGGATGATAACCAAATAAGGAAAGTTTTATCTCACGACTATAAAGGTTATAGTGGTAAATTAATATGGTGGTATTTATTTATTATGAATAAATTAAATACAAGATATTAATTATGATGATTAATTAAATATGTATATTGATACATATGAATTTCAAAATTAATGATATATGATATACATGGATTTTGCAAATTAATTAATCATAGTATTATATTATTAATTAAATATATATGTCCAAAATTTGTGTGTGTATGACACACGTGAATTGGATCATAAAGTGGCGCATGTTTTTTTTTGTGTATTGGATACATTTGGTTTGTGCAATTTAATTAATAAGATTACCATAATATTAATATGAGATATTAATTGATTTTGATAAATAGATTTATGGTACTAAGATAAATATAGTCAATATAAGATATTGACAATATCTTGGAAATATTCAATATAAGATATTGACAATATCCTAGATTTATTTAATATGAGATATTGTAATAAATGAGATAAATCAATCAAATATATTTTCCTTATTTTATTGGAAAAATGTTTTCTTTTCCTCCACACATAGATATGGCGCCACTTCTACTATAAATAAAAGGTGGGTGTCAAGCTCTTTTGTACATCACAATTGCAAGAGCTCATAGTTCTTGTGTAAAATATAGAGAATCCTATAGAGAGTTGGAGTGAGGGGAAAAAGGCCGGTCTAGCAACCGGAGTTTTCCAATAGCAATCCATGATGGGATTCCGGCGGGATGCTCGTGTGGACTGGCGGTAGAGGCCGAACACTTGGGCGGCTCTATGCAGAACTACTTTCCTTAAACGGTCAAAGCGTCGATCTTTTAGATCAACCAAGGTAACCACCGTCTACTAACTCGTTTGTTTATTGCTTAAACGAAGTCGATCTTGGGTAAAAGGAAATCAAATTTTTGAATTCCGCTGCGTTCCCGCGTAGATTTCTTTACAGTGGTATCAGAGAGCTTCGAGCTTAAGCAATAAGCATGTCATTGTGCGTAGTTAATTTTATCGTTTAAATCACGTGATTAAAAGATGAAAGATTTTTGATTCGCAAAAGTGATACATGAAAAAAAAAAACGAGATCGGGTGGTGCTCGGCCGACTGGCGGCGGCTGGACGGCGGCGGCGCCCTGCTGCCGGCAGTCGGTTGACCGGTCAATGCTGGCGGATCTCCAAATTTTTGTTTTGTGTATTTTGTGATTCAATATGGTTCATAATTGTGATTGTTAATTTTCCTTTGTTTAGTTGTGTCATGTGGCTAACCAATGGTTCAAATAATTTGGGCCATTGGGATGCCACATGGCATTAAAATAATAATGGTCTTTCCAAACTTTGTTTGGAATAGGCCTAGCCCATTTTCAAATATTTGATTTGGGAAAAGGCTGCAGCTGGCCACTTCCAAAATTTTGATTTTGAAAAGTGGCCGAACTTAAACCAAAATTATTTGGCCTTTCCAAATATTTGATTTGGAATAGACCTGGCCCTTTTTCAAATATTTGGTTTGTAAAGGCTTAGGCTTGCAAGCCATTTCCAAAATTTTGATTTTGGAAAGTGGCCGAGCTTAAGCCAAATTTGGTTTAAGAAACCAAAGGCATCCCTTTTGATTACGAATCAAAAGGAAAGAAACAAAAGAGAAATAATTTTAATTTTGATTTATTTTGGAATAGTTCTAATTAATTAAAATTAAAATTAAAATCGGTTTAAAATTAATCGTTAATTTTATTTCGATTAAAATCATTTAATTAATTAAATGTTAATTAGTTAATCGATTGGATAAAATTATTTAATAGATTAAATGTTAATTGATTAATTAAGACGCATGTAGTTAAATTTTAATTTTATCTTTTTCATAAGATGTAATTGTATGGATTAGATAGAATAGATATAATATGATTATATGGACCCCGATTGATCATGGACTCGACCGATAGGATAGATGTGAATGATTTAATTTTTCTGTTGGTTTAAAAATTGTCCTAGGCCGTTATGAAGAACGTGACCTAGTTTATTTTCTGTATTTTATCCCATTCCCGTTAGCTCCCCCCGTATGTGGCGGGTGTATTTATTTTATTAGATAGAATTAAATGTAACAAGAATGGAGCAGAAGATGAAGACCAAAGAAAGAAGAAAATAAAGATCCCATTGTAGAATGGAGCATTAAAGATCCTATTGGCGGTTGCAGCTACCCTTAGATTGTGACTGCGGTTTCGTCGGTTTGTATTCGAAACCGCACCTAGGAAAAATCCATGATCATACCGGTTACTTTACGCATTTATTTATTTTGTGCTTGTATTTATTTTATATGATACGATAGATGAATGACTAGGCACGATCTAGATAAATGTGTAGGATGTATGTTTATAGAGATAGACATATTTATGATGAGACCATAATTAAATTAATTAAGTGAATTAATTTACATAAATACTTCCACCTCAAAAGAATCAAGTTGAAATTGCCTCCCCATATTATAATGACGGTGAAGAGCCCTTGTTCGGATCCAACTCATCAGCCAAAGCAGGGGGTTGACCTACCTCGGGTATATCGTTATTATCGAGATATGATCTGATGGGTATAAATAATTCCACCACCTCAACAATGAGAGGCAACCCACTGCGGCCACCCTCCGGCATGACAAGAGAGATCGCAAAAGAGGCGGCCACTGTGTCTCACCTCGCCGCGACCAAGGCATTTGCGGTCCCGGGCAAGTGCAACGGATCCCGGGAATCTCATCCAGAGCGAGGTCAAGAAGGGTCGCCGGGGGGTGAGGCCGGAGAAGGCTTGCTCCTTGCGACCTCAGAGAGATGGCCGCCGATTGATCCAGATCTTTTCCCCACTTGTATCTTAGATATTTCGTCTTGCTTAGTATCTAAGTTAAACCTAGCTATTAGTAAAATATCTAATAGATTACTTATTCCCTAAGTTACCCACCTCTATAAAAGGGGTGGTCATTGTAAACTAAAGAGAGGATAAAATATATGAAATACACACTATACTTGCAAGCCAAGGCTCTGTCCACTCTCGTTCCTCCATACCACCACCCGCCGGAGTAACACCACCTTAAATACGGCAGATATCCACCGTCTATACACCGCAAGGACACCCGTGACGATTTAAACATCTTCATTGATCGTATGAGATCTCATGAATATTGGGGTTATGACTTGACTAAGAATTCTCTCGGCCACCAGCCAAAGCGGGGTCGTTTGGATTTTAGAGGCAAGGGTTTGACTACTTCATAAGATGAAAATTGTCAAAGAGTTGACTAGTCAAACAACAAGAGTCGTATAAGATACGATTGACAAAGGGATGTTGTCTACCTATTAGACTATTTTCGGCCCACCGGCCAAAGCGGGGGTCACGGTAGTTTAGTGGGATCTTGTCCACTAAAGAAATTAATAATTCTTGAAAGTCAATTGGAAGTAGTTGACTAGTGGGAGCAAAATCATAAATCAAAAGACCATTTTTTATTTTGCGTGTATAAACAACAACACTCTTTTATCTTTATTTTTATGTTGTAGTTTTAGCAAACTTTATATTTATGTTTAATTCTCGATTAGTAAAACCAAATTATGACTGTTACCTTTTGAGAAACGTTCTCAAATATGGTTAAGTAATTTTAATCCTTTTAAAATAAGCAATGACATGAGCAATCCCGTTATAGTAGTTAGAGACAAGGAGATTACATAATTGATGCAGTGCTCCGAGACTTTAATTATTAATGAAAGCGGAAGCTCATGATATGATTAAATCTGTTGAAATAAGTTTCAATAAATTAGTCATATATTGGATACGATCCAAGATGATCATTCAGTCATACGATGACAATTAATTCAAACATTGGATAAGAATGACCACGTCTAATTTTGGAAAGGTTGTTTTCAAAATTGTAAGATTTAAGTATCCACTTAATTCTATCATTGCTTAAAGGTTAATTAAATAGTCAATGTTTTGAATACGATTCAAAAGGTTAAATAAACTATTTAATAAGCTTTAGATTTTCTTTATGAAAGGAAATCAAAGATATAGCTTTTGTGATCTTTCTTAAGTCTTATGAAGACTACATTAAGAAATATTTACAAGTGCTTAAAGGATTGAAAGGAAAGATAGGGCATGTGCTTAAATATAGAGCATATTGAAGTTTCTATTCTAGGCAAGTGAGTTGAGATAAATCTATCTAAGTTCAAAGTCAACTCTTAGATATATGATATCTTGCGAGTGTGATTAGATTAGAAAGATTAAATACAGATATGGAAGGTGAAGCAAACGTTGTAACACTTACCATATTCTGGATCTAGTAAACTGATAAGGGAACTAAATAAATGTTATTATGTTCCGGTTCTCATGAAAAACATACTTTCAGTTATTTGTTAGGATTTAGTAGACATATTCAATTGTAAAGAATAAATGTTATTCCGATAAAGTTGGAAGGTCACTGAATCTAACATACTAGATTGATGTCATTATATAGATGATATATGTGATGGGATCTCAACTAAATATTTGTATGGTTATTATCCTTGATTTATGGTTACTCCAGGCACAGTCTCTATGGAAAGGGAAACGTGTAATCAAACGTCATTCTGATGATGCAGAGCCATATGATTATGAATCATGTGGGTTATACGTATCTTATCCAAAGAGGACTAAAGTACCCTTTTAAGAAAAGGTTATGAAACCTAGAAGATTGACTAAAGCCTAAACATATTGATGTTTGTTGGCTTGTGACAATTTATACCATAAACAATTGTTTGTCTCTCTCTTGGACTATTTTCAGAAATAGTTGAATGTACTTATTGAAGTACGACAATTCGGAAAGCCCGAAAAGTTCGAGCTAGTACGAATATGAGATTGATGAGCTACTTAGGAATTAATCTTCAATTGGATTGAAGTAATTAATACCTGGAGGGTGTTTCAGAAGTCGTCTGAAAAGGAATAAGATTCTCCCTTGAAGGATACCATCTTTGGGATACGTAATTAGATTGTGTTCCCAAAATGGAAACAACACTTTATATGATAAATGTGTGACGCAAGCCATGCGAAGTATCCCTTACCCGTTTCGGGATAGTGCCCTTAGACTTAATCAAGTTCCAAAGAATAAAGGTTGAATAAATTCCATATTAGATATGGAAGAGGATAATGTCGAATCTATCTTAACCGATGATTTGAAGTTGTCATAGGCAAAGTCAGAAAGGCTTGGAGCCTAGTACGACATATGCGACTTTGTAGAATGTCTTAGCTAGCACGCTGGACATTATTTACTCATCCGTGGAGCAAAATGTTTGTCTCCAAACATGATGTCTTCTAGAGGAAGTGTTTCTTCCAAAAGAAACAGTGGGAGTAAATTAGATCTCAAAAGAGTTTGAGAACTACAAAGATACATTCAACCATTGGAACATGAGCAGACGCCGTATAGCGATGAGGTGCAGAACACTGCTCAGTGCACACAAAAGTTCTGTAAGTCTATGGATAACCTTAAAGCCTGAAAGGGCTACTGGTATGTTCATCTTGAAGAATGAATATCTCACGACTTATGAAAGAATGTTTGAAAGGCAAAATTGAGAGATATGGCTATGAGCCATAATATCTAAATTAGATTCCATCAGTGACAACCAGGTTATGAACCTAGTCTGTCTTACCTAGAGGGAATGTCCCCGTAAGGTTGAGCCCAGTTTTATTCAGATAATACTTGTTATAACTTCGTATCATGGCTATATGATAGTGTTGAAGACGTTGGGCAGAAAGCTCAATGTTCATAGACTTTGACATGATGTAGGCCTACGAGATCCATTTATGGACTCAAACAAGTTTCTCCAGATAATTTCTTTGTTTGATAATCAAAGGAGTTTGATTTAGTCAAAAGAAGGATATGCCCAATGTGCAAGATGAGTAGTGGGAGTGTTACAATTTTTGAGTAAGGTATTGGATATCTCTCTCGAGAATTATCACCCCATGTCACAGTCAATTAATGTTTGGTAGTTCAAGATCTTTACGAAAGCACTTGGATTGGCAGTTCTTATTTTTGAAATAAGAATCTATAGTAATAGATTGAACTGCTATTAGATTATAGTTTACCTATATAGATGTGATTCTAAAAGAAGTTTAGCATAGATCGCGACAGGGGATACTGCTAGCCCGTGTTCTCAAGATCTATCTATGTTAGGACGTTGGTCCTAAAGATGAGGTGAAAGATGATGATTATGGAAGGTTTTCTTTACTACTGCGATGGGAACCATCATAAGAGATATGCCAGTTGTTCATAATCCTTGAAGAGTCATGAGCAAGTATGGAAGTAAATCTGGTGAATGTCGAGAATATCCTTAAACAAGTTAAGGAAGAGTTCCTAGTTTATTGAAACTTGGAATTAAATAAGCGTAGATATACAAACGTATATCCTGAGTCTTACGAAGGCGAGTGAGAGCTACAGTTTGGGTTTGCAATCACTTTGATTAAGTGATACAGTGAGCTGGAAATGTTCTTATCCATGGGTCACTGTAAATTCTACAATCGGGCCAAAACACAGTAGTGCCTTAGAGGTGCAGCGGGAGCAGTACATGGATCTAGAAGGTTCATTCCTGAACCTTATACGGTTCTTCCACCTTTTCTATATAGCTGATATAGTAAGTGGATTCATTGATTGAAGCAAGGACCAGGGTCTCGTCGGAGATTCGTGTGTGTGTTGAGGCGGTTCCTTTGACTTGGTCATTTGGAGCATGGTATGAAGATAGTCTGAGTCCCCACGGATAGCGATCCATTTACGGCTAGGGCGGGTTGCGAGTATTGCATGAGATTCTTGTGTTTCAACTTGGTCTTGTGTGTGCGAGTGATTGGTTTTAGGCCAAGTGGGAGATTGTTGGAATAGTGTCCTAAACCCAATCGGGTTGGACCGGATCCGACCGGGTCGGATCATTTCTACTATTTCTTTATGTTTATACATATATTAAATGGCTTTTCTGTTGTCATTTATATGTTCTTTTAAAGAACCAATTATGAATTGTTATGTGATAACGTCCTTAGTATTAAACTGTGATAGAGAAACCATGATAGGCGATTATGGTTGATGAGATCTCCAATCACTTTAATAAGTTTGATACTTAAATGTCTCTAGGCTGATGTACTATTAAACAGGGCATTGATAGTATAAACAGACTAGCACGTATTAGATGTCTTCTGTCTTTAGGGCGGGGATAGATCTCGTCTATCGAAGTGTAGAGACACTTGGACCGTACGTGGACGTGTATTAGAGAATGCGTACGTTAGGCGACCCACTTACACGGATAAGTGTCACACTATGTGACGGTTGTGTAATTATCCTTAAGACCGGAGTCTTCATGGCATCACGGTGTGGATTGTCATGCTTTGACACTATTGAGGTTTCCCCAGCCACGGGGCGATCATGCGGTAGTGATTGGGTGTGATACTGAAGCATGCGGAGTATACATGATTGTTCGTCCGGGAATCGCGTATCCTATGATTGGGATCGAATATCCGAAATGACCTTCTTATAAGGAATGTCTTACTCTTGTGAATCTTTGCAAAGTGGGAGTAAACGAGTTACTTGAGAGAGCATGATATTCAGATTATAAGATACGGTCGTTGATGTTTTGACACTCGACTAACGACCGTATGGATATTATTACAGCGATAGGATTGTAAATTACACGGTAACTGTTTCACATGAAAGGTAGTAGTCATTGCATTTGACTCTTCCGATGATTGGGGGTCACGGTGTGTTGCTAGACGCTATCCCGTGATCGTTAGGCATGAAGGGCATTTTCGTAATTTGCACTTTGTGTCTACGGCCAACATATTCGGAAGCCTATCGGGTCACACACATATGAACATCTAGCCGGATTAAAATGTGGTTATGGATGATACCCAAATAAGGAAAGTTTTATCTCACGACTATAAAGGTTATAGTGGTAAATTAATATGGTTGTATTTATTTATTATGAATAAATTAAATACAAGATATTAATTATGATGATTAATTAAATATGTATATTGATACATATGAATTTCGAAATTAATGATATATGATATACATGGATTTTGCAAATTAATTAATCATAGTATTATATTATTAATTAAATATATATGTCCAAAATTTGTGTGTTTATGACACACGTGAATTGGATCATAAAGTGGCGCATGTTTTTTTTTTTTGTGTATTGGATACATTTGGTTTGTGCAATTTAATTAATAAGATTACCATAATATTAATATTAGATATTAATTGATTTTGATAAATAGATTTATGGTAATAAGATAAATATAGTCAATATAAGATATTGACAATATCTTGGAAATATTCAATATAAGATATTGACAATATCTTAGATTTATTTAATATGAGATAAATCAATCAAATATATTTTCCTTATTTTATTGGAAAAATGTTTTCTTCTCCTCCACATATAGATATGGCGCCACTTCTACTATAAATAAGAGGTGAGTGTCAAGCTCTTTTGTACATCACAATTGCAAGAGCTCATAGTTCTTGTGTAAAATATAGAGCATCCTATAGAGAGTTGGAGTGAGGGGAAAAAAGGCCGGTCTAGCAACCGGAGTTTTCCAATAGCAATCCATGATGGGATTCCGGCGGGCTGTTCGTGTGGACTGGCGGTAGAGGCCGAACACTTGGGCGGCTCTATGCAGAACTACTCTCCTTAGACGGTCAAAGCGTCGATCTTTTAGATCAACCAAGGTAACCACCGTCTACTAACTCGTTTGTTTATTGCTTAAACGAAGTCGATCTTGGGTAAAAGGAAATCAAAATTTTGAATTCCGCTGCGTTCCCGCGTAGATTTCCTTACACGGTTTACCCCGTATTAATAGTGGACATGACATGATGTGGGTGATTGTTGATAGGCTCACAAAATTTACTCATTTCTTGCCGGCTAAGGTTGACATGCCATTGAAGAATCTAACCACACTCTATTTGGATAATATTGTGAAACTGCATGGGGTGCCTATATATATTGTATCCGACCGGTATAGCAGATTCATCAGTCGTTTTTTGAAGAGTTTGAAGAAAGCCTTAGGAACTAAGTTGGAAATGAGTACCGCTTTTCATTCACAAACAGACGGACAATCCGTGAGAACAATACAAACTCTCGAGGATATGTTAAACGCTTGTGTGCTAGAAGTAGGCGGATCATGGGATGATTACCTACCCGTGGCTGAGTTTGCGTATAATAAAAGTTATCATGGCAATTTGGGAATGCCGCCGTTTGAAGCCTTGTATGGAAGAAGATGCATAACACTGTTGTTTTGGGATGAAGTCGGGGAGAAACACATGACAGGACCGGAAATGGTCGAACAAGCTAAAGAAAGGGTTGCATTGATCAAGAAGAATTTGAAAGCAACACAAGATCGATAGAAAAGTTGGGCCGATGTTAAAAGAAGACCGTTAGAATTTGATGTTGGGGAAAGAGTTTATCTACGAGCTTCACCAGTGGATGGAGTCAAGCGTTTCGGATAAAAAGGAAAGCTAAGTCCACGATTTGTAGGGTCGTTTGAGATTGTTGAGAAAGTTGGACCTCTAGCTTACAAGCTTAGATTGCCGGAATCTATGTCAAGAGTGCACAACATGTTTCATGTTTTGATGTTGAAGAAGTATTTGACCAAGACAGATGTGGAAGCAGAAGTTGATCCAGAAGTTCTTCAAGATAATCTTGCCTACGAAGAGAAACCGGTTAACGTGCTTGACATAAAGGAAAAGATGATCAAGAGACGTATGATCCCTTTGGTTTTTGTCCAATGGAGCAATCATTCACCGAATGAGGAGACGTGGGAGATTGAGGATGACATGATCCTTGAGTTTCCAGACTTTCTTGACTTACCAAGTATGCTTCATTTTCGCGGATGAAACTCCTCTTAAGGGGGAGGAATGTAATATTCCGATTTTTGGGGAATGACAGGCGTGTCTTTTTTTGTAAACATTCTGAATATTATTTTTATTGTTTTTATGGAATTAAGTTTTTTAAAAAATAAATAAAATAATGGGAAGTTTATTTTGGGGAAAAATATAAAATTTCCCTTTTTATTGGAAGTTGTTAGAAAGCAAGTTATAGGGAAAAGTTCGAACTTCTAAACTCTGAAAAGAAAAGCCAAAAAAGGAATCTTCAAAGGATCTTGATAATTGTGAGTTGAATTTCAGATTAGATTAGGCGGACAATATCGCGAGGAAGCAAGCTTCATGTGGATACCAAGAATTCCAAGTCCTGAAAAGGTATCAGTTTGCCTTGGGTTTGGAATCATTTAGAATTGATGTTCTGATGTTCTAACTTGTTCAATTCATAGTTCAGTTTGTTTAGAAGCTTTTGATCACAATTAATCCTAGTTTAATTGTTGATCAAATAGGTTTTGAGTTGAGGAATCAAGAGTTGTTGCAGTTTTGCTTTTATTTGCTTTAGATTCCAAATAAGAAGGTCTTCATATTGAACTCTTACTGTTTATAATGTTTGGTATCATTTTGGTGAAGTTTTGCTGCTGTTTTTGTGTTGAATATGCTGTCAAATGTTGGATATTTGAGTTGGAAATTGAAAAGTGCAGGAAATCTTCTGTTTAGGGTAATTTCGACCCTTTTGGCGCCTGCCAAAAAGGTTCGGCGCGCGCCAAGGGTGGTCAATGAGCAGACAGAATGGTTCATGGACTTTGAGCGTGCGCAGAGTAGCTTTAGCGCGCGCTGAGAGGGAACATAAACCAGACAGAACACTGCTGCAGTTTTGGCGTGCTTCGGAGAGGCTTAGCGCATGCCAAAGCTGAAGCAGAATGTTGTTAAGGTTCTGCTTGGGTTCAGCGCGCGCCGAAGGGCCTGTTTTGTGATTTTGGGTTTTAAGGCCCCAAATTGAGTTTTAGTTGGTGTTTCATGATATTACAACCTTAAATAAACATGACAAAGCCATGATTAAGCTTCTGATGTGTTTAGTTCCGGTAGCGAATGAATTCTTCTAAGAGTTGAAGTTCGGAATCGTCGGAAGAGCATGACTGCCTTGTGCTTTGGTGGATTTGTATTTGTCAATGTTTGTGTATGTGATAGGCTTTGTTAGAGTCTAGTTACGTAAGTGAGGGAGTAGAATGTTAAGTGAGCTTTTTCCTTGAAAATACTTAGATGGCTAGTTAATGGTTAATAATATAATACTTTTGTAGTTAAAAGCATAAACATCAATGTTATTCTTGGTAAGGAACAAGACAATATCGCGATGTGTGGTGTGGTTAGATAAAGTGGATAACTGCACTGGTCTTTGTGAGACACCAAGAGTGAAGGGAATTCACCGAACACACACACTATCGGGACTAGCCTGTGGCTACTAGTGTATGTATCTCTAGTAATTTGCAATAGATGCTTCACGATGAGCAGCATCGTGCGTAGTGCTTTTGAATACTTGATGTAACAAAGATAATCTAAGCTAGATACAAAGTAAGATGCTCACGATATGTTATGATCATGAAGTGAACCTTAGAGTTTGAGTCGTGTTGATGAAGATAACTTTTAATTAATAATAATATGTCTTTCTTTCATTATAAAACGCGAGTGTTCAATAGTTTCTACATTTTACTAAGTACGCTATGTACTTGCATATTTTGCATGTTTGTATGTTGTTTTTTTTAGAAGATTTGCAGGATGATGTGGACTTTGATGATATTGAGGATGACACTTGATTTGCCATGCTATGCTATCAAGTTTATCATGTTTAATTTCCATGTTGAACTATCTTAATTATGTATTGTACTTTCAAAACATGTTGTATATTTCATTTGGCTTTTGTTAAGACTTGTTGTAAGATAAGTTGGTTTTCAGAATTGAAAGATTTCGTACGATGTAAGATTTGAATTTCGTTGTTGTAAGTTAATTTTCTATCTTTAGATTTGGATGGCAATGTAATTCTAGTATCTTATACGATTTCAATCACCCGAGTCCCTTTAAATTTTCCGTGTTCTTGCTCGATACTGATGACGTAAATGCTTATGTATAATGTTAGACGTATTTAATGTTATACATGTCGAACATTTTTTTCCCTGATAAGTACTCGGTATCCGGAAACGATACGTTACAACCTTACCTAACAATGCCTTATGCATCATACTCAACTTATCCTACTATAGTCTACCATTATGCTATCACATCCCACCCGACTCCATCGTCTTATCTGAAACATTCCACATTCAAATCGATGTATGACATATTAAATTATTGATCTTATTTCATTGTTTCACGTTTTGAAAAAAATTGATGAAATGAGTTCGTTTCATTCTATTCAGTTTTATTTTTTTTATTTTTTTATTGAGAGATTCTATTCGAATTCATTCCGTTCCTCATTAGTGTTTATTGAGGTGTGCTTTGTCTGCATCCCTCCCAAGTCCCGACTCCCGACTCCCGAATTCTGTTAACTGCTTTATATCTGTTTCGCCGGCAAATCGTATTAACGACTAACGGCAACCCCATCCGCCGCTCCCTCCCCACCACCACCACCACCACCACCACCATTCGCATATGGTACTCAAACTATTCCTCCGTTCTCACCCTCCTCTCCTTCCCTTAACTTTCTTCTCTCCACCCCACTTCTTTCCTAGACCCAGAAACCTCTCCCTCCTTCCCACAGGCACCTCCTCCGCCGTCGCATTATCCTCAACTTTAGACGAACAGTTCTTTATTCACGGCCCTTCCTTAAAGAAAGGGAAATACCTTTCTCCTTCTGCTGTCCAGCCTTTGAATGACGACGAAGACGCCGCCGTTTTACTCAACGAAGATAGCTTCGCCAGAGTTTTCGACATTTTTGCCCTTCGTGTCCCTTCTGAGCATTGCTTTATTCTCGAAAGCCGTCTGCGCGGTCACCTCCTGAACTGGCCGCGTATTCGGAACATTGCTAGAGTTCCCGGGGATGAAATCGATGAAGAAATCCAGAAATTTTTTAGTAGCAACTCGTCGAATACTAGTGCCGAGGAGGAGGATAAGGATAAGGATTTGGTTAGTTTGAATAGGAGAATTTATGGAAAATCTGAGGGGGATGGGGAGAGGTTGAGTCCAGTGCTGTATAGGGATAAGCTGGCGAGGACTTTTAACTCGACGGGATTTATGAAATTTAGGAACTTGGCTAAAATTTCAAGGCCGAAAAGGGGGAAGAAGAAGGATGAAGGAGAAAAGGGGGTGGAAAAGAGACACGGTGGTTCAAAGAATGAAATGGCTGTTGTGGAAGTGGTGGAGGAGGGTGGAGAACCGGGGAATATCAGTCGGCTTTTGGGAGATGAGTTTAAGGGGACAAAATGGAGAGGTTCAACTAGGTTGCTTCTTTTGGACGAGGGACTTACTTGTAAGAGCATGGAGGAAATGCCTGAGGCCATTAAGGTGCTTCCTTTTCTCAATTTAGCCTCTCATTTTATCTACTTTGAGCATCAAATTGGATTTAGTATTCTGAAATCATAAAGTTGTCCATTCTATTGTGTTTAGCTTCTTCTAGTCTGATTCATGTTTTTTTTTATGTTTTCCATGGGATTCATGTTGCTTTAGTTTAACAAATTCAGTAAGGGTGCTGGTAACTTTACACTGCTCATATATATTCACCACCATTTTGTTCATTTGTTTGAGCCATAGTTGGTTGCTGTATATTTGAACAAGGATCTTCAAACTGATGTCGTGACATATGGTGATGGTTTCGTCTTGCTTTCTCTTATTTGCATTACTCCTGTCTGGCTGAAAAGTGCATCTTCTAGCTGCGAAAACTCTGTCTCGCATTTCAGAAGTTTATACTATTCTGGCAATTGATATGAAATGATAGTTTCTAGTATACTGAGTACTGCTCCTCTCCATTTTTCTTCTTCAACGTGTGAGCATGAATGTTCGTTATCAATTCATTTATATTATTTTCAATTTCTCTTTTGGGGATTGAATTAAACTGGATTAATCGGGCAAAGCATTTGTCGTTACTGACCACCATGCCATTTCAATCATAGGCTGTTCTCAGGGAATATGCTGCAGACAATCGTGTAACGACGTTTGAACTAGTTAAATGCAGATTGACGCTTTTTTATAGCTATTGGCTGATGAATGAGGTAATTGACTTATTTTGCATCTGCTTTTACTTTTAATTCCTCTTTTTCTACCCTCAGTAACTCTGTCCCAACAGGTATTTTAACATGTTATGGTAGAGGGTTTTTTTTCTGGTCAAATTCTTTGGAATCTGATTTGCATTGCCTTGAAGTCGTTAATCTTATATAGGTTTTAGAAGCATTGCTACCAAAAGATATTGTCACACCTTCTGCCTTTGAGACAGTTGGACACATAGCTCATTTGAATCTGAGAGACGAGCATCTTCCATATAAAAAAGTTATCGCAAAGGTACTTATGTTGGTTATAAGTTGGTTCACCCTGTATTCAACTTTGCTGATTCGTATCTCTTAATCGGTTGTTTTAACCCATTCTGAAAAGCTTCCTTCTTATCAGGTGGTTTTGGATAAAAACAAACCAAAGATACAAACCGTTGTGAATAAAATTGACGGAATTCAAAATGACTACAGGACAATGCAGCTAGACATTTTGGCCGGAAACCATTCACTTGTAACGTCTGTAGTTGAGAATGGACTCCGTTTTCATGTTGATTTGGCTACCGTGTAAGTGAGATAACGATGCAGTGTAGAATGGTCAATAGTTTGACTTGAACTAGATTTCATGAATTTTATATCTAGCTTCTTGATCAATCTACTTCCTGCAGGTACTGGAATTCAAGGCTTGGGACAGAAAGGCAGAGGCTTTTGAATTGCTTCAGAAAGGATGACGTCGTGTGTAAGTTCTTCAAACCTGTGATAATGTAGTATAAGCCCTTTCAAGCATGGACTGATCACAACATGCTTAATTGGCCTTATTATGAAGTTGCCCCCGTTTGTATACTGAAAATATAACGTCTTAAAGCCTTCAACTTACCGCTTGATCTTTACTCTCTGTAGGTGACGTTTTTGCTGGGGTGGGTCCCATAGCTGTATCTGCTGCGAAGAAAGTCAAGCGTGTCTATGCTAATGATTTGAACCCTGATGCTGTAGAATATTTGGAGAGAAACTGTGTCCTGAATAGACTGGAGAGGAAGATTGAGGTATCAAACTGATTATTTATGTTGTCCATATACGAGCAAATATGTATTGTAGCTTAAATTTTAAGATCCTATGCAGTTGCATGAATCATGACTTGCCTTTGTTGCATGATATAACAAGCAGGTGTTCAACATGGATGGGAGGAGGTTCATCGAGTCTATGTTTGCACGCAAAAACCACTCAATAACACAAGTAGTGATGAATTTACCGAATGCTGCTGTGGAATTTCTAGGTTAGTAGACATTTCTGCAAATATATGTCAACTCTACGAAAATAGTATCAAGTTCCACAGAGAGTGTGTGTGTGTGTGTGTGTGTTTAGGCGTTCATCAGTTCATGTGTTAGTCCCCTCTTATGTGATGTGTGCAGATGTATTCAGGGGTATTTTCAGAAAATATCCTGCTGATAATTATAGTTTGCCTCAAATTCACGTCTATGGGTTCTCAAAAGCGTCGGATCCAGAATTTGACTTCCATGAGGTAAAGTTTGGCATCATAATTTCAAATGACCAATGATTTAAGGAAGATGATTAAGTTCATCATTATTTGCGTTTACCAATTTCTTCCTAATTAATCGGTTACTAATTCTTTTTTGTTTTTGTGTGGCAGCGGATTAGAATTGCGTTGTGTGAGGTGGGTTTTAATGTGGATATGCGTAAAGTCCGGCTCGTTGCGCCTGGGAAATGGATGCTTTGTGCATCATTTTATCTGCCTGAGACAGTTGCATTTTCAAAAGATGTAGTATCTTCTTACTAAAGTTTAGGCTTTTACAGCTTATATGTGTAAACTAGTAGGAAACCCGTGCGATGCACGGAGAACGTTATATTTAAAAAGTCGATCTGTGTATGTAGAAATTTGTAGACACTGTAGTAATTGAAGAGCTATTTAAGTGAAACCAAAATAAAAAAAATGGCATGAATGAAATATTTACAATGATATATGTGTATGTAGAAATTTATAGATATTTTAGTAATTGAAGATCTATGTAAGCGAAACAAAAATAACCAAAAAAAAAGGATGCCATGAATGAAATATTTACAATGAAATATAAAAATGTAGACATCTGTCATAGTTATGAGAATGAAAGTAGCGTAGGTTCATGAAAAACGAACGTGAGATTGCATAACAACCATCCCAAAAGTTTCTTTGCTCAACACCCTGGAATACAAAAGTAAAAGAAAATATGTGAGCATGTGAAAGAAAAATGAGGAAAAAAAAATTCAAAAATCTATATATAAAGGAGATTAAACGTCTTATATGAGGTGTTTTGTTCACGTTTACGTTTGAAAGCCTGAGTGCATGCATCAAACCAATTTACTTTCAAAACATAAACAACTTTTAGTGGTGTTGTAAACTGTGGCGTTGAAGGAGCGTGTGCTATGAACGTGTAGCGTGCTCCTTCGCAACGTTTCAAATGATCCTCGAACGTGCGATGACCATCTCCATGTGATTGTGTAATTTAATAATATGAAAGTCCAAAAATGATTATTGAAAATAGATGTTGAAATAAAAAATGGAGAAAAGTACCAATGTCAACATATTCTGTAAAGACTGAGCGGGGGAATGAAGCACATAGTTGGCACTTCCGTCAAGCAAGCGAAGGGCTGTGGTTTCGGATTGGTCTATAACATCAACACGAATACAGTAGCTAAAAAAAGTGAACACGTTAGGAGAGAACAATGAATGTGAGATGATGTGCAGTATAATAATGTGTAAGTACCCCACGATGGGAGTCACTTGCTTTTTGCAAGTATAGCAATAAATGTAGCCATCAACATCAATCACATCGTTTTTACAATGCGTGCATGCCTCGTAAAACATGTTATTTCTGTGAATATGCTTGATTGTTGCTACACAACAGCAATTTTTGACCTGCAATAACATGACCTTTTTTTTAAAATATGAATAATATAAATATAGAAATAAAGTCATAAAACGTAAAAGTATACATTTGGGACAAACTTAAGGTCGGATATTCTAGTGGCTTTGAATTAGCAATCATAAGTTAGATGTTGGTTTTTTGTGGTGAGTCACGTATCCATCTCACCATACTTTGGGCACATGAATTGGATTTGTACTTGTAATGTTGTTTAACTTTGAGAATTTAATATTATATATGAGATATTATTTACAAAGAACAATAATAAATGTAGAATTACACCACATACCATGTACGGACGGTCTCGCATAAGTTCCATTCAGAATTAACATATAATGTAGTAAACGGTGTTGTGGACAATATCGTCCCTATACAATATAAATAAAAGAGATTGGTTACCAAAGTTGTTCAGAAGATAAATAACTGAAACATAACAGTCATACCCTCGTAGTCTTTTATTGAGACACCACAAGCTAGTAAGGTTCGGTTGGCCTCAATATTGCTTGATAAAATGTCCCCATCATGAGTGGAGAAATTTCCCCACAATGTCATGCGCATTATTGTCATGCTGTTATATGTTTTGTGTTACATTATGAGGAAGCAAGCAAGTATAAAGTGTACATGGGACTAAAAGATGCATGTGGGCAAGTGTAAAATTGCGAATGAGTTAATGGTAAAATTCAAACGTACGTGTTTTCCAAAACCAACAATTCACGCGTTCTCTGGCCGAATTTGGTGTACTGACAGGAAGAAGCAGAAACCACCAAACCACGAATATTTGCAATGTTATCTTGTAAGTTTATATTAGTTTCTGACACGGTTATATCAATATTCATTGTAAATATACATACCCACTAAGCATCTGCTACCATGCATTTCAGGTGTAATGGAACTTAACTTTTGCAAAGAGAACCTAAATCGATGTATGGTATCACATTGTTTGAAGAATTTGATGATTTTAGTCCGAGTCATAAAAAGAAGTTGGTACGGTAACGACGAAAAATGATATCCAGATGTCCGTGGTTCAACTTGTATTCCTGACAAACAGTATACATCGCCTTCGACAAATTGTGTGGCAAGAGAAACATTATCACGAACCATTCCCTGCATCAATGTCTTCTAACAAATGGAAAGATTATATTTTATCACTTATTTATGAAATTTAATGAGTTAGTTTAAAGTATGGTTCGTATGTTACTTACATCGCAGTCAACGAACAATGTAATATGTGGACGTGAGTGAAGTTTAAGCAGCCGCAAAAACCGAACCTTGATGCACCAATCGTTAGGACATGGGTGTAATGCGCCAAGAGGAATGGCCACAAACTCTGGAGCATTTACAAGGTCCAGTGTCACCGGAGCATCTATCAATGTCTCATCTGCAAATAGGTGGAATGACAATGTAATACTACACAATGATTTAAAGGGAATTTTGTTGTGTATTTTAAGCAGTCTTTGAAATGTGTTCTATGCACATAATGTGATAAGTTTGAATGAGTTAATATGAAATTGAGAATTTGGAATGTTACCTAGATGTTGGATATTAAGTGTTGGAGATGCTGGAACAAATTCAGCACAATCCGAATCAGATGAATGTGAAATAACTAAATGTAAGACATCAACATACCAAACAATCATGTAAACAGACATGAATGTATATTGTAAGTAGTAGTGTAAATTGTCGCACCTGAAGGTGAAAGTGTCTCAGTAGCATGAACTACATCCACATGACATGCATAAGAATGTGGAGGAGTTACGATTTGAATGGTCACCGGGGCATCTACCAAAGTGTCGTCCGTAAGTAGGTTGAATGAGATAATATTAATTATGAAAGTGTTAAATGGTTGTTGTTGTGTGGTGCAATGAATGAGACACGCGAGTTAATGACTTAATGTATCGGATTTGGATTTATGTAATGTTAATTGAAAGTATGGAAATGTTACCGAGGTGTTGATTAACATGTATCGGAGATGGCGGAACGAACCGGAGTCTGAATCGGAAGATTGTGAATTAACTATATGCAAGATACAAATATAAAAACAAATTAGGTGAAAAATCTATATATATATTTGCAAAAAGTAAAATTAACTATACACGTCAAACATTTTAATAAAGTATGAATAAGTTGAATTAAATACAATACATTATCCTCATACAAAAGTCAAATAATTAAGGGAACTTCATGTTTATACACTACATAGGCACAAATAAGAATGTTTATTACAATCGATGGTTGAACGGTATAAATATATACTAAACACAATCTGTAATATAATGCGATGGAATAGTTTGTACAATCAGCGGTTTAAATCTAAAACTTCACGATAAACAACATTTAGAGTATAATTAAAAGGTTCGTGATCTTTGTTCACTATTAACATCTTAAGGCCGGAAGCAGGGGCGGATGCAGGATCTCGGGTAAGGGGGGGCAATAAAATTTTTAAAGGCAAAAAAAAAATTTAAGGGGGGGCAAACTATATGTATCATACAAATTTTAGTGTATTTTTTCGGATTAAGAGGGGGCAGTTGCCCCCCCTTGGCTGTATGTAGGTCCGCCACTGGCCGGAAGGTGAAGTAACTCGGGAAATTGCCACGTATAGTTGTCCATGCGAGAAGACAGGGTTAGGTAGATAGACACCAACAATCCTTAAAGTTTGACCCTGACTCTTATTTATTGTCATTGAATATGCAACTTTCAGTGGGAATTGCCATCTTCGTAAAGGAAATGGAGTTTCAAGCTTAGACGGAGACAATGTGATGTGAGGAATCAGAACAACTGAACTTGCATTAGAACCGGTAAGTATTCGAGCTTGAAGTACTTTATCGCCTAAGCGTAAAATTTGAAGACGCGTACTGATTGGTCTAAATCGTAATTCGGTCCGCGGATCCTTACTCGGGTCCGTCCGGCCACCAAAATAGTGGATGAGGCCACCGGCCATTATGGTCCGTGAATTCGCAAGTCAAGTAGGGTCTCGAGCCTTTGGATCCGCTCCAAGCCCTTAGCCCCATGAGGCGCCAAGAAAGACTAGGGGGCCGGCACGTGAATCCCTTCGGTTATCGGGTCCGCTAGCGACCTCACATGCAATATCTAGCTCCGCTACAAGCTCGCTAGTATAGATAAATATATATATTTGTACTGTCTTTATTTGTAAATAAACCGAATTTTAGTCGGTAACATCCCTATAAATAGGGTCCCTTGTAACCCATTTGGGATATACACAATTTAATCAGTAAAAAGCATGGCAAAGCCAAATTCCCCCACTCTCTCCTCATACAAAGCACCACCGTCGGAATCCATTGCCTCCACCGGGCACCACCGGCAAACACCACTTTTATACACTTTTATAGCCAGATATCCATCACAACACCACCGCTGACAACCCGAGATAATTTCGACGTTATCACGTACCATTGCATAAGCCCTATGAGTGGTTCAGATTACGTAAAAAGATTACATGTGCTCCTTCTTTAAGCTCTAAAGAGTGACTTGGTAGTCCTGGGAGATCCAAAGAGTTAAGAAATTCTGTTGGGTGTAAGTGTTGTTGGTCACCTTGTTGTTCATCGTGTGAAATGGTGTCAGCACTCAAGTATGTACGACCAACTCCAGGAATGGTTGACAACATAATGACATTAATCACATCCACATCAGTGTTTTTTGGTGCTAAAATTGCCCTATCACGTAAGAATGACATATCACGGTAACATTGACAAAGATTGGGATACGTGAAGTCAATTATTTCACGTAAAGCTGCTTCTTCATTCTTAATTAGGAAATGATCTGGTATGTTAACCCAGTTTGTTTCCCCTAGATTCGTCAAAGATATAGCAGGAACGATGCCATCGCCAATTGACAAAATCCACTTTGAAAAATATGCATGACTGTTTCAATTGGCGGTTTTTACTATGAAATATAAATATAGATAACTTTTTTAGAGAATTATAAGGTAAAACTTACCCATGATAAGATTTATTTTATTTCTTTTATATTTGTAGAACTTGTAAAAAAATATTGGTGTAAATGCATTTTGTAACTTTCATAGGCAGATGTTTGAATACGTAATGCACAAATTTGTTTTTTAATTCCGTTTGTGGAGGTCAAAATTACCGCCCGTATGTATGTTGGGGTTTAGGAGGAGGATGAACAAGTTGTTCAAAAACTAGAGTCAAACAAGCAACAAGAATAATATAAATTATAATTTTAAAATACACCAAGTGCAAGAAAGAGAGACCATCAATGAATTAGCGTGTATGATGCTGAGTGCCAATGGTGATGTAGAATTCACCGTCCAAATCAAGTCCGACATGTTTGGTAAAGAGAACACAGGTGAGAAAAGAAAATAATTTATTCTATTGATTTTTTTGCTAAGAAGGACAGGGTTCAAGGAAACTCTGGATTAATAAGGACAAAATGAGTGTATACTTTTAAAAATACAAATTTTTTCAGTAATTTTTAAAAGAAGGCCATGATATGCGCTGATTTCATACCCTGTCGGTTACGATTCTTTATTCCACAATTTAATTTCTTTATACAAAAAATAAATGGTTTTAATGCGTTGATTAAATACAGATTCGGTTACTATCCATAAATATCTGTCATTTTTAATGCTTTTATACCAAAAAGTGAGAAAAAATCAATGCTACCGGATGGAGAAGAATTGAGCCGATATCATGTAACACCAAATTTTCTTTTCTTGACCGGTAGTAACCCCAAATTAAAAACAACTATACGACAATAAGTACCTATTGCACTTAAAGTAACAAAGCCATCAGTGTAAAAATTTCATAACATCAAAACCTCATTAGAGCAACAATACTATATTAAGTAACACCACATTAAAGTAACTATTCGACTATACGTACCTATTGCACACAAAGTAACAATTCGTCAAGATGTAACGTCATCAACACCGAATAACACATTAAAAAGTAACAATTCGATATCATGTAACGCCAAATTATTATTATTTTCACAGGTAGTAACACTGAATTAAAGAAACTATACGACAATTAGTACATATTGCACATAAAGTCACAAAGCCATCGGTGTAAAAATTTCATAGCATCAAAACCTCATTAGAGTTACAATTTCACGTCAAGTAACACCACATTAAAGTAACTATTCGACTACAAGTACCTATTGCACATAAAGTAACGATTCGTCAAAATGTAACGTCATCGACCCCAATAACACATTAAGTAACATTACTAAATTTTTTAAACGGTGGGACTTCATTTTTCTATGAAACATTGACGCACTAAGTAACAATTAGGTATTTCATTACATTAAAACCTCATTAGAGTAACAATTCCACCTCAAGTTTTTTACTTCAATTAAAGTAACTATTCCACTATAACTACCTATTGCACATTAAGTAACAATTCGTCAACATGTGACCGTCATCAACAACCAATAACACATTAAACAACATTAACACATTAACACATTAACACATTATCACATGTGACGTCATCAACAACCAATAACACATTAAGCAACATTAACACATTAACACATTATCCTGGGTGCAATTCTTCCCCCCCCCCAATTTTTTCTTCCCCCCCCCCCCCCCAATTTTTTACTTCCTATTTTAACGATGTGGATGTAGTTTTTTGTCAAAAGACATTTAATGCTAGAACCTCGCCGTAATTCCCTATATATTGGTTTTTCAAAATATGCAATAATTCTTAGACGATTGAAAATCCATTTTATACAAAAAAACCCGCCGGTCCCGTCCAGCCAAATCCTCCTTATCCCGCAACATCCAAATGGAAGACTCACCAACGGAGTCCTCCGGCGAATATCAAGACCTTTTGAGACGCAGTTTTGATAAGCCCAACGGTGAAAACGCCACACCGACCACGGCGTGGTCCGGTAGAAGTAGTGCCGATGTAATCAAAAGCAGGCATGAAGATCCTTTCATCTATACAGGCGAAGGAGAGGATGATAATGAACTCAATGATTATGCTGATGACATCGATAATTTGATGGGAGAAGAGCATGGTGAAGATGAATTAGTCATACCCCCGGATGAATGTCTCGATTTATGGCGGCCTTGGAAGCGTGCACTAATCATCAAACTCCTAGGTAAATCTATATCATACAGTTATCTCTCACAACGATTATTCAATTTATGGAAACCAGGTGGACGATTAGAACTTACTGATTTGGACAATGGGTATTACATAGTCAGATTTACCCGTAAGGAAGATTATGAAATAGCCTTAGAAAATGGTCCGTGGGTAATTCTGGGGCATTATTTAGCTGTAACTAAGTGGAAGCCCTTCTTTGAGCCGGTTGGAGGGGCCATTAAAACGACGCTAGCCTGGGTACGCTTTCGAAGATTTCCGGTTTGGGTATCTAAGGAACGATTCTTGATGAAGATAGGGAACATGGTAGGTAAAGCGATTAAAGTAGACTCAAACACTCTTTATAATGCAAGAGCTCGTTTTGCCCATGTATGTGTCGAGGTTGACTTGGAGAAACCCTTTAAAACCTTCGTGTTCATTAATGGTAGAAAAAAGATGGTTGAATGGGAAGGCCTACCGATGGTGTGCTGGGATTGTGGAAAGTTTGGACACCGTAAAGAGGACTGTCCCATAAACCAAACCCCAACCGACCCTACTGCACAAACTGCTTCTACAGGGAAGATAATTGAAGAAGGACCTACACCCGAAAAACCGTACGGCCCTTGGATGATTACCCAAACTAGGCGTAGGAGACCTATATCTTCAGCCACCAAGGTTAATGAACGTACCCCAAGAAATGAGCATAACAATAATACTAATGCATCTTCTACACAACACGACAAGACCGATACTACTGGGTCTCGATTTTCAGCCCTTGGAGAGGATGATAACCAAGAAGACACCACGCCGGAAAATAACGAAGAAATTGAGGTAAAGGAAATGGATGATGTACCTGCTGAGGTAAGGAAGCTGAGAGAAAGTGTGAAACAGGTGGAGCCACATGATGGCCAGGCAATAACCAAAGAGTTTCATAAATCCACGTCCCAACAGACTATTAGTAAGAACAAGCAACCGGAGGTAGGAGGAAGCAGTAGAGGGAAGCAAGGAAATAAGAATCTTAAGGGATATGATAGTTTGGTTCACAATGCGCATGATTTAAGCAAGAAAAAAGGGCAGACCACTGAGCTGGGAGTTCAGGGACAGCAGATGAAACGAACTTCCACCGCAAGAAAGACTTCATCAGCAAGAACCGCTTTATCCGACATGTCCAACACCTCCAAAAGGCCTTTGCACCCAGGAGATAAAGTTATGTTTTCCAGACTTGTTAGCGTTGATTTCATGATGCCACCCCAGCAATCCAGAGACCATATCAAGACTCATCTGCCGGATTTTGGACAGTTGGCCACAAACGAGGGTACTTCCGGTGTGAAATTTGGGCTGCATCCGCTGTTCGAAGTGGGTGGGGAGACCCAACACTCCTAGCTACCTCATCAACCTTAATTTTCTATGAAGATTTAGCACAAAACTGCCGAGAAACTTATATTAAATTTTGTCTACTGTGAAAAATTCTGCTACTTCTGTCGATTATTTCCCGATTGTAAGACTTTGGTCGCTTTGACCCGTTTGATTAATAAAAGATCTCCTAAAAAAATATGCAATAACTCATTTTGGTGTTTCGTAGGTACCACATTTAATGGGAAAACGTTACTCCTATATCACTCAGTTACTACAATATTGCACACAAAAAAACCACCATGGGTATTTCGGTACATCTACAATCATTTTGTCATTTTTAATCACTCAGATTACAAGATGTCCTTTGATCCCTATTTTTCAAATTTGATGTCCTTCTGGCCTCTTTCCCCTTATTATATTAACCCAAACATGTTTGGTTGAATGAGAAAATAAAAACCTCTTTCTTTAAATTTTTGTTTTTTTCCTTCTCAATTTTTGCTTTTCCGCCAAATATAAAAGAAATGATTGTTGATAAAAGATTTTTTTTTGTTACACGTTTTCTAGTCGACACAATTTATCCTACCACCACCCACCTTACTACCACTACCCATCCTACGACCAACATAGCCTATACTACCCACCCTTGCCACTACCTCTACAACCAACCGTATCATCATTGGTGTCCACACACCCTTTCACCACACATGTCACCACATCCATCACTAAATCCTCATCATCAAATCATCAATTGCCACCAACAATCCCACCAACCTCGTCTCCGTGCACCTTACCGTAACCCTTTATCGTTCCCCCTACTGTTGCCCACCCAGATACAACCCTTTCCACCATACAATCACCACTCGCCGCCATTGAACCACCTTATAACAACATTCCGTCAACAACCTACCATTCTTGCCACCGAACCACTCGACATAGTTGAACCAACCCTCCACCACACCACCACTCATTGCTACCACCTCGTTGATCTTTCCCTCCACAACTCACCGATTCTTAACCACCATGCCGTCATTGACTCACCTTGCCACCATCCGTCGTCGGCCCAACACCTTGTTGTGCGTAAACACCCGAAACAAAAAGTAAAGCACATCGGAATATAAATGGAAGAACAAGAACACGGATTTAATGTGGTTCGGCAATTTGCCTACATCCACCGAAACAACATTTTTTAGATTAGAGAAAAATTTACACACACAACTTTATCTCTCAGGATCCTCACTTTGTACTGAAGCTAATACTTAGCTGAAAAATGGGATGCTTCTACAATTGAGGAAGGGGTAGTTTATATAGGTGAATATGGTGTCATATTTTCTTCCGTAGGCAACTAGTATCCAAGACTTGTTGATGATATCTTGGACTTTCCATACTTAGTTGCAGCCATTCAAGACTTGTAGCCTAAGCCACCATTTCTATAGTGTATCAGCCACCATTTCTACAGTGAATCAGCCATGTTGAAAGTGAGACACCATTCCAACAATCTCCACCTTGTCGAACTTTCCCCCACTGAAAAATGTTGCTTCCATTTGCGCCCGTCACTCGTGAAATATTGACCAAGTCCAAGCAATGTTGGAACTTGATCTTCGTAACCACCTTTGTCAACATGTCTGCCGGATTGTCTGCAGTCCCGATCTTCTGTAGTAGAATGTCCCCTTCTTCTACTATTTCCCGAACAAAGTGGTATCGAACGTCGATGTGCTTGGTGCGACCATGATGGACTTGATTCATTGCCAGACATATGGCACTTTGACTATCACGGAAAATTTCAATATTTTCTTGATGAATCCCTAAGTCCTTCACCAAATTATGGAGCCAAATGCCTTCCTTAAATGCTTTTGTGATTGCCATATACTCTGCCTCTGTGGTAGACAAAGCAACCATTGACTGTAGCGTTGATCGCCAGCTCACTGGTCCTCCTGCCTTGGTAAACACGTAACCAGTCGTTGATCGATGCTTGTCTAAATCACCAGCATAATCTGAATCGACGTATCCGACTAGATGATTAACATTCATCTTGTCTTTCTGGAATTTCAAACCAATATCCACAGTTCCATGAATGTACCGTAAAATCCATCTTACTGCTTGCCAATGTCCTTTACCAGGGTTGTGCATATATCGGCTTACCATGCTGACAACATAAGAAATGTTAGGCCCTGTACACACCATTGCATACATCAGAGCTCCAACTGCATTTGCATATGGGATAGAATCCATTTGCCTCTTCTCTGCTTCTGTTTTTGGAGAGATGGATGCACTCAAGTTGAAATGCGGGGCCAGTGGAGTACTTATAGGTTTCGTCTTGTCATCAATACCAAACCTCTGAAGTATGTTTTTCAGATGCTGAGTCTGTGTCAAACCGACCGTGCCATTCAACTTGTCTCTATGGATTTCCATTCCTAGAACCTTTTTGGCTTCTCCAAGATCTTTCATCTCAAACTCTGAACTCAGTTGAGCCTTCAATTTTTCGATCTCCACCTTGCTCTTAGATGCAATCAGTATATCATCAACATATAAGAGCAAATAGACAAATTTACCATCTCGGAGTTTCTTCAAGTAGACACAGTGATCAAAATGACTGCGTTTGTACTTCTGTTTTGACTCTGTTACATGATAATATGCAGGACAACCAAATATGCGCAAAGAATCGTAATCGAAACTTGACTTTCCCGTACCATACCACATTTGGAATTTTTACTTCCAAGGTCTTTGCTTGGTAGTCTCGTTTATGATATAAGAGGCATAAGATAACGCCTCTCCCCAGTATGCCTTGTTTAATCCAGATTGAGATTGCATGCATCGAACTTTATCAAAAAGAGTTTGATTCATCCGTTCAGCAACACCATTTTGATGTGGTGTTCTTGGTACAGTGAAATGCTTGACTATACCTTCTTCCAAGCATACCTTCTTAAATGGATCTGATTTGTATTCTCCACCATTATTAGTACGGAGCCTCTTGATTTTTCTTCCTGTCTAAGTCTCGATCATTTTCTTCCAAGTAAGAAAGATGTCCAAAACTTCATGCTTGTGCTTCATGATATACACCCAGACATATCTTGAAAAATCATCAATAAATGTGACAAACCAATGTTTACCTCCCAGTGAAGCATTCTAAAACGGTCCCCAAACATCTGTGTGCACATAGTCCAATGCTCCATTGGTTTGATGGATGGCAGTGCCAAACTTGACTCTTGTTTGTTTGCCAAAGACACAGTGTTCACAAAAGTCAATTTTTCCACCCTTGGCACCCTTCAGTAAACCTTTACTCACAAGGTTTTGCAAATCCTTTTCACCAACATGCCCTAAGCGCATATGCCAGAGCCTTGACGTATCAGATAAACTCTCTTCAGTGTCAGTAGAGATGTATACTCTTCTGAGAACTGTATAGGCGTCAAGGTAATAAAGATTTTTTCTCGATTACCTTTCATGGCTAACAATGCACCTCTTACTACCTTCATAACTCCACCTTCCATGGTTATTTTGTAACCCTTAGATTCTAGAGTCCCCAGAGAAATAAGATTTTTCTTCAAATCAGGTACATACCTTACATCTATAAGTCTTCTAATTGTACCGTCGTGCATCTTCAACCGTACTGATCCAATGCCTTTTGTTTGACAAGCATTGTCATTTCCCATAAGGACAACTCCTCCGTCTATCTCCTCGAAACTTGAGAACAATTGTCGATCTGAACACATGTGGAGAGAACATCTAGAATCCAGAATCCATCTTTCAGATGAATTAGCAGAAGAAGATTAAGTGAATGCCGTGTCTCCATCTTCTGTCTTTTCTGCAATATTTGCAGTATACTTGTCCTTATTTGGACAATCCTTCTTCCAGTGCCCCTTTTGACGACAATACGTGCATTCATCCTTTTCAGGTCATCTTCGAGAGTCTCTTGTTTACGACTAATTTTGTGGTTTATATCGAGTTATTCCATAACAATATCTTCCGTGTTTTAGTGATTTTTATAGAAAATCACTTGCTAAAAGGATAAATTGGAAGAATGGGTTTAGAATTTATTAAAGTGTGAAAATCGAGCTATTTATGTGGTTTTTATTTATTTATGTACGATTTTACACTTTGCTCGTTTCTATCGCCTTGTAGGTATGCTTGCATGTTGTGAAAGGAGCTAGAACGGTGTTTGATTGAAGATTAAAGGAAGGAGAAAGATGCAAGTTTGAGATTGGCATGAAGGTTTACATGGCTGAACTGGCGTCCATTGCATCCGTCCAGTGGACGGGCGTTTAAAGCACCAGACGGGCGTCCAGAAGGCTTATTCGATTCAAAGAAGAAAGGTTCCAGGTAGACGGGCGTCTGAATATATGGACGAGCGTCCAGGAGAGGAAATTTGATACAGAGAGTTTGGACGCAGCATGGACGGACGTCTGGAACAAAGTCAAGATCCTTGGACGGGCGTCCAACAAACCGGACGGGCGTCCTTCGGCCGACTTAGCAGAACCGACCTAGTTTCCTATAAAAGCAGCAGCGCCCCAAACCCTAAAAACAGATCAGACCGCATCATAAAAAAAATCAGAATTACACAGCAACCGCATATTCCTAAGAGCAAACTCAAAGATGAACTCTTCCATCCCAACAATCATGATCACCAATATGATTGTTGGCTTAGCAATTCACGGTGGGACAACGGAGGTGATGTATGAAAAATATATGATCATATTATAAGACTTTTTATTATTATATTTATGATATTTTAGTATAATTTCATATAAATGCATTAAAAACTTATAAAAATCATAGTTAGTTATAATTAGATGCAAAAGTAATAAAAACGATAAAAATGATGGTTTTTTGTCAGATTTACGTTTGGTGTTTCGTTGAGTTTGTTGCAGAATCAAATGTGTACCGAGATTCCAAAATATGACATACGTTGGAGCATAAATCATGAGTTTTTGTGGGATAAAAGATTATGCCAAAATCTAACAACTTTGAACAGATCAACTGTCATTAATGTTTCTACCGTAACTCATCTTCAACGGACATTTGATCTAACTTAGAGGCATTTTCAGAGAAAAAGTCCTTGATGAAAGTTGTAGGCCTTCAAAAGAGCTTTCCAACGAATATCAAATCATGTCAATCTGAGGTCTACAGCTCGAGATAGGTTTTTACGAACATCAGATATGTTGTATGTCCGGCACGCGCCGGAGAAGGCCGAATATTGCAGAAAAATCTCTGAAACTGGGCCCACAAATCTCTGACAAGGGAATATATACTGTGTAGCCGGCACGCGCCGGTGGTGGTCCGGCACGCGCCGGCCTTGTGGTACACTCTATAAATACCCCTCAATTGCAACCATTTTGAAGGGTACCAATGCATATATCTCTCTTCTATATATCTCTATAGTTTCGTTTTGTTGTTTTTCGTTAAATAAAAGCTGTAAACGGCACTCTGCCGGAATAATGCTGTAGTATAAAGTCTCGTTATAATGCTTAGAGGATGTATCAAGGCTCATTGATGTCAAGGAGTTGCTATTTCCGGATGATACAACTCTGAATGCTTCAATTGTAACCTGGTAACTTTTCTAATGTATTTATGTTTATGTATTAATTATAGTATCTATATTTTAGTTATTATGTTGTTAGGCTAAACTTAGTATCTAGCCAAGATATGAAATTGGATTAGTATTATCTTTTTAGGGAAATGGATGATGACTATACTAAAATTGGATAAAAATCGGTTATAATGAATCTCTTTCTATATTCGTATTGAATTAGCTACTTGATATGAAAGAATTCATAATCTAATTATGAATTGACGCATCGTAGTTAGGTTATGAACTCGTTAATAGAAAGACCGGAGGGTAAAATTGGCCGAGTGAAAACGTGACAACGGAATCCGATTTCCTAAACCGGGGGTAGATTTGTTTCGGGAGAAACAAACTCTTATTGAAATATGTACTCGAGAGATTATTGCGTTTAATTCGTTTGTTTAATTGACATACCTTAAAATTGGCCGAATGACAAAACGGGAGTGACCCATGCTTGAGGATGACCTTGGACAAATGATTGGACATATGACAATTTCAGATGCTCGTGTGAGAATGAATTGTTTAGTTTAGGAGTGCACCGTTTTGTATAATTGATTTAACTTAAAATAAAGATCGAGCACATCCAATTTCACTAAAAAGATATAATGATTCAATAACATATTCTTGGCTAGTCTATAATTATAATATCTATCTCCCTCCCTTAGATATTGTTTTGGTACCTATATATACTTATATCTATATATATATATATGTATTGCTATATATCTATATATATATTTATATACTTATATATATCTATTGTTTTAGTTTTATGCTTTTATTTATTGTTTGTTAGTTTAGAGTTTGGTTGGATGATAAAATTGCGACTTAGATTGAGATAATAACAGCTTTCTTGGTGTTTAATCACACGGTGAATTACCAAGTTTTCCCGAGGATCGACACCGACTCATCACTCTATCACTACAATTTGACCCGGTACACCGCCGGTAAGGATTGATAGCATAGAAAAGGTCCGTCAGGAGGAAACCAATCAACAACTACACCAACTAGAGAATTTTTAGCTACGTCTTTAGTGAGTTAAATTTATGGTTTTTCATCAATTGAATGTTGTGATTTATCGTTTATGTTTTATTGAATCGAGAGATCGATGGAACTGCTTTTCTGATTGAATTTATATGAGAATATTGGTTCAAGCTTTGATCTTTTCAATTGATGCAATTAATTGTGATTCAAGAGATTGTTCATGATTAGTTGAGTAGAGTATTGGAGACAATCTCATGATCGTGTTACGCATGCTAGTTTAGTTTTGCTTGGGAAAGAAAACGAAACCCTAGAAATTGATTAAAGAGATTTAATCGAATTCGTGATTTGATCATTACTAAAAATCGTATTTTTAGCTCACAATCTAGTTGGGGTTGGTTGGTTGATTGGTGGATTCTCGTTGCCTTGCCGTTCTTTTAATTATTTGATAAACCGATTCGTTCATATCAACTTTTGTTGCTAAGTTTAGTTATTTTAAAAACCCTAGTTTTTACCGCTATTTTCTCGCATATTTTCTCGTTTCCGAACGTTATCGGACGCCCGTCCACATCGTTGAACGCCCGTCCGTGTCGTTTTTGTTCTATTTTCTCGCTATTTTCTCGTTTCTAGTCATAGTTTCTAGATTATAATTAATATATACCTTAGTTTTAGATAATAATTTGTGACAAAATCGATACAATAACTGTACTTAATCCGATAGACGTTCGATTCCCTTAGGACGACCCGTTAACACCCTTTACTACGAACCTTATACTTGGGGTGTTTCGGTTTATAAATTTAAAACTAGTTTTTACCGAACATCTCCTCTCAACTTTGAGCGAGCACGTCCAAAAGACTTCGTTGATTTGTTGTTTGACCGACCTCTCGATGCCGTCAGAGCTTCTGATGTAGTATCTTCATGATCATGTTGATCCTTCCGATACTCATTATTCACCAAAGCATTTGAAACATCAATGAATTTAACCTCGCTTTTACCGTATAACAGAGTTGTGGTTAAATTTTCATAAGCTTTTGGCAAAGAATTCAACAACGACAGTGCCATATCTTCATCCGTAATCTCCACATCTAGGTTCTCGCAAATCCGCAAGAATCTTGTTGAAATTATCCGTATGCTCAATCATGGGCGTACCTCTTTTGTACCGAAAACGAAAAGCTTCTTTTTCGGTAGAGACGATTCTCTACGCTTTTCGATATACTTGTCCTCCAGTTTCTTCCAAAGAATTTTCGCCACGGTCTCCTTCATGACGAAATATTCTGCTCCTTTGCTAAGCACAATCGGATTGTGCCACAAGCTTGCCGGTTGATGAAATCCCAATCTTCATTGGACATGTCCGTAGGTTTAGAACCTAAGGCCACATCGGTTCCTTCCCGGAATAAAAGATCTGAAACTTCACATTGCCACATACCAAAGTTGTTGGTGCCATCGAATTTCTCCACCTCGAACTTTGTATTGGACAACATATTTCTCCTCATTGAACCGCGAGTGATTTTTTCCTCTGCAACCTCTGAAATTGATTGGTTGTCGCCCATTAGAAATAATCTCAATCGTGTTTCTCCCTTTTCGAGACCTCGAATGGAAAAACGGAGCTCTTAAATGAACTCATAACGGTCCAATTAGCTAGGAACCAACCAAAGTTTGAAAAATATTGAGCCAAATCATCTAGATTTGCAATTTGGTTCAATCGGTTTAATTGTTGGCTCAATTTTTGTCAAAGAAAATAAAGTTGACCGGGTCCGGTCAAAGGGCTGACTGGCTCAAGCTTTATCTTCTATACCCGGTTGCTTGCAAATTTGCCGGGAACAATTTAAACGCCAACAAAAAAAGGGAAACTTCCGGGATTGATATCTTGCAATCCGGAGGTCCGTTTTTCACACCGTTTGAAGCGGCGGACTCCTGGGAACTAGGGCTATCAGATGAAATCAACAAAAAAATGATTTCGTGAAACTTTTTGTTCCGGGTTTCTTTAACAAACCATGGCTCTGCTATCAATTTGTTGTGCGTAAACACCCAAAACGAAAAGTAAAGCACAACGGAATATAAATGGAAGAATAGAAACACAGATTTAACGTGGTTCGGCAATTCGCCTACATCCACCGAAACAACAATTTTCAGATTAGAGAAAAATTTACACACACAAATTTATCTCTCAGGATCTCAATTTGTACTGAAGCTAATACTTAGCTGAAAAATGGGATGCTTCTACAAATGAGGAAGGGGTAGTTTATATAGGTGAATATGGTGTTATATTTTCTTCCGTGCAACTAGTATCCAAGACTTGTTGATGATATCTTGGACTTTCCATACTTAGTTGCAGCTCTTTCAAGACTTGTAGCCTGAGCCACCATCTATAGTGTATCGCCCATCATTGTTGAAAGTGAGACACCATTCCAACACACCCGACCAACCATCGGCACGTACCTATCACACCACCATTAACCCCGCCCACCCGGCCACCACCCGCCATAACTTATCACCGCAACCGATCGCCACGTACCCAACCGTGCAATACCTACCACAAATAAACTATCTTACCACCACCCACCATTACCTTCCCAACCACCACCCACCCTACCTCATCACCACAACTTGTTGCCACCAACCCACTCTACCCACACCCACCGCCACCAACCTACCATGCTGCCACTAAACCACCCTACCAACGGCCAATGTTGGCCTAACCCTCCACCACCCCTTATGGTCGACCTACCCGACTGCCACATGTTACTGTTGACCCAACTTGCCACCACTCGCCATCGGAAACCCACTTCTCTACTAGCACCCACCACCACTCCTACCACAATTTGAAGTAACTTACCCCACCATCACAAGTGTATTCAATATTTTTCTTTTCTCAAAAAAAGGTTAAACCCTAACCTTGAGGGTCCCACTCGTCCGACCCCACAGAATGAGTGGAGATGTTAATCAGGGACCTAGCAATTCAGAGTCGAGGATTGCTTTTTTACCAATAAACTGAAAGAAGTCGTCAAGATGAAACACCTGAACAAGAGCTAGATCATGCTCAAGGGCATGGCCAAAATCTTAATCAGGATCTACCAATACCAAATAACCAGAATAGAAATAATCAAAATCGGAACCAGAACAATCGTAATAATAACCCACCAAATCCGAGACCTATTTGTGATCGTACCTTAAGAATAAACCGGACTAATAATCCGGTTCGTTTACCCAATGAAGGAGCAAATAATTTTGAAATAAAATCTCATCTTTTTGGTCTAATTGACGCAAGAGCCCAATTTCTAGGAGAGGATGATGAGGATCCACATCACCATCTCTATCTTTTCGAAGAATTGTGCAATACAGCCAAAAGTCAAGGTGCTCATCGTGAATTAACAAGGATGTCTATGTTTCCTTTTTCTTTAAAAGGAAGAGCACGAGATTGGTTTATGTCACTCCCACATCATTCATTGACTAGTTGGGAGGAAATTCAAACCGAGTTTTTAAAGCGATATTTTACTCCGGGTAGAAATTTGGAATTAAAGGTCGAAATTGCCAACTTTAGACAAGGATCCGAAGAAACGCTTGGGAATGCGTGGGAGAGATTTAAAAAGTTGCTAAGATCTTGTCCCGATCATGGTTATTTCTTAGATATGCAAATCCAACTTTTCTCGTCGTAAATTAAGGAAAGATTCACGTGCGATGTAGATCATGCATGTGGTGGTTCATTAATGATGAGTGAAGCCCAAATAGTTTACGATGCTATAGAAAAGATTTCAAAAAATAACAGAATGTGGGAAACCGGTTCTAGCACCAAGAAAGTAGCATTTGCAGGAGAATGCACATCGAATATGGAAGTTCTAGCACACTTGGAGAATTTGGGTAGGAAATTTGACAACCTACAGGCTAGTAGGACTGTAAAACCAGAAACTATCATATCAAATGACTACTCAAGTCATGATAATATGTCATTAGGGATAGAAGAACCGAAGGATACTCAAGGGAAGAGGTGAGTTTTTTACAACAAAGATAGGAATTTGAACAACGCGTATTCAAACTCCTTTAATGCTATTAGAAGAGAGCACCCAACTTTTAGATGGTCCGAAAACCCTAATAAGCCAGGACAACCGCCATATCCAGCTTCAAGTATAAGAATCCATATAGTAATCAAGTTCATCAAGGAAATACATCAAATCGTAACCTACAATCGTTACCTAAATCTTATCCACAACATACTACTCAAACTATACCAAATACCCAAAGTTCAACCCAACCCGAAGGAGTTGATAAATGGGATAAATTAATGGAAAATATGATGGGTGTAGTATCTACTCAAGCTCGAATATAGAAACTATGATAACTTCTATAGGTTCGCCTCTAAGGATATGACTATGTTGAAAACGTCTATGGGTGGACATGATACGAGAATGAGAACTATAGAAGCATCATTAAGGAATATGGAAGATCATTTGAGTAGAGAAGGAGAACGTAACAACAAGTAGACCTCCGGAGGATTACCAAGTAATACCGAAAGGAACCCGAGAGAGGTAAATGCCGTGATTACGAGAAGTAGGAAATATTGTGAAGATACTAGAGCGTAAAAACGCAGAAACAATGAGGTAGAAAATGATTTAAATGGTAATATCGTAAAGGAAAAGGACGAACTTGAATTTACTGATGAAGAGGAAGAAATTATCGAAGAATTCTTAAAATAGAATAATAATATTGAACCTGAAATTGAAGGTGAAAAATGGGTAAAAGTCCCTAGAATTCTGAAAGATCCTATGGATAAGGACCTGAGAACCCTATTTAAGGAACATGTCAGAGAAAATCAGGGAGAAAAACAGGAAGATTTAAAAGTAACTGAGAAGGATAAAGTTGATACAGGGGATGTTTTAAAGGAAAAATCTCAAGATAATGAAACTTGGCGATCAAGTAATGCTCAAAGATTCAAGGAGAAAGGAAAAGAGAAAATGACTTCAGAACCAAAGGTTATAGATTTAGAATCTTTGCCTTATCCACCGAAAGATCAAATTAAAAAGATAAAAACGATAAGAAATATGCTCGTTTCCTTGACACTTTTCGTCATATTCATGTCAATATCCCCGTTATAGAAGCTTTAGTCAACATGCCCGCCTATGGAAAGTTTCTTAAAGATATCCTATCTAATAAAAAGCGATTAGAAGAATATGAGAATATATGCCTTAATGAAGAATGTTCTGCAATACTTCAGCATCGACTACCTCCTAAACTTAAAGATCCCGGTAGTTTCACTATCCCGTGTGAAATTGGAGGATTTCGTTTAAGAAAGTATTGTGTGATCTAGAGCAAGTATCAATCTCATGTCTTATGAGGATTATAAGAAACTAGGAATAGGAGAGCTTACGAATACCGAAATGACCCTTCGTATGGCGTATAGATCAATTAAACATCCTAAGGGAATAATCGAGGACGTGTTGGTTAAAATTGATAAATTTTACTTCCCAAAGTGGACTTTGTAATAATGGAAATGGAAGAAGGATATTCAGCGCCAATTATTCTAGGTCGACCATTTCTAGCTACGGAAGAACTTTGATAGATGTTCAAAAAGGTGAACTAATACCGAGAGTTAATGAGGATAAAGTTTCATTCAATATCTTCAAAGCTATAAACCATCCATATAAAGAACCGAATCATGTTCTTTTATAGATGAATATTCTACTATGTGGGATGCCAAATTTAAAGATTATGAAAATAAATTAGAAGAATGTTTGGCATTTTCTATCTATAAAGAAGATGAAAATGATACTGAAATGAAAGAAGTAATCCTTTATTTAGATAAAGGAGGGTTTGTTAAACATCCATGGCATCAAAATTTGAAATTGGAAATGGAAGGACCAGTTTAAAACCATCGGTAGAAGATCCACCAAGGAATCTGGAGTTGAAACCACTTCCTTCGAATTTGAAATATGCTTTTCTTGAAAATGATAATCTGTTACCTATTATCATTTCATCAACTTT
The DNA here is from genome assembly GCA_036785695.1 of Gentiana straminea. NCBI lineage: Eukaryota > Viridiplantae > Streptophyta > Magnoliopsida > Gentianales > Gentianaceae > Gentiana > Gentiana straminea. The sequence continues at coordinate 7,913,695 of JAVUPR010000299.1, read as the reverse complement.
AACAAAAGAACAAGAGGATCAATTACTAAGAATGTTAAGAGAACATAAGAAAGCTTTTGGATGGACAGTGGCAGATATCAAAGGAATTAGCCCTGAGATATGTGTTCACAAGATTATTTTGAATGAAGAAGCTAAACCTTGTATTCAGCCACAACGCCGCCTCAACCCAAATTTGCAAACAATCGTTAAGAAAGAGGTCATTAAGCTATTAGAAATGGGAATAATCTTTCCCATATCAGATAGTGAATGGGTAAGTCCAACTCAAGTAGTTCCAAAGAAAGGAGGTTTCACGGTAAAAGAAAATGATAAAAATGAATGGATTCCGACAAGGGAAATTACAGGATATCGAATGTGTATTGACTTTCGGAAACTGAATGATCATACTAAAAAGGATCATCATCCACTTCCATTCATCGTGCGTATGTTGGAAAGATTGAGTGGACATAAGTATTACTTGCTTTTTAGATGGTTATTCGGTTATTTACGTATATTCATTGCGGCGGAGATAGAGAAAAAACTACTTTCACTTGTCCCTATGGAACTTTTGCTTATAAAAGAATGCCGTTTGGATTATGTAATGCACCCGCTACATTTCGGCGATGTATGATGGCAATATTTTCTCGATATGGTCGAGAAATTCTTAGAAATCTTTATGGATGACTTTAGTGTTTATGGAGATTCTTTTGATAAATGCTTATCACACTTAGAACGTGTTTTACAACGCCGTGAAGATACCAACTTGGTTCTAAACTCGGGAAAAATGTCATTTGATGGTATCTCAAGGAATTGTACTAGGTCATAGAATCTCTCGAAGCGTGAATTGAAGTTGATAAAGCTAAAGTCGAAGTAATTGAAAAATTACCTCCACCAATTAATTTGAAAACGTTAAGAGGATTTCTTGGACATGCAGGATTTTATAGAAGGTTTATTGCATATTTCTCAAAAATAGCAAAACCCCTGAGTCATTTGCTAGAAAAAGAAGTACCTTTTAACTTTGATGATAAATGTATGGAAGCCTTTAAGACCCTAAAAGCGAAATTAACTACCGCACCAAGACTAGTAGCACCGATTGGGATTTGCCGTTTGAAATTATGTGTGATGCAAGTGATTTAGTTTGTAGGAGCTGTTTTAGGTCAACGGTATAACAAAATTCTCAAAGCTATCTACTATGCTTCTCACACATTAAACGCAAAAATTTCACTTAATTATGCAACTACTGAGAAAGAACTGTTGGCTGTAATATTTGCCTTAGATAAGTTTCGATCATATATTGTTGGTTCTAAGGTAATAATCTACACAAACCATTCAGCTCTGAAGTATCTTTTAAGTAAGAAAGATGCCAAACCGCGTCTTCTTAGATGGATTCTGTTACTTCAGGAATTCGATATTGAAATTAAGGATAAAAAAGGAAGTGAAAATGTAGTAGCAGATCATCTAAGCAGACGAGATAATGATGAAGGAAAAGGAAAAGAAATTCAGATTCGTTTCCGTATGAGAAACTGTTTAAGATAGATACTCCTTCAACCATGTGATTATTAAAAACTAGAATACCATCAAAGGAAGATTCGCCATGGTATGGGGATATTGTTAACTACATTACCTGTAAGTACATCCCACCTCATTGGACTTGGCAACGAGAAAAGAAGTTCTTTTATGACTTAAAGTTTTATTATTGGGATAAACCGGATCTTTTCCGAAGATGCTCGTATGGAATAATTAGGAAATGTATTCCCGATAGTGAAATTTTAAGTGTATTATCATTTTGTCATGATCGTGAGGCAAGAGGTCATCATGGAGGATGGAAAACTCGCTTTCAAAGTTTTACAATGTGGTTTCTATTGGCCTACACTATATGAGATGCATATAAATATGCAAAATCTTGTGAATCATGTCAAAAATGGGGAAATATATCGAAAAAACATGAAATGCCTATGCAACCGATATTAGAATGTGAGCTATTTGATGTATGGGGCATAGATTTCATGGGACCTTTCCCTATATCTTTTGGAAAAAGATTTATTCTAGTAATGGTTGATTATGTTTCTAAATGGGTAGAAGCCGAAGCTCTCCCTACTAATGATACCGAGTAGTGCTAAGGTTCCTTAAAAAGAATATATTCACACGATATGGCATTCCGAGGGCTATCATTAGTGATAGAGGTTCACATTTTTGTAACCGACCATTTACTAAGGTAATTGAGAAATATGGTGTAACTCATAAACTTGGAACACCCTATCATCCACAAACTAGTGGACAGTAGAGGTGTCTAATAGAGAAATTAAAAGAATCGTGGAGAAGACAAGGACTCGAATCGTAAAAACTGCGTAAAGACTTGATGATGCATTATGGGCATACGAACGCCCTTTAAAACACCGATTGGTCGTTCTCCTTACAAATTAGTATTTGGAAAATCTTGTCATCTCCCCGTTGAATTAGAACACCGAGCTTTATGGGCTATTAAATTTCTAAACTTTGATCCTAAAGTCGTCGGTGATCATAGATTACTTCGCTATTAACGTAACTAGAAGAATTTCGACTCGATTCTTATGAAAATGCTCGAATCTACAAGAACGCACGAAAGCTTTTCACGATAAGAGAATCTATAGTCGTGAGTTCCATGTAGGTGATCGAGTACTTTTATATAATTCACGTTTGAAGTTGTTTCCAGGAAAGCTTAAATCTAGATGGACAGGTCCATATGACGTAACAAAAATCTATAAGTCTGGAGCTGTTGAACTAACTGATGGAAAAACAACTTTTATAGCCAATGGACACAGGGTGAAATTGTTCGTGGAAACTGAAGGGATACCTCAACCAGAAGAAGTATTATTACTCATCGACCCTACAACGAATTGAGGAAGCGAGAATTTTAAACTCGGCCGATTACGGTGTACTATCTTTCTAATTTCACCTTTTAATATGCATTTTAAAGTATTTTCGTCTTTTACCGGATAGACGTAAAATAACTGGATGCCTTTCATAGATAGAATAAGAGTTTTTATTTTACTTTTAAGATTAGGTCTAAATAAGGATGTCGCGTTTAAGATAGAAGCCTTAGTTTCTAAATTAAATAAGGAATTGCTAATCGAAGTCAGAGAAAGAGAACTTTGTAATCGAAATTCAAGGAGTGCAATAAAAAGAAGAGCAAGGTTTTTAATGAAGTGTAGAATCTGTGGAAAAATGGAACATGCTGGACAGTGTGGAAGAAATACAACCATATCCCAGGATGAGTGTTTGAATGTTATTAAGAAGGGAACGATTAGGTGGTTATCCGAAAATCCCGAGGGAATACAAAGAGATAATTCAAACGCATCACTCCTAGGAGAAAGGTTAAGGGACCGTTATGATAACAATCTTGAGAATCTGAGATTGAGGGAGTTAGCAAAAAATCCTAAGAATTTCAGTGTGTGTTTTAATTTTTCAAATTTTAATTAAATTTCGTATTTTTTAAAGTTATTTTTTTAAACTTAAAAAGAAAAATATTTTTATAAAAAATTTATAATAAACCTATTTTATCATGTAAAGTAGGTATATTATATAAAAAAATATGTGATTTCAATATTATATTAGTTTTTATATTTTATCAAGTTTTATATAGAAAAATAGTATTGAACTTAGATTATATAACATAAATCATTTGATTAACATCAAATGATCTTTATGTAGTATAATTAGAGCTCATTACACAAAAAATGATAAAAATTCCGATTTTTGGGGGCCATGTGACCGGCACGCGCCGGTACACTACCGGCACGCACCGGTGTGTACACACTTAACCCTAAAAATGCGCCCCTTTCCTCATTTCTCACACCCTCATTTCGAATTGAAGAACAGCCCGAATTTTCCCTCTCTTATCCTCAAAAATCAACAATTTTCCATCAATTTTCTTCACTCAAACATCACATAAGTGTTAATCTCTCTTCCTCTCTTCAACTTAGTCATAAAAGAAGATACCCATTGAAAAAAAAGTTGAAGCTTGGCAAGCTCAAGGCCCTCTTTTCTCTCATTCCGGCGACCCCATTAATTCCGGCGACCTAAGCTTTTCATTCTAGCTTCTTAAGGTAATAATATATATATATTTCAAATTTTAGTTAAATTTCTGAAATTATTTTGAATTTATTTTGATTTTATAGCCTAAGTAATTGTTTGTTCTTGTTGTTGGTGTTGTTTGTTTGTGTTGTTGTTTTGTCATACCACTATCGTAGATGGCCTCATCATCTAGAAGTAATCCTAAGAGGAAAAAGACTGAAGTACCAATCGTAGTACCGGTAGTTCAAACTAGACCTTTAACTAAAAGGGAGAAAAGTTTAACCTTTGAGAAAACCGCTAGTGCGTGCTAAGCGGGCACATGATGAGTACTTTAGTAAAAGTAAGGTTTGGTTAGAACGAGGGATTGATTTTTCGAAGATTGGGAAAGAAGTGAAAGAAATTTTCAAGGATAGAGGATGGTTGGATGTAGCTATGGATAGGAAAGATAAGATTAACGTTTCTATGGTATCAGAGTTTTATTCGATTATCTACTTATGATGCGATACGGTTGAGGAGATGACCTATATCCCTCTAAGAAGTGTTAATGTTACTTTTTACCCTCGCTATGATTAATGTATTCTATGGCTTAACCGATATACCGTAAGAGGAGGATTATCATAATGTATGGGGTTTAGAACATCCTATGGCTCTACAAACCAAAGCTTATGAAGCCCAAAGCAAGCCTTTGACCCTACCGCCGAATGGATAGAAAATAGGTTTGCTTATGGGAATTGTATTAGGGACATACGGGCAATAAAACAGTTCTTAGGCCATAATGTATGTCCTTCCACGCATGTTTGTGCATTTGGTTGAGAGGAAGTGGTTATTGCTTGGGCCATGGTTAATGATATTCCTATAAATCTGGGGAAATTGATCTTTTCTAAGGCTTGTGAGTTTGCAAGGACTCGTTATCGAAGGGGACGTCTCCCGTTCCCTAGTCTCATTTCTGCCTTATGTGAGCTTGCGTGTCCCCGTCTTACCCTCGGATAGAACCGTGTCACCCTACATTCCTCCCATTGGTCTTAAGTCGAGAGCCTTACCTACCGGAGTAATAAATTACAATAATCCTAATCGTCGCAACAACAACCTCCACCTCCTATTCACACTCAAGTACCTAGACCACCTGACAAATCACATCGCCACAAGCGAGCCAAGTTGAGGCTATGTTTCAAAGATTTAGTTCAAGCTCGAGCTAGAACCGATGCTAATATAGCTTTAGCCCGTGAGAAGAATAGACATTGGGCCGAGGACATTAGAGTTGGTCGAGAGGATATCGAGATGCTATGAGTGAGTTTGATCCTAGATTTGCCGAGATTTCGCTAGACACCCCTATAGTCGCCCGACCCATATACTATGCCGCATTGGATTCCGCCGATTCCACCACCTCGTTATTTATCGTGACTATACGCCGTCATCCATAGGACAGGGGTGGTATGTTTACGGTGTACACCAGGGACATCCTTGGGCATGGGAGGAGTGACTTCGTAGCGGATGTGACAACAGGATTTGGTTCATTTGGTCTTCGTGATCGCTTTACGTGTCGACGATGAGGACCGAGACATCATTTCGAACTTCGTATCGGATCCACAAAGCAGTTCGCTTATGGTATTCATACGACGCAAGCCGCAAGGAGCCGATTATACTTCGTTACTATCTACATTTGGATCATCGTCATCTCGCACGACCCTACCGGTGACATTGATCTTAACTATGATGAGGACGAGTGATTTCTTTTCTTTGTTGTATAACTATCTACTTTTTGGTTTGACTTAGTTTTTGTTATGTTTGTTTTGTACGTTAAACGTTTGATGCACTCTCGGGGTAGTGCACATTGTTATTTTGTATCTTTTTCGTAGTTTTCGGATGTTTTTAGATCTTTTCCCCACGTTTTCGAAATATGCAGAATCTATTGTCAGAAAATAAATCCTGGATCGAGCTAGAAATTGAAATATCTCTGACTGAGCACTATTTGACCGGCACGCGCCGGTTGGTGTCCGGCACGCGCCGGTGTAGTAGGCTCGGGATCTTCTCGTGATATTTCCATTTCGGTCAAGCTTTGTCTATAAAAGGAAACGATGCGCATTCCTAAAATGCTCATTCCCTTCCTTTGCCTTTAAATTCTCTTGCTATAAAAAGTTTAAAATGTCCGATCGTTCATCCGTAAACAGTTATTCACCTCCACATACACCAAATTCCGTCATTCCAAATCCATTTTTTCATCCAATCCCTTACGAGCCTATGTATGCTTCGGTTCACAACCCTTATATGAGTAATTTCAATCACTCACCGGTGTTGATTGAAAGGGGTTTAAATTTTAGAAAGGTTGACAACTGGGCATTTACGAGGATGGATATAGATGGGTGGGACTATTTTTGTCGTATGCCGAGAGGTAGGATTAATGTTACTGTGGTAAAAGAATTCTATTCAGTACTGTCAGAAGCTCATACTGTGTCGTTAACACACTCTGTTACAGTGAGAGGAGTTGTTGTTCCTTTCACCTCCACCAACATAAATCAAATTTTCTTGATTCCACCAAATTCAAACTTCACCCAGTCATTTTGAGTACCAATGGAGATTGGATACCGCTGACGGTTTTATTACAAAATATTCGGAAGCTTGTCCACTCTTGTTCTACAATTATGATATTGATCAAAATGTCTCTACGACTGCTTTGCTTCCCCATCTTAGAACGTGGAAGCGATTCATCAATTCACGTGTTTATCCAACTATTAATTTCTCGGAAGTTAGTGATGATGAATTGATGCTTCTATATGCGATTACTACTGGAGCTGTTATAGATTGGGGGGTGCTGATTCAGAAATCAGCTGTGAGTTTTGCGTTCGGGAGAAGACCGAATTATCATCCTTTACCATTTGGATGGTTGATTTCTAGGTTATGTGTTCGTTTGGCAAGGGTTCCGGAAAGAGGGACAGATGAATATTTTCCACTCGTATTCCTCGTATTGGGCTTTTACCGCCGATATTCCGGGAGGATCGTCAAGTGGTGAAAATTAGATAATTGTGTTGGTAGAAAAGAAGGAATAAAAAATAATAAGAGTAGTACGGTACGTTAGTATAAGTCACAATAAATTAAAATAACTTAGTTTAAAAAATTAGTTTAAATTAGTTTAACTTAATTTATGGTTTTCTAGTTTAACACTCCTAGTAGTTTTAAGTTGTATTTTAGTATTGTAATATATTTGCATGTATTTAATTTATGTTTTTAAATGTTTTTCTTTTATATTATATAAACGCTCGTCTATTTGACACCTAAAATAATCTAACCATGATAGAATTCATTTTATTTTCTAATCCAAATTTTTACTACTCATTAGCCATCGGGACGATGCCAATTCGTAAGTGGGGAGTAGAGATTGGTTAGTAAATAAATTGAATTTAATACATCAAATACTTACACACTTAGTTTAATAAGCAATAATATATAATTATTTGATAAAAATGATATATTTGGATAGAATAAATTTTTAATTAAGTAAAGTAATCTTGATATATTATTCTTATATTAATTATGTTTATCTTAGATTTTTAATAAGATTTTAAGTATATATATCTTGATAAATATTATGAAATATTTTTTTATGAAATTAGACAAAAGTTACTTATAATGAAATTTTAGAATAATTTTCTTTTCAAGACAAAGTATGAAATTGGAATCGGATTAGGGATGATGAGATTTTTGGCATAACTTTGATAAACCGAGCCAAATAAGCCTACCCGAACATAATTTCCAATTTTTGTCCCCACCTCAAATCGGCAGTAGAGTGATCAAGACACTCACTCGAAATAGCCATTATTATTAACTAGAAATTACTAACCTAACTTAATAATGGTCTACATTTCTTTGAAAATCCCGCAAGTTTAGTATGTATTTATGGATAGCGGTGACAACATCGAAATTTGGTATATGCTGAGATTGAAATGAATGTTATTCGGAAGGCAGTTTATTATCAAATATGGTTATTCTCGAAAAAAAAAATCTAAGAACAGAGTATTATAGGTATCTTTTCTGTTTTTGATCGACAACCCAAAAATAAAATATCAGATAAAGCTGCCTGATGATAGTAGTCCAGCTAGGGTATTATCACGAAATGTCCTATTGCTGGGAATAAAGGTATATGCTATAAATCTGATGAAAAAGAAAAAGTCGAATCAAAACTATCAAGAATTATCACGAGTTTAAGGAAACCGGATTCGTGATTTTCGATCGAAAGAGTATTACTCCGATCAATCTTGATAAAGCAATGCCTATGTTCTTAAGTTCTTATTATTTATGTTTATGTAAAATAAAAATAAAAAAAAAAAAAAAAAGAGAGAAAACCCTATTTTGGAAGTTAAAAATTGAAAACAGTGTCAGGAGTGTTACTAATTGAGAAATTTTTGATCAGAAGATGAAGGTGTAAGTACGTACGACTTGCTTCTATCTCTTTTGATTTCCCTTTGTTATCCTTTTCGATTAGCCAACTACCCTGAGCCTGAACGTTACAAGCCAATTTGCCAACTACTTGACTTAGTCATTGATTCCGATAAATCATACAGTGGAGATTAAAAAGTTGTTCTAAATATTTTATTTATACTTATAAAGTAATTCATGAAAAATTTCATTTAAATAATATTTTATAATTATTTTATTAAGTTATATACATTTTTTTATCTTCTTAATATCTTAGATAGATGAAATTAATATAATTATAATATTGACAAGATACGTTACTAAGTTAGGAATTTAATCTAGAAGAATTATATTATCGCTTATTTTGCTCGAGGACGATCAAAAGCTAAGTGGGGAGTTGTGATGTATGAAAAATATATGATCATATTATAAGACTTTTTATTATTATATTTATGATATTTTAGTATAATTTCATATAAATGCATTAAAAACTTATAAAAATCATAGTTAGTTATAATTAGATGCATAAGTAATAAAAACGATAAAAATGATGGTTTTTTGTCAGATTTACGTTTGGTGTTTCGTTGAGTTTGTTGCAGAATCAAATGTGTACCGAGATTCCAAAATATGACATACGTTGGAGCATAAATCATGAGTTTTTGTGGGATAAAAGATTATGCCAAAATCTAACAACTTTGAACAGATCAACTGTCATTAATGTTTCTACCGTGACTCATCTTCAACGGACATTTGATCTAACTTAGAGGCATTTTCAGAGAAAAAGTCCTTGATGAAAGTTGTAGGCCTTCAAAAGAGCTTTCCAACGAATATCAAATCATGTCAATCTGAGGTCTACAGCTCGAGATAGGTTTTTACGAACATCAGATATGTTGTATGTCCGGCACGCGCCGGAGAAGGCCGAATATTGCAGAAAAATCTCTGAAACTGAGCCCACAAATCTCTGACAAGGGAATATATATCGTGTAGCCGGCACGCGCCGGTGGTGGTCCGGCACGCGCCGGCCTTGTGGTACACTCTATAAATACCCCTCAATTGCAACCATTTTGAAGGGTACCAATGCATATATCTCTCTTCTATATATCTCTATAGTTTCGTTTTGTTGTTTTTCGTTAAATAAAAGTCGTAAACGGCACTCGCCGGAATAATGCTGTAGTATAAAGTCTCGTTATAATGCTTAGAGGATGTATCAAGGCTCATTGATGTCAAGGAGTTGCTATTTCCGGATGATACAACTCGAATGCTTCAATTGTAACCTGGTAACTTTTCTAATGTATTTATGTTTATGTATTAATTATAGTATCTATATTTTAGTTATTATGTTGTTAGGCTAAACTTAGTATCTAGCCAAGATATGAAATTGGATTAGTATTATCTTTTTAGGGAAATGGATGATGACTATACTAAAATTGGATAAAAATCGGTTATAATGAATCTCTTTCTATATTCGTATTGAATTAGCTACTTGATATGAAAGAATTCATAATCTAATTATGAATTGACGCATCGTAGTTAGGTTATGAACTCGTTAATAGAAAGACCGGAGGGTAAAATTGGCCGAGTGAAAACGTGACAACGGAATCCGATTTCCTAAACCGGGGGTAGATTTGTTTCGGGAGAAACAAACTCTTATTGAAATATGTACTCGAGAGATTATTACGTTTAATTCGTTTGTTTAATTGACATACCTTAAAATTGGCCGAATGACAAAACGGGAGTGACCCATGCTTGAGGATGACCTTGGACAAATGATTGGACATATGACAATTTCGTATGCTCGTGTGAGAATGAATTGTTTAGTTTAGGAGTGCACCGTTTTGTATAATTGATTTAACTTAAAATAAAGATCGAGCACATCCAATTTCACTAAAAAGATATAATGATTCAATAACATATTCTTGGCTAGTCTATAATTATAATATCTATCTCCCTCCCTTAGATATTGTTTTGGTACCTATATATACTTATATCTATATATATATATATGTATTGCTATATATCTATATATATATTTATATACTTATATATATCTGTTTTAGTTTTATGCTTTTATTTATTGTTTGTTAGTTTAGAGTTTGGTTGGATGATAAAATTGCGACTTAGATTGAGATAATAACAGTTTCTTGGTGTTTAATCACACGGTGAATTACCAAGTTTTCCCTGAGGATCGACACCTGACTCATCACTCTATCACTACAATTTGACCCGGTACACTGCCGGTAAGGATTGATAGCATAGAAAAGGTCCGTCAGGAGGAAACCAATCAACAACTACACCAACTAGAGGATTTTTAGCTACGTCTTTAGTGAGTTAAATTTATGGTTTTTCATCAATTGAATGTTGTGATTTATCGTTTATGTTTTATTGAATCGAGAGATCGATGGAACTGCTTTTCTGATTGAATTTATATGAGAATATTGGTTCAAGCTTTGATCTTTTCAATTGATGCAATTAATTGTGATTCAAGAGATTGTTCATGATTAGTTGAGTAGAGTATTGGAGACAATCTCATGATCGTGTTACGCATGCTAGTTTAGTTTTGCTTGGGAAAGAAAACGAAACCCTAGAAATTGATTAAAGAGATTTAATCGAATTTGTGATTTGATCATTACTAAAAATCGTATTTTTAGCTCACAATCTAGTTGGGGTTGGTTGGTTGATTGGTGGATTCTCGTTGCCTTGCCGTTCTTTTAATTATTTGATAAACCGATTCGTTCATATCAACTTTTGTTGCTAAGTTTAGTTATTTTAAAAACCCTAGTTTTTACCTGCTATTTTCTGCATATTTTCTGTTTCCAGAACGTTATCGGACGCCCGTCCACATCAGTGAACGCCCGTCCAGTGTCGTTTTTGTTCTATTTTCTGCTATTTTCTGTTTCTAGTCATAGTTTCTAGATTATAATTAATATATACCTTAGTTTTAGATAATAATTTGTGACAAAATCGATACAATAACTGTACTTAATCCGATAGACGTTCGATTCCCTTAGGACGACCCGTTAACACCCTTTACTACGAACCTTATACTTGGGGTGTTTCGGTTTATAAATTTAAAACTAGTTTTTACCGAACATCTCCTCTCAACTTTGAGCGAGCACGTCCAAAAGACTTCGTTGATTTGTTGTTTGACCGACCTCTCGATGCCGTCAGAGCTTCTGATGTAGTATCTTCATGATCATGTTGATCCTTCCGATACTCATTATTCACCAAAGCATTTGAAACATCAATGAATTTAACCTCGCTTTTACCGTATAACAGAGTTGTGGTTAAATTTTCATAAGCTTTTGGCAAAGAATTCAACAACGACAGTGCCATATCTTCATCCGTAATCTCCACATCTAGGTTCTGCAAATCCGCAAGAATCTTGTTGAAATTATCCAGATGCTCAATCATGGGCGTACCTCTTTTGTACTGAAAACGAAAAAGCTTCGTTTTCAGGTAGAGACGATTCTCTACGCTTTTCGATATACTTGTCCTCCAGTTTCTTCCAAAGAATTTTCGCCACGGTCTCCTTCATGACGAAATATTCTGCTCCTTTGCTAAGCACAATCGGATTGTGCCACAAGCTTGCCGGTTGATGAAATCCCAATCTTCATTGGACATGTCCGTAGGTTTAGAACCTAAGGCCACATCGGTTCCTTCCCGGAATAAAAGATCTGAAACTTCACATTGCCACATACCAAAGTTGTTGGTGCCATCGAATTTCTCCACCTCGAACTTTGTATTGGACAACATATTTCTCCTCATTGAACCGCGAGTGATTTTTTCCTCTGCAACCTCTGAAATTGATTGGTTGTCAGCCATTAGAAATAATCTCAATCAGTGTTTCTCCCTTTTCGAGACCTCGAATGGAAAAACGGAGCTCTTAAATGAACTCATAACGGTCCAATTAGCTAGGAACCAACCAAAGTTTGAAAAATATTGAGCCAAATCATCTAGATTTGCAATTTGGTTCAATCGGTTTAATTGTTGGCTCAATTTTTGTCAAAGAAAATAAAGTTGACTGGGTCTGGTCAAAGGGCTGACTGGCTCAAGCTTTATCTTCTATACCCGGTTGCTGCAAATTTGCCGGGAACAATTTAAACGCCAACAAAAAAAGGGAAACTTCCGGGATTGATATCTTGCAATCCGGAGGTCCGTTTTTCACACCGTTTGAAGCGGCGGACTCCTGGGAACTAGGGCTATCAGATGAAATCAACAAAAAATGATTTCGTGAAACTTTTTGTTCCGGGTTTCTTTAACAAACCATTGCTCTGCTATCAATTTGTTGTGCGTAAACACCCAAAACGAAAAGTAAAGCACAACGGAATATAAATGGAAGAATAGAAACACAGATTTAACGTGGTTCGGCAATTCGCCTACATCCACCGAAACAACAATTTTCAGATTAGAGAAAAATTTACACACACAAATTTATCTCTCAGGATCTCAATTTGTACTGAAGCTAATACTTAGCTGAAAAATGGGATGCTTCTACAAATGAGGAAGGGGTAGTTTATATAGGTGAATATGGTGTTATATTTTCTTCCGTGCAACTAGTATCCAAGACTTGTTGATGATATCTTGGACTTTCCATACTTAGTTGCAGTCATTCAAGACTTGTAGCCTGAGCCACCATCTATAGTGTATCAGCCATCATTGTTGAAAGTGAGACACCATTCCAACACACCTGACCAACCATCGGCACAGACCTATCACACCACCATTAACCCTGCCCACCTGGCCACCACCTGCCATAACTTATCACCGCAACTGATCGCCACAGACCCAACCGTGCAATACCTACCACAAATAAACTATCTTACCACCACCCACCATTACCTTCCCAACCACCACCCACCCTACCTCATCACCACAACTTGTTGCCACCAACCCACTCTACCCACACCCACCGCCACCAACCTACCATGCTGCCACTAAACCACCCTACCAACGGCCAATGTTGGCCTAACCCTCCAAAGACCCCTTATGGTCGACCTACCCGATCCACATGTTACTTGTTGACCCAACTTGCCACCACTCGCCATCGGAAACCCACTTCTCTACTAGCACCCACCACCACTCCTACCACAATTTGAAGTAACTTACCCCACCATCACAAGTGTATTCAATATTTTTCTTTTCTCAAAAAAAGGTTAAACCCTAACCTTGAGGGTCCCACTCGTCCGACCCCACAGAATGAGTGGAGATGTTAATCAGGGACCTAGCAATTCAGAGTCGAGGATTGCTTTTTTACCAATAAACTGAAAGAAGTCGTCCATTTACGGGATTTGAACCTCCACACTCCAGCTCCTGACCCAGCTGTCACTACAATATCCAAACCCTTTACCACTAGGCCATTTCTAGGGGATAATATTTTTCTTTTCTCATCTTTTGTTTTCCAAGGTCAACACCAAACATGCCCTAAGTTTCTTTATGCCTTTGATTCGCATAAATTTATAATAGTCAATCATCATAATCAAAACTGATGGTAACTAATTAGAAGGGTGCAATTACACACGTCCGTCTATTTATTGACAAATGTCTTTAATATAATGGTCGTTTCGCCTCCTCACACGGATGCATTGTAGTTTGTCTGTTTTACCATTTACCCCTTATGATGAAACATCAATTTCCAGAGAATTTGGTTTCACTTTAAAAAAAAGAATTCCAGTAGCGTGAGATTTATCATACTAAATATCTTACAAATTAGTAGCAATGTTCACCCTATTATGGCATATGATACCTATTTCCATTCCTATTTATTTAGAAAATAATTATGATTATTTATTTTATTATTTTTTTTTATTTTTAACTCAGTGAAATTGGAATTTCTACAACCGACAAAGTAAAAGATAGTCAAGACAATTTAGGCCTAAAGTAGAAGATAAATTTTCTAGTACTCAGACATGTAATATTGAACAATACCTCCACATTTTTTTATCTATGCGATAAGGCTGCTTTTACCTTCAATAAAATATGACCGATAACAAATATGCATATAATTATAACCCTACATGATGCAAGCTTTGAATTTTCTCTACGTTGTTGAATATAAAGCGTCGGACCTGGTAAGGTAAGGTAAGAAGAATTCCGGTCAATAAAGCCAATTTCAGTTTTTGTTTTTTTATTTACATAAAACCAATTTTAAATTTAAGTAAGTATTACTCATCTGACGAGAATTAAATCCTCAAACTTGTTAATATGATTTTTTTTTCTTTTCAAGATGGACATTTTATTACTTCAAGTCATCACGGCAGAAAGAAAATTACATAGTATACTCCCATGCGGAATGCGCAACTAGAAGGCAAAAAGCAATATACTATGACCAACATCTAATTTATTTGCCAAGCCAACCGGAGATTTCTTGCTCTCTGCACTAAGTTTTTAACTATTACGGACACCGGAGGTCTCTCAACATCTCGATTATGGACTGCTTTATTCCGCCACATCCAAATTCCATAAATAGTTTCCCGGAAGAAATACCTCCACTTTGTAGTCCCTAGCTGCCACGATTGACTCTGTCTGAGATTCATGTCGATCCATTCAATTGCTGTTCTAGTCGAAAAGAATAGCTGTCAGCATTCTCATGGTACACTCCGTAACCAAATCTCGCTAGCCCATTGACAGTCTCGAAGAGCATGCAATATTGATTCATCTTCCTCATCACACAACGTACATTCAGGGGAAGAAATAACATGCCGCTTCTAATGAATCTCGGCCACAATTAATCCACCATGTGCAATGAGCCATAATAAATAATTACCTCGTATTGGTCCCTTCAAGCTCCAGATTGATATCCATCTTCCATGTTCATTCTCGGCTGCATTTCCATGCGATTGGAAAAAATAATCTGTCGTTGCGGTATACACCCCTTTAGGATCAGCATGCCATTTGTTGTGTTGTTGGTCTTTGTCAAATCCCTGCCACAACACCCCGTACGCTTTGCAAATGCTACGCCAAACCGGAGAACATCCCGGTTTAGGTGTCCCCGTCAGCTCCTTGTATTTTTGAAGATAGGACGTTGACCCAAAGGGTGTTCTTTCGACTGATCGAACTCCACACCATTTTACCCGACAACGCCATATTCATTTGATTTAAATGCCAGAATCCCATGCCTCCTTCACGTTTCGGGGTACATATTTTATCCCATCCAACAGTGTGTATTTTTCGACCTTCTTCATCATCTCTCCAAAAAAAATCTCTGCAAATTTTCTCCATTTTCATAATAATTCCTGTGGGCAGCTTTACGGTGTTCATGATATAGTACGGTTGAGTTGTTAAGGAGGTTTGAATAAGGATACTCTTTCCAGCTCTCGAAAGTATCTGCGACTTCCAATTTTTTAGCTTCTTTTTCATTTTATCCACAATCGTCATATACTGAGATATTCTAAGTCTGCCTTTAACCAGAGAGACGCCTAAATAAGTACCCAATTCACTCGAGTGTTGCATTTGAAGGCGCAGCCATTATTTTAGTTCTCATCGCATTGCTTACATTCCCGGATGTGCATAAAGTTGATTTTGCGGCACTTACTTTTTGCCCCGAACATACACAAAAACCTTGTAGAACAGATTCGATTTCTAGCGCCTGTGTCTCAGTTGCCTCTCCAAATAATAGCAAGTCATCGGCAAAAAATAAATGAGAAATAAGGGGGCCATTTTTTGATAACCTGATGGGCTTCCATCTTCTGTTAGTCACAGACTCCTCAATTTTCTTGCTAAGAACCTCCATACATAGCATAAAACGATTTGGAGCAATCGGGTCGCCTTGTCATAGGCCTCTGCTATGTTTGAAGGACTCTAGTTTCTCCCCATTCCACATCACAGTCAACCTTGCAGAAGTAATACAATGTAAAAGAAGACGTACCGAATCATCTGATAAGCCGATTGTAAGGAGTATATTTTGCAAGAAATTCCAATCTGCTCGATCGTATGCCATTTCAAGATCCATCTTGCTTATCATGTACCCCTTCTTCCCCTTCTGATTGTGTAAATAATGCAACACTTCTAGAGCCAAGATAATATTTTTCAGCACTACCTCGTTCCGGGATAAAAGCACATTGTCTTGTACTTACAAGTTTGCCAATGACTTGCTTTCAATCAATTTCCCAAACCTTTAATAACAAGCTTAACAATAACATTAGCCAAAGCAATGGGCCTAAAATCAGCGGGTGACTCGGGATTTTTTATTTTAGGTATAAGATAAATCAAAATTTCAATCTGGGAAAGAATACTCCTCGAAAGCAGACTTCACAAATTGGCATCGGCAGTGGTGTAAATTAGCCGCATATGCGTAAAAATCTACAAAATAATTACGCACTATCCCTTTAATATCGTCTTCATTTGTACTTCATGAACCATCAGCTCGTTTAGTAGTGAGAGTAGCACGTTGTTTTCTTTGCAGCGCATTGATGTGATAATAATGTGTGTTCCGTTCCCGGTCTGACTCTTTTTCCTTAAATTATTTATCGTCGGTTGCCCGGTTTGACTGTTAATCCTAATTGTTTAGTTTGAATGCAAAGATGTAGGACTGTATATGTACCTTAGTATTGTTTTAGGTTAGTCGGTGATGATGCTAAATAATGCACCACCGGTTTAACTGGGCCACGTGTAATCTAAGGGTGAGTCAAGAAGAATATACACAGCTCGAAATGTAGGTAAGATGGTGTTTTTGGTGTTTGGTGGTTGAGTCCAAGAATGTATCTTGGATTGCCTACGTATCCTGTGTGTTGTCCAGAATCAAGCCTTACGTAGTTCCTGGATTAGTGTATTTATAGGCATAAGCCCTTCTTCTGCCCTAAACTTAAGGCGGTTTGGTCTATTGACATAAATAACCCTTACTGGGCATTGCCCCTTGCCCAAGTAACCCTCTAGATATTGGGCTTAGGAATCTGGGCTAGAACTCTGGTCTCGACTCGTATAACACCGACATGGGTGCTCGAGATAGGACACTTGTAAGATCTGATGGCTGCCGTGGTAATCATTGGTACGTCTCGTATTCGACCCGATGTGGATAACAGACTTGGACTTCCCCACATGCCAGCTGGACCAACTAGATAATTCCACGTGGAGGGGTGAAATCCCGTATCGTCATAAGTAGGCCTGTAAACGAGCCGAACCCTACCGAACCCTGGCAGGGTTCGGCTCGGCTCGGTATGTTCGAACCTTAGGCTCGGCTCGGCTCGAAATGGCCGAGCCTTATATTTTCATTATTCGGCTCGGGTTCGGTCTGGTATTTGGGGAAAAAGCTCGGCTCGGTTCGGCTCGAACATGTTCGGCTCGAACATGTTCGGCTCGAACTAAGTTTTTAAAAAAAAATCAGAACATGTTCGGCTCGGTTTTAAAAAACATGTTCGGCTCGAACTGTATATGAATTTATGATATCCGAGCCGAACATGTTCGAACATGTTCGGCTTGACCACCGAATATCTAATTTGTAAGGTTCGGCTCGAAGTTTGAACCCACGAAACGAGCCCGAATCGAGCTTTTTCGAGCCGAATACTCCGGATCGAATCGAATACTTATGTTCATTTACAGCCCTAGTCATAAGCCCCCCAGATCAGAGAGAAGCCTATCTCGTATGCTGAAGTCGGATCTGAAAATTTGAATTATCTCTTCGATACGTGGCCTTCTTTAGGCGGGAATATAGTTGTCTCCTTAGCCGATGTAGGCTGTCGTAGGATGACGTCACACTGTACCAGCATTAATGGGTGCAGGAAACGAAGCTTCCTCATTGGTCCACACGGGGTTTGTGCCCTTGATTATCGGGCTTATAACTCTATAACTGTCCCCAATCTTGCCCTTTCAAATCACTTTGAAGATTTGCAACATATAAGGAGTCCAAGACACCGAAGATTCTCATTTATCATCCAACTTTCCTGACTTATCTGAAAACTTCAAGTAAGCCCCAATCTTACTCAAATTCTTCCTTAGTTTTTTATTTCTTTGCCTTTTCTCAATTCCATGTCTAGGAGTGAGAGCGATTCTCAAAATAGGGAGGAACTTGTTGTACTGGAAGAAGAATCGGCGGAGAGAACGGTTTTTGAGCAACCGCTTGCTTCCGGTGAAAGAGTAGCCGGAGAATAAGAAGAGGGAGGAGAAGAGGAATCGACTTCTCGACCCCTGCTACCAAATGCCAAACAAGGATGAAAGGTCAAGGACCTTATGGTTGTATATCCAACCTAACTCAGGAAAAAGCCAAAGCCGCATGTCTAAAGTATGGCATCCCATACTCGTCTGAAAACATCAAAGTGTCCCATGGTCGATTTCAGTATGCCTGTGACCCTCCTCCCGGGTTCTGTGCCATATACGAGGCGCAACTGAAAGAGGGATTAAGGTTTCCCTTCGACCCGGCCCTCATAGAAGTCCTTCGACACTATCAGATCAGCATCACCCAACTCGCTCCAAATGGAATTAGGAGCGTTATGGGCTTCGTATTGGCGTGTCGAATCGCCAAAGTCGAGTTCACAGTCCGGCTGTTCAGACAATATTATTCACTTCAAGGCCTGCAAGATGCTGGATGGTATACTTTCCAGAGGCATCCCCTAGTCTCGGAATTTGTAAGAAGAGTGACCTCATCTCAGGGCGAGTGGAAGCCCCATTTTTTCTTTGTCCGTCACGGATTAGAGGACGTCGATATCCACACTTGGTATAAGAGGCCTAGAAAATGGCATGATAGGCTCGACTCGATGCCCCCGCCGAGTGTAGGATTCTCGAAAGAGTTAACCCCAATATCGCAACTCGAAACTTACATTCTCTATACCCTTTCGCCGATGTCGAGACAGGTGGTCCGGGTGCTTATTTGGAACTCGATGAGGAAGTTCGAACATTGCGTAGGATATTTATTCACTCTGTCGAGCTGCTACACTTTTGTATTTGTTCTTTTTCTATACTTGCTTCTGTTTTGACTGTGTATTTATGTCAATTTTTCTCTGTTTGCAGTGGAATTCTTTTCAAAGTTGGAGGCGGTGGGCAAAGTGCCTGACCCTAAGAAGGTTGACCCCAAGAAGATTCAAGAGATAGCCGGTATCAGGTCAAAAAAACCCGTGTCTGGTGCAATAATCTCCGGGGGGTCAAAGGACTCCCGATTGATCATCCACTCCTGCCTCAACATCAGATCTACTGAGGGAGCAGCCCGACGATATTCCCAAAACCGAGTAGCCTGAAGGGAGTCTCGTCCCGAGAAAACGCCAAAAAACAACCGAGCTGAGGCATGGAGCCGAGAAGGAAGCTCGCAACCTCCCTCCTCAAGGCTCGAGTGGCATCGAGATGATCCCCGGCATAAGTCTTGCCGAAATGGAAGCCATGGTTCCTGAGGAGCTGGGTGATTATTATTCAAAAATCATCCGAGCTGTAAGTCTTCACTTAACTCTTTTAATTTTGGTTGTTTTTGTCTATTCCTCGAATTCACATCATTCTCTTTACAGGCTCGGCTAACGGCCAAAATGGCTATAAATAGGATCGAGTCTCCATCCGCTGCCTTTAAGAAGCAGAGAGAAAAAATTGTCAGACTGACCTCTGATATCGAGAAGCAGAAAGCTATGGTGAACAAGTTGGATGATCGGCGTGTCAAACTTGAGTCTGACTTGGCAACCTCTCGAGACGAATTGTCCAGGGCACGCAAGGACTTAGCCGACAGGGATGCTGAGCTTGCTAAAATAAATTCGGAGCTCGATGAAGCAAGAGTTGAACTGGCGGGATCCCTCAAGGCTCGAGATGACCTTCAGTTCGAGGTCGATAGCTTCACGACTCGCCTTGAGTCGGCCAAAAAGGATTTTCTGGATTTTGCTGAACTTGAAAATGACCTGACGTTGCTGATGAGTCAGGCTATGAAGGGGGGATTCTCGAATGCTCTCGATCAAGTCAAGGCGGTCGTCCCGGATTTTGAAGTATCCAGCATCAAGAAGGCTCACTTATACGATCCAGAGGCCATCCCTCGTTATGGTCGATACTTCACAGAGTTCAAGGCTGGCATTTCTCTGCATGACAAGTACGTGGCCCCTGCCATGGATGGGGATGGAGAGGAAGACATCGACTCGTAGGATCCAAGCCGACCCAAACGCCTCCACCTCGAACCGCCCGCTCGCCCGATCTTGTTTCTTGTCGTTGTTTTTGAACAATTTTTATTCAATTTGGTTGTAATAACTTTATTAAACCTTTGTTACTTCGGGTTATGCTTTTTGCCGAGATGAATAATCGATTCGATCTCCAAAACTTTGGGCTTTTCAATTTTTCATCTTGATTTTTGAATTTCAATCTATGCTTTTTTATTGAATGTCTTTTTGTCTAGGGTGTAGTCCTTTGAACTTAATTCCCTTGCAAACATTGCCTTGTGGGGTGTAGTCCTTTGGACTTAATTCCCCTGGGCCCCTCGAAGTGTAGTATGAGTACATGACTCATGGTACACTTGAATGAGTCGACTGAGCATTGTGTTGCCTTATAGGCTTGACTTGGCTACTTGGTCGGAGCTCGATTCGACTGTCTGCCTCGTAAGGCTTATGATCTTGTCGAATTGAAATCTCCTTATTCGACTGTCGCACTTCGTGGTGCTTATGAACTGGTCGAATAAGGTATCCATCGTGGGATCTTCCAACCGCCTCGCATCGTGGCTTATTGGCAGGTTGGGTGTGATATAAGCATTGTCAATGACTTGGCTTTATTCACTATAATTTTGCTCTTTTTCCTTCTTCTTTTTCTTTACATGAACTTGTAAGTAAAGCATAATTTGAAAAGAAAATCACTTAGACAAAAAGCATCGAGTCCATCTGTCGTATCGACTTGTTACACATAAGTAGGAGACTAAAAATTGCAACTGAAATAAAGAAACAAAACAGATCAAACATAGTATTTTCGGAGGTTGGTGGCATGCCACGTTCGAGGCACTGTACTTCCATCCGACCTGCCCAGTTGATACGATCCCTTAGGATGGACTTTCAGAATCTTGTATGGACCTTCCCAATTCGGCTCGAGTTTGCCTATTGGATCTTGCCTGCTTGCCTCGTTTTTCCTCAAAATGAGATCACCTTCTTGGAAGTATTTATACTTCACTCGTGCATTGTAATACTGTGAGATCTTTCTTTTGTAGTTAGCCACTCGATGCGCTGCGATCTTTCTTCATTCTTCGACACTGTCTTTCTCTTGCCGTAGATCAACTCCGTTTGTCTCGACATTATAGGCCAAGACCCGAGGTGATGCTAACCCGATCTCCGCGGGTATGACTGCTTCACATCCATAAGCCATGGCGAAGGGAGTTTCCTGCGTGGCCGCATTGGGTGCCGTCCGATACGACCATAGAGTGCTAGGCAACTGAGCTGCCCAATCCCGACCTTCATCCTCCAGCCGCTTCTTCAAACCAAATTTTATCTACCTGTTTGTCTGTTCGACCTGTCCATTGGACTGAGGTCGGGCCACTGAGGTTGTTCTATGCTCAATCTTGTACTCTTCAAGCCAATTATGTACTCTTTCATCTAGAAACTGAGTTCCATTGTCTGAGATCAGATACTTCGGAACCCCAAACCTGCATAAAATATTTTCCCAAAGAAATTTTTTGATGGTCGAGGCCTTGATGTCGGTAAGAGCCTTGGCCTCAACCCACTTGGTAAAGTAGTCGACTGCCACCACTACAAATTTGAAGTTTCCCGGAGCTCGAGGTAAAGGCCCCACTATATCGATTCCCCACTCGTCAAACGGCCATACCGATTCGATGACATTCATCTCCTGCGCTTGCTGGTGTGTTACCACGTCATGCACTTGGCATGCTCTGCATCTCATCACCAGACGGTTGGCGTCTTTTTGCATCGAAGGCCAAAAATACCCTGCCATCTTACACTTTCTTGCCGCATCCGAGCTCCACAAAGGGTTGCCACAAACTCCCCGATGTATCTCTTCGAGAAGATAGGCCCCTCTTCTTCCGACGCACATCGCATCCAGGGTGTCACAAAAGATTTTCGGTAAAGAACATAGTCAAACAGAGCATATCTAGAATTGCAGTCGAACCTTTCTTGCCTGAGACTTATCTGACGGCAGAATTCCGTCCTTCAAGTATAGAGCTATCGGGTCCATCCATGTTGATCCCTGAGTAACTGGCTGCACATCGACCTCGTTATAGCTTCGTTCTGATAACATTTCAACCAGGACCTTCCTTTTTGATTTGAAATTCGACGCGAGTTTGGAAAACGCATCGGCCCTCTTGTTCTCACTTCGAGGCACCTGTTCGATGCGAACTGTCTTAAAATTCGATATCAACCCTTGAACCACTTTCAAATAACTCTTCATAGCTTCCTCTTTAGCTTCATATTCGCCTCGTATGTGATTGACTACAAGCTGAGAGTCACTTTATACCAGGATATTCTTGACCCCTAACTTGGATGCCAGCTTCAGACCCGTAATCATGGCTTCATACTCTGCCTCATTGTTGGTGGCCTTGAACTCGAATCGAAGCGCATAGGGGAAACTCTTCTCCTTCGGACTGACCAATAGTAACCCAACTCCTGCCCCCTCTTTACTGGATGCTCCATCGACATGGATGGTCCACTATTCCTCTGTTGCTTATTTCTCTTGCTCTAGCTGAATTGATAATCCCTCGGCAATGAAGTCTGCCAGAGCTTGGCCTTTAACAGCTGTACGAGGTAGGAATTCGATCTCATACTCAGCTAATTCAACAACCCATTTTTCTAATCGACCCGATGTCTCGGGCTTGGCCAAAATTTGTTTCAAAGGTTTGTCAGTTATTACAGCAATAGGGTGTGCCTGAAAATAAGGCTTCAACTTCCTCGATGCGTGAACCAAACCCAATGCCAACTTCTCGGTCGGTGAATATCTGATCTCTGCTCCATGTAGTGCCCTACTCACAAAATACACTGGAACCTGTCCCTGTTCTCCTTCTCGAACCAACACTGCACTTACTGCCTCTTCACAGATTGCTAGATAAACCAATAGTTTTTCTCCTTCCCGAGGTGAAGACAGTGTTGGTAAATTAAATAAATAATTCTTCAAATCTTCGAATGCTTTTTGACACTTGTCATCCCATTGGAAAGGACTTGCCTTCTTTAATATCTTGAAAAAAGATAGCGCTCTTTGCACGGATATCGACAAAAAACGGTTGAGGGCCGCCATTCGGCCTGTCAATCGTTGTACTTCTTTGATATTACGAGGTGCAGGCATATTTTTGAGGATGTCGATCTTGTCTGGGTTAGCTCGGATTCCATCTTTCGATATCATATACCCCAAAAACTTTCCGGATCGAACCCCAAAGGTGCACTTCTTCGGATTGAGCTTCATGTTCCCAGCTCGGAGCACCTCGAAAGCCTCTCTGGTATCGATAAGGAACTGTCCCATGGACCTGCTCTTGATCAAAAAATCATCGACATAGACCTCCATATTACGACCTATCGGTTTCTCGAATATCTTGTTGACCGCTCTCTGATAAGTGGCTCCCGCGTTCTTTAGACCAAACGGCATTGTCACGAAACAAAATGTTCCGAACTCTGTTATGAAGGTGGTCTTCTCCGAGTCTTGGGGGTCCATAAAAATCTGATAATAACCCCTGTAAGCGTCTAGAAAACCGAAGACCTCGAAACCCAACGTCGAATCGACTAACTGATCAATTTTAGGAAGTGGATACGAATCTTTAGGGCACGCCTTGTTTAGATCCGTGAAATCCACACACATTCGCCAGCTCTCATCTGGCTTCTTAACCAAGATTGGATTGGCTAACCAGTCTGGGTAGAATACCTCCTTGACGATTCCAAAGAACTAACAATTTATCCACTTCCTTCTTTATCGCCTTTCCTCTCAGGGGCGAGGTTTCTCTTCTTCTTCCGTATCGGCTTCTTTTTCGGGTCGACATTGAGCCGATGCACTGCTATATCAGCCGATAGGCCTGGCATATCGTCGGCCTTCCAATCGAACACATCTCGATATTCGACCAGGAGGTCGACCAAGGCTTGCATGTCGGGGTGTGCTATCCACTTCCCGATCTGGACCCCTTGGCCCTCCTCCTCCTTCCAAACACGGACCTCCTCTATCGAGTCGACAGAGACCCAGCTCTTATCCTCTTCCTCTTCAGGAATTAATTCTTCGACCAACACCTGTCCGACACTTTTCCCTTTTATCGTAACCAAGCTACAATTCCTTGCAACTTCCACATCTCCCTTTACCTCATGAGTGCCATACCAGGTGGGCAAATTCATGCTGTTATGGAAGGTAGAAATGATGGCTCTCAGGTCGTATAAGGCAGGTCGACCTAATATCGCGTTGTAACCCGATGGGGCCTTGACTACGACATAAGTCATTTCCATCGTTCGCCCCTTTTCTCTATCTCCTACAATGGTTAGCAAGTTTATCGACCCGACAGGGTGGATCGCCTGACCTGTGAATCCAAACAAAGGGGTTGACAACGGCACCACGTCCTCATCTTTTAGCTTCATGGCTTTAAAGGCTGAGTAATAGAGGATGTTGACTGCACTTCCACTATCGACACAGATCCTTTTTATCAGGCCTCGGCTTATCACTGCCTCTATCACCAATCCTTCACTATGACTATGAGAGCTCGGAACATCGTCCTTGGGTCCATAACTTACCTCTGTCGTAAACCTGAGCTTCTTTGCTTCTCTCGATCTGTCTGTAGACTGTCGACTGGATCGAGGTCGATCTGACTCGTGATCAGCCACAATTGTGTTGACACCATATCCGATGCGGTTATCCCCGTGAGGGTCTCGATTCACATCTTCTCGACGATCATCCCGTTATCTCTGTGGGTCGGTTCGGATGATCTATCCCGACGCCTCTGGTTATCTCGGCGTGGCGACCTGTCTCTATACCTGTTATAATTCTTCCTCTTATATTCCCGACGATCCTTGGGCTCGTCTTTCTGTGATCTGTCGAACACCTCATCCAACCGACCCTTTTGAATACACACATCAATATCTCTCTTCAGGTCAAAACATTCTTCCGTGTCGTGTCCCACATCCTTATGATAGTCACAATACTTGTAGGTATTCTTCCTTTTTTCGGGATCTTTAGACATTGGTTTAGGCGTTCTTGCAATGTTTTTCTTAATCATAATGGCCAACACCTCCCCCCGGGATCGGTTGAGAGGGATGAAATCTCGATCTTTCAAGTTCCCCTTCTTTCTGAGCCGATCCGTGATCGGTGCGGTCAATCGATCTAACACATTTGACTTTCCTTCATCATTCTGACCCTTAAGCTGACCCTTGGTCTGGCCTCGGGTATCATTCCTCGAGTTGAGGCCAAGTGAAATGGTGTGCAGACGCACTACCTCTTCACCTTGGCAAAACTTGTGGACTATGTTCACACATTCGTCCATGTCATTGGGCATCTTCTTAGAAATCTTGTCGTATAGCTTCATATTGCGCAGGCCTCCGACAAAGGAATTGACCTGAAGTGCATCACTGGTATTATGCACCTTCATGGCCTCGAGATTAAAGTGCCTCATGAAGTCAATAGTCGACTCTCCTTTTTCTTGCTTGATGTTCATTAGGTGAGTGGCACTGAGGTGGAACTTCTTATTCCCAATAAAAGCATCTTGAAACTTCTGCCCCAACTGTAGAAAACTAGAAATCGACCCGGGTCGTAGCTTATGAAACCACTCCCGAGCTCGACCTGTGAGTAAGGTATCGAAGGCACGACACTTCATGGAATCGTTAGCATTCCTTAATCTCATCAGCAATATATATCGATATAGGTGGTCCTCCGGGTCTGTGGTGCCATCATAGGGTTCCATTTTTGGTGGCTTAAAAGACTCGGGCATCGAGAACTTCTCTATCTCGGAACTGAATGGTGACTCGAGCCAGTCAGTAGCCTGGTCTTGCCTTACGATGCGATTAAACTCGTTTCGAATACTATCCTCGACTTGCCTTTGGTGTTTTTCATGTCCAGGACGCTTTTTGGCGTTGGTGATGCTGACCTCTACTTCGTCCTCACACTCTTCTCGAGGATCGACAGGTTTCTTTCCCTTCGTGTTCTCATGCTCTTTTCGACCCGGTGGGTCTAACAGGTGATGCTCATCAGGGGTGTTGTAAATCCCCTTATCTATGAATACAAATGCCACCACTCGTTTCAGGGCGTCTTCATCCAAAGACGCCAAATGATCGGCCATGTCTTGCAACTGTGGGGGAAGTTGGGGCTTTGGTGGTTGCGCAGCTGCGGGCCTAGATCCGGGGGGGATTTCGGGTACCCGAATTTGTACCCCTGCTGGATCTAAGTCCGTGTGCTCCTCCGTCTATAGGTTCTTGCTTCCTGTAGGCTTCTGTCTCCTAGATGATGGTGCCACTGCAATATCCTTAATAACTCACCGGTAGAAGACCCTCCTTCTAGCGCCAATGATGATGCTAAATAATGCACCACCGGTTTAACTGGGCCACGTGTAATCTAAGGGTGAGTCAAGAAGAATATACACAACTCGAAGTGTAGGTAAGATGGTGTTTTTGGTGTTTGGTGGCTGAGTCCAAGAATGTATCTTGGATTGCCTACGTATCCTATGTGTTGTCCAGGAATCAAGCTTTACGTAGTTCCTGGATTAGTGTATTTATAGGCATAAGCCCTTCTTCTGCCCTAAACTTAAGGCGGTTTGGTCTATTGACATAAATAACCCTTAATGGGCCTTGCCCCTTGCCCAAGTAACCCTCTGGATATTGGGCTTAGGAATCTGGGCTGGAACTCTGGTCTCGACTCGTATAACACCGACATGGGAGCTCGAGATGGGACACTTGTAAGATCTGCTGGCTGCCGTGGTAATCATTGGTACATCTCGTATTCAACCCGATGTGGATAACAGACTTGGACTTCCCCACATGCCAGCTGAACCAACTAGATAATTCCACGTGGAGGGGTGAAAACCCGTATCGTCAGTCGGCATATCTGCGTCCGGCTCAGGGAAAGATGCAGGGTTGACTGTATTGCTATTAGCAGACGAATGTGCGGAGAAATTAAGCAGCAGCTAATATATCTTGTCCCTGGTTTTCCCATGTTACATCTTATGTACCAATTCGGTCAATCCGGAATGGATCGGTTAAATATTCTATTAGGGAGTCTTTCTTCCTGTTGGGTCTGTTCGGGCTGTATTATTTTCAAAGAAACCTTTAAGAGCATCACAATATATCTACTTAAATATGTAAATTAAGGTGTATCACACTTTAATATGTTATTTCACCTAAAACATGTCACTGATTTTTTTACATATATTCAATTATTATTAACACGTCGTTTATTAAATTTGAAGTCTGAAATTTGAAGTGTGAAGTTTGAAGTCTGATTACATTAATTAACTGAATAATGTAAATGCTAAAATTAATTAGACCGTTTGATAACACTATAAGTATGAAAACGTTAAATGCTTTATGTATAGACATTTATTGTATATATATATATATATATATATATACTAGTGGTCTTTGCCATGCAATGCACGGCAATACGGCCCTGGAATATTTGTAAAATGATTTCATGAATAAAATGAAGCCATGCTTAGAAGAAGGCAGTTTCGATGTTTACAATTTGTAAATGATAGTATGAGAATTTGTGAAGATAGACTTAGGAAAAGTTATGTAGGTAATGGATAAAACCCAAGGAAGAAAAGAAGAAAAAGAAAACGATATAAAAGAGACAATCTAATCTATTGTAATAAGAGAATAAACAACCACAACGACTTCTGCTTAAAGCTTGAAAGTTCTCCTATATCTCACCAATTTGCGAGCATGGTCTTGACTAACATCTTCAAGCACAAGTTCTGGCTGCAGAAGTATCCTTGACCGCCACAGAAAGCGATATTATGCATATTACAATTACGGACTCAAGTAAAATAATAATCACACTACCTACACACACACAAAAATAAAAATACACGTGAAGATCAATCATTTAGCATATGTTCATGTTAGTATATCCATGAAGAACAAGACTAATATTCCTTTTCAATGTTAAGGAGTCCACTTGGAACAGGTGAACACCAAGTTCTTTGAGCTCTGCATATCGAACAATTTAAACCCCATTAAACATGATGATGGGTTGGGATTTATAAGACCGCAATAGTCGTCTATCACCAGAACTCAGATCTGAAATGCCTAATAGAAATTTGCTAAATATATGTTAGCAGGTCTCAACCAGAAAAAAAATTATTTATTTAATTTTATGCAGATGATCAAAAATCAAGAAACAAAAACATCCATATGTTGCACATCATGAAACATGATCATGTAGGAACATGATAAATATTTCATCCCCTCACACCCCTTTTCCTTGATATACAAGGATATATAATTATTTGTATCACAAAGAATAAGGTTAAAAAAACACACGTCATACCTTAGCCACACACGAGGAGTTTGGTAATACTTGTCATAACTGAAATTGAGAAGGGTATTACTACAGACAGACATGATACTTCACAAGAAAGTCATTAAGCAAATGGTGAAGTAGCAAATAAACATACGTGATGCTCACGTCATATGTTTGGGTTTTTAGAATATTGTCATCATCTGAGCCACAAGGTATGTAGATTGAGGTGCAGCCTGAAACGAATCATAGATAAATTATCAAAGTGAACACAGCCAGGTCCGATAAACGAGTTTCTTTTGCTCCTAATGAGCATGTGCAGCCTGAAACGAATCAAAGTTTTACAAGACGTTTCTTATTCTTGTATAAACTCATCCACAATGGACAAAATGCAACACAAGCTAACTATATAGTTGATTTATTATAGTTGTACTTACTGTATCTGTTCCAACAACATTGTCGGTTTCCTCAAACTCAAACATGTCTGGAATGTCTTCCTCATCTTCGCCTCCGAAGTACGACGAGATCGACTTTGTATTACTTTTATTGCTTAACTCCAATGCATCCATGGAAGGTAGATCTTCATGATCATTAGCTTTGCTCTCTGAATAAACCAAACCAAGCAGCATAAAGTGAAAAGTCTGAAATGCAAAAACAACAGTCAATAAAAGCTCGTAAACTGAAAGAATGTGACCTTTAGGCCTCCCGTGAGTAGCCAACCAGCCATCGTCATCTTCTCCGTCAAGCAAAACTTCACCTCCGCCAGCCTCGTAATCTTCTTCCACAGAAGCTGCTCTTTGAAGACACGGAACTGTGTAAACAAAGTAGAATTTTGGTAATTAGTGAAAGCTAAGAACTATAATTCGTAAATGGTAACAAAGTCAAACATCCCTTGGCCAACGCCTGCAACAAACTTTGCAGTGTTGAGTGGTTAATTTCCAAGATAATGACATTTTAAAGAATCCCATGAAAAGCTCAGAGTCAATAATACATTATTATTCCATACATGTGTGGTGAAAAGTACTTCCACAGTTTTCATATATACACAACTTATATTCTAAAAATCGCTGATCCAACATCAGAAGTTGCCCCATGATAAGAATCCTCAAGCAAATCTAACTTTCAAGTATCAAAAGCATCGAGAGCAAGAATACAATCATAACCTTAAAGAAATATCTGAAACGCAATGTTATTGGCCAAATCCTCGTATGAACTATTTATCACCAGGCCAGAAAGGAAATCATATCGTGCTGATGCAGAATGCCTGTGTTAGACAAACAATAAAAATAAAAATAAAAACTTTATTATCCTAACCATTTCGGGTTATCAAGAATTGTTTATTAGCAGGTAAGTAGGACTTCCTCTTGCTTGGTATAATCTTCCACACAGAGCTGAACTTGCAATTGAAAAAGACAAAGTTTAAACTATAGAAAATGAAGTAAGCAAAACCAACATAAAGGGGTTGATAAACAACAATCTACAGATGCTACATAGACCATCTCCATATTTAGTAAACTTTAGAGCAAATTAGCATTGCTAAAACCTGCATCCCAAAGAAAAGATGTTACAGATCCATTCAAAAACATTACGGACCCACATAAAATGTTACAGGTCCAACACAAAAACATTACATATCTCCATATTTAGTAAACTTCAAAGCAAATTAGCATTGCTAAAACCAGATTATATTACTACTAAGGTCCAACAATCTTGTTTATCAACAAAACAGGGGTTAAGATTAACAAAAAAAACAAAGAAAGATCTGTCTTTTACCTTTAAAACACGAAATGAACACAAAAGAGGAAAGATAATAACTGATTGTTTGCAAATAGATTAAAAAAAATATTTCTCCGTCCTTACGAGAGAAACTCAATCAAATTTGTATAAAATCAAATAGACATCATGAGAAAAATAAACAAACTCCGATTTCGATAGATAATTAGGAATGGTAAAGCATTAGAGAACCTGAACAACGTCATATGTCTACCGATTGAAAGGCAGTACCTCACTGCGAATCTTATCCTCAGCAACAACTGCCGTTGAATTGTTGGATCAGAAAGAAAGACTAAAGCAGCTCTGAACACAAGGCAGGCCGCTCTGGACTAAACAATAGAGGCAGGGCGAGCGAAGTAGATTATATGAATGGCACAATCTGCAATACTAACCTAGCAGCAGCGTTTGAGAAGGAAGAGGGAGAAAAATCACAGCCGCCGGGTAGAGTCGTAGAGAAGATGTACTCGATCTGCTGATGACAGAAATGAAAACCCTAAGAAAGTATACCCGAAGAATGGAAATAAAATTAGGGGGGTTTTTTTCGCTGGACCGATTTTCTCTTCTGGGCCATGTAAATGTAAAGCCAAGCCCAAACGGAAATAAATAAAACAACCGTCGACGTGGCCATGTTGAGGGGGAAAAAGCTCAGCTTTTATATAAGTAATGACTAGTGAGATTCGACGCCGTGCAACGCACGGCATGCCCATGCTATATGTTTTAACTTATTGGACGTTAATAAATTTTGCGAAAAAACAGCATATCCGTTTTTAGTTTCTGTCTAGGTATCCAAATGGTTAACTGCATTTCGGTTGTTTAGAGCCATAGAAAACATATATATATATATAGTACAACAGACACCGGATAGTACTACAATAAAAGGCATTATTTTAACCATGATTACACAAGTACTTAATACACAAAGCTAAAGTTACATAAAGAAAAGATCATACCGAATATGGCATCACAAGCATTAGAGTTCATTATTCATGAAACAAACTAATGGCTTGCAATACATTATGCAGTGACCATTGAACTGTTTTTACCACAACATCAGTTCTTTATACATAAGCAAAAGTTAAGCCAACAGAGGATTACAGCCAACATGATATTAGTAACCATTAGTGTTCGTTTTTTGTGAAGCAAACTAATGGTTCTAATATTCATGCAAAGGATGCATGACAAAAACAAAGTTTTAACAGCAAAACAGGGCATTCATGTTTTCTTTCAAAGATATCTTTGATAAGGACATAGAACTAACTCTGTTTCGCTTGCTCTTGGTCTTCTTAACGGGGCTCGAACGTAAGACGAAGCTTGAACCATGGATCGTAGCCGAATGTCATCTTCAATAGGCTCTACTTTAACAAGAATGGTGGATGTCCGAGTGTCATCAAAAGTGAGCAAATTTCTTACAACCGGATGGAACCGCACCGTCGCAATAATGTTCTCGTGAGGAGGTCGAAATTTCTTCAATCAACACTTTAGTTGATGGGGTGAAGAACGAACATTGTCTTCATTGTCCTTTGTGAGATCAACAATTTCTTTATCAGCTGCGACGTTCCCTGGCTCTTCCTGTTCTGTAACTATCTTGACATCAGGGAAAACATCTGTGTAAAGATAAATCTTTACAAGTGGATATTTTCTTGTCACCGCACCCCGAACCAGTTTGTCAAAATACTTAATGTAGCACACAACATGTTTGTTCTCCAAACATGCCTCTAATTCTGGTATCAATGAACGACCCTATAAATGAAAGAAAAAAATCAGAACACTCCAAGGAGATGTATTGGATGTATATGCATTAAACTAAATTTGTGAACTTGCCTAGGTGAATTCATTGACTATGAAAGCTGTACAAAACCTTGATAATTAGAATGTACTCGCTAACATATATCGTCAACATATTCAACATTGGATATGCATTAACATCTCCACCATTTATTTTGCTCTAATGTTATGAGGAGTGTTCTGTAAGGTAAATATTTCCCTGATGTCGAAATGAAGAAATATATGTTTTGTTGTTTTAAATTTTACAAACAGAGCAAGAAAAGCAAGAAAACATATATGTCAAAAAACTGAGCATTTTTGCTTTATGTATGTAATCTAAGTTTTGGTACATGGCCTGCATTTTTGCTTCATGTATCCACTCCTCAAGAAACATCTGTAAAATACATAAAGCAAGATATATAAAGCAAGAAAATTATGCATCTACGAAAATTTTCCGTGATGTCGAAATCGAGATCATATGTTTTACCTTCATTTACATAAGTTTAGTGCTCTGTTTTCTTACATATGTTTTTTTGCTTCATTGAAGTTGACCAAATAAAATTTAAAAAGACAACCGTTAAGAACTGCTAGAGGAACATACTAAAATACTTAAATGATATCGATCAAAAGTAGTGTGAAAGATTTTAAAACCTGGATTAAATTACCTCTTCGTCAGCTTCTTTTAGCCGTGTCTTTGCGTGTATGGAACGAGGATCTCCATGTCGGTGAATACATTTCGCATACGCGATGTAGAGCGTATGCATCGCCGATCGTAACTCCAACGTGACACCCGTTGTTAGCAAGACACGTTAGTTCCATGTTTAGTCTCGACGCCGGTACTTTTATTATGAACTATTGCTTACTTTAGGCAAATAGGATCTCGGTTCCTCGCATGAGTTGCAAGGCATCTCTTGTTCATGGCCAATCCTCAAAGCTCGAAACAATTTTTGCGGTGCCATGTACCAAAATCTTTCTTGTCCCGGAATCAATTTCGCTTTCCCGGCAATCCAAGCGAAGCTTCGTCTATAATCAACAAGACATTAAACATTTAGGCAAATAAGTTAAAAGAACTTTAAACAAAGTACAACAAGGTTATATTCAAAGGATAATACTAAAGAGCGTACTTACGCTTTCTAGTGTCTCCATTGCGTGTACTCGCAATCGGTATCACATCTTCAGGTGTTGGTTTCTTTAACACGATGCTCATATTTCTGTAAGCCACTTTTGACACCAAATCGTCAACATCATTCTTGTTGGAAATGTACCTGTTTTTCCGTTTTACGGTTTGCGTTAGGATAAGCACATGTAGAAGTATATCCAGAATTATTGTTTATTTAGTTAAACAAACAGCCCTTTTTTGGGTGTAGTTAGTGATGAAGGTCCAGCCTTTAAAACAAAGATGACAGTACTTAATTTCATTAGTTACCATTCTTTTAAAGTCTCAAATTTCATGAATGAGAGGGTTTTTCAAGAATACGCTAGTTATACGCGATGAGAAAGATAAACCCGCAAGACAAATTTTTTAGCTACATATTAAACTAAATCGTATTGAACAAAAACGTTATATCCTTTAATATAGCATTAGCATGTATAACTCACCATTAAACGTCGTCACTTTCATGTTCATACCAACAAACATTACTGCATTAGGAAGCTCTTCAGTCAAAACATTTGCATACTCTCTGATTTTTTCTTTCCACAGCCTCATTAGCATAGGAATTTTTCTGGATGTAGAGAAATTAAAACAATAAAAAAGACTGGAGCATTTATAAATTAAACAAAGAAGAAACCTATACTTCAACCTACTCGTTATCAACCACAACGAAGTCTTGTGCAGTTAAAATCTGACCATGTGAATCCCTACCGACTTTTTTTTCAGGAAAAGCTTGAACAATGAACCCCTTAATATCTACAAAAATAAATGAGATACTGCATTAAACGTTATTCTGTAAATGTTTCTTGTGTGTCGGGCTGGAAAATAGGGAAGAAGGACAAAACTTACTGATGGGAGTCTCTCGATCTGCATATCGGAACATTTCAGAGAACGGTCTGAACTGAAAATCATAAGGTATGGACGGTGGTACGTTTTCATCCAAGGGTTGTACCAATGTTGTGTTGTACAGAGTCCATGAGAACGCATAATCCCCAATCTGATAGCCAGGATTTACCGGTTTCACATAAGCGCTTGAAATGTAATAACGCTTGTAGGTCATAAGTGATGTCTCAAAGTACGCAACATCTCCTCCGTAGCATACCGCCGAAACCAAAGTTCCCTAAATTTAAATTCAAAGACATGCTGTTAGATATTTATTTTAAATCATAATGAATTGACAAAATTTAGTTCATCAGTCTTTTAACTAAAGGTACATATATTTTGGGTTTCATTAATACACACAGCATGTTTCGTAAAGCAAGAAAACATATGTAAAATTTCAGATTTTGTTGAAAGGCTATTAAAATAGAGCACTAAACTTACCACTGTATCTACGAATAAGTAGCCTCTGAATTCTGTTGGATTGGCTATAGACCTGCTCACCCCACTTTTTTTCCTTTCTAAAACTTGAATGAGTACCTTCCAATTTTGCCTTCTTGGCACCACATCATTGATGTTACAGATTTGCCTCTCTCTTTGCTATGATATTTGAGGCAAGTTCCACATTTTAGAGTCAATAAATTTAATCTCAACTACTAACCAGAATAGCAGGCATTTAAATGGGAAACAAAGGTAACTACTGTATAAGTTAATCATGACAGAAATCTCAAGTAAGTGTCTCAACAAAAAAAAAACTATAATAAGGTCAATCTAATAACACTTCTTTATAAACAACATTTCTTGTTTTGTTGCTCCCGTTGATTTCAAAAGATGAAGGGCCAAGCAATACTCGCACAGTTGCAGCCGTCTTTGCTCGAGACAAAGCTACGTATAGCTGACCATGCGAAAAAACATGCTCTTTTAAATACACCCCGACAAAATCCAATGTTTGTCCTTGAGATTTATTAATTGTCATTGCAAAACACAATCTAATCGGAAACTGAATTCGCCTATAAGGGACCGGATAGTATTCTTCGTTAGGAGGTTCCAAAGGAATTCTGTGTAAAAAAAACTTGTTTACCCTTGTAGTCTCCGGTTGCTATTTCAGCCCTAACAATATTTCTAGTAAGTTCTTTACATAGTAGCCTTGTTCCGTTACACAGGCCTTCAGTCGGGTCTAAATTCCTTAGTAAAATGATTGGGGAGCCTATCTTCAAAACCAATTTATGTGGAGGCAAACCATTAGGTGTTAGCAGTATGCAAGGCAAAGACAATAGGGAAAATAACTAAAAATAAAGTACCATTTGCAAAGCCATTGAGGAAATCAACCAAGCGACTTGTTTCCGAAGCCGAAATAATGATCCCGTCCAGCGAAAGCTAATAATCAAAATGGAAAGCATAAACAGATCCAAGGATACCCCCAAAAAAGCCCGTGTATGATCAAACATCGTCTATAGAAAGCAGGAAAAAACAATCATAACACAAAGTAAAGAACCACATAATTTCTTTTTACTTCGAAACAAATCCTCAGTAATAACGGCAAATCCCAGATTTTAAAAACCATAAACACAACGAGGGACCTCATTTTTTTCCGGCCTTCCTAACATATTAAAGGCACATATCATGAAAATCACTCATGTCAAGACCAGAATTTAAGGAAACAACAATAAGCCTGATGTATTACTATAATCATGAACCTTAATCATTAACTTTTTTTAAACCTCTAGTTTACCAGAACAGTTTACCGTAAAATAGCAACAACATCATGTTAACTGTGTTACATTTGCAGCAGGCAATGGTAAACTCAAACATTAAGTTTATCAACACTACAATAACATTAAAGCAAGAAACACTATTACCATTATTTATGCCTTAGACAGCAGCTACTATGGGTTGAAACATACACGATTTCGAAGTGAATCCATCGTTTTCGGTATTTGGGGCTGATATATAACAAACAAAGGATCGCAAAGGATCCATCAATAGATCATTCATTTCAATTGAACAGCTACAAAAAAAATTAAACCGTTCTTCATACTCATCTATTGTTCCTCTTATAACACGCTCATGAAAAGCACACACATCATTGACGCCACTCATTCAATAGGCAAAAATATCACAAAAACCATACACCTAAAAGGCATGCATGTTGTCATTCATAAGTATACAAGAAAATAAATCTGGCTGGGAAACCTTTCAGAAATTTCTTTCTAACTGGACACCCGATAACTTACCAAAGGAATCAACTTATCTTGAGAAGCACCAGTAAATGCAGCAACTTTTTCAACTATTCCTGAGGCAATAAACAAACGAGAAGCAGTTAGGCCAACAAACAACATAGAGGATAATTAAATAAGCAAGCCACAATGAAGCAATTAATACAACAAGTCAGCCACGAAGAACCGTGTGTTTAGCATAACGAACCAAGAAATCCCTTATTTAATAACACAGAAAACCTGGAAAAAGAAAAGGAGAAAGCAAAGCCTTTTTGTTGTTTATACCTTTTAGATAACATAATACAACCTCATCTTTAAATGAATTTCATCTAAGAAGCAATAGACGGGTATTCATCTATGATTAACCCATTGACAGCTTGAAAACATCATCATCATCTCGTCAGATGACATTTACCATTCTTAGCAACAAACGTCATAAACAACAACACACATACACACATGTCATTCCCCAAAGGTGAAAGCAGCAGACAATATCTCTGTACACCAACATTCATGCTGGTAAAATAAGAACCTTTGGCCTAAATCATAAACAAAATCTTAAATACAACACTTATTTCTAAATTTTGATTGAGAATATCCATCTACTAATGAAGCTGTCACATGTTCTTTTTGTTAATTTCGCAAAAAAAAAACTTCAACTGAACAGCAACAGTAGCAAGAAGCCCTTTTTTTTTGGTTCAAAACCCTTTAAACCGATAATTTCATTCTATACTATAGCCACAGAACAATAGACCGAGATGATATAATAAAGTATGAACAAGATTAGTAAGCTTTTTAAGGATGAACAACATCATAGGACGTAAGTGTCACATACCAGGACGTAACACACATAACTTATTCTAAAAGCATATACAAAAAATTTAAAATCATGCTCATAGACTGCAAAACCAGAAGTCCTTGAAAACTTATAAGGAGAAAACAACATGCACATAGACTGTACAACAAAATTTCATTAAAACTTATCAGGAGAAAACAACATAATCAACCCAAACCGTAAGAACAGACAATCAACAAACAGCCCAAACCGTAAGAATAGACACCAAATAAAGTCATGACATATACACACACATTTGCAAAACCCAAATGATGTAATAAGAGAGGTTAACAAACACAACAGGAAGAAAATAGTTTATCAACACTACAATAACATTAAGTTTACCCAAAAAAATTTAACAAAGGCAAATCTAATACTGAAAAGCATGGAATTTTGGAGCATTAAGACAAAAAAAAAACTATAAATAAAAAAAAAGGAAGAACATGCTGCTCTTCTATTGGGAAAAACAGGCCGAAGAAGAAGAATTGTACAGTGTTTACCTTAATGAGACTAAGAATAAGCATGAGATGAGATAATGCACCCCACCCTTTAAATATACGGAATCTTCTCCTAATACCGAGATTTAGATCTCTGATTAACCACCCAAAAGTCCAAATACATCCTCCCTGTCTACTGATGCAAACCCGGAAGAAATCCCACCGTTCGTCTACCATCCCCATGACCGACGACGGCTGACTGAAAAGAAAGGGAGGACGCAGCAGCACATCGACCACAAATCGACCTTGAGATACACGCAGCAACAATGATGGAGGAGTTGAAAAGAGTCTCCACCAACTTGTATATCTTTTTTCTTTTTTTGCCAAATCTTCCTTAGTACAGGCACAGGATATATGATTAATTAAATAATGAAATAAATTAATTAAATTATAAAGTTACTATTATTATGTATACCATTTATGGATATGGAACTGGATAAATGTGATAACCACGCGGGTTTTTTTTCCGATTGGCCCCTGTCAAACCCCAAAACCATCGGGCCGGATATACATATTATATATAACATTCCGACATCATTAAATTGTAATTAAATTGGAACCGGATACATCTCGAGCACAACACACATAATAAGATAAAATTAAGGCTAATATGTAGATTAAAAAAAAACGATGAACAGTAAATGCCTGTGCATGAACAGTAGAAACAGTTGGGCCGATAAACAGTAGATTAAAAAAAAAAAGGTTGGGCTGGGCTTCGGGCCCAATGAACAGTAAATGGAACAACCAATCAAAAAAAAACACTTGTCAAAGAAACACAACTTTTCCCTTCTTATTAGTATAGGAAGATATATATATATATATATATATATCCTAATATCTAATACAAAGACAAGGGGCACTTCCCCCTTGCCGACACGTGGCGTTTTTTTTTTTTTTTTTTTCTTTTTTTTTTTTTTTTTTTTTTTTTTCATTATAGTTTTTTTTTTCCTTTCCTATCTAATACCTAATACAAAGACAAGGGGCACTTCCCCCCTTGCCGACACGTGGCGTTTTTTTTTTTTTTTTTTTTGCTTATTTTTTTTTTTTTTTTCATTATAGTTTTTTTTTTCCTTTCCTATATATCATATATATCCTATTCTAATATGATATGACCACGTGATATTTCAATGTACTAGAGTTTGTTTGTGTGTGTTCTTTTCTGACAGTGCAACATGCCGTTCCTAAATTCCTCTATGCCGGTTTTTTTTAGGGGCATCGGTTTTTTGGGTGCTACGTATTGATTATTTTTTTTCGTCTTCGTTTTTTTACTTCTATATAGTATGTGTGTCGGTTTTTTTCTTTGGTCAATGGTTTTTTTTTCGAATTTTTCTCCTTTTTTTAGGTCTCATTCTCGTCTTCGTTTTGTTAGTTTCCTTTTTCGGTCTCATTCTCGTCTTTGTTTTTTTAGTTAATGAATAATAGGGCATCGGTTTATTGGGTGCTACCTATTGATTATTTTTTTTCGTCTTCGTTTTTTTACTTCTACATAGTGTGTGTGTCGGTTTTTTTCCTTAGTCAATGTTTTTTTTTTTTCTTTCGAATTTTCCCCCTTTTTTTCGGTCTCATTCTCGTCTTCGTTTTGTTAGTTTCCTTTTTTCGGTCTCATTCTCGTCTTTGTTTTTTTAGTTAATGAATAATATTTTATTCTTTTTCATCTTCACTTTTTTACTTTCGGTCTCATTCTCGTCTTCGTTTTCTTAGTTTCCTTTTTTCGGTCTCATTCTCATCTTCGTTTTTTTACTTCTATATATTGTGTGCGTGTGTCGGTTTTTTTCTTTGGTCTTCGCTTTTTTTTCCGTTATATTCATTTTTCCCCCCTTGTTTTCTTATTATTCTTTTTAACGATGATTCATCCGTTCACCGGGTTTAAAATGATATTTTTTTAACTATGTAATGATATCATTCGTTTTTCTACTTTAAAATTAAGCTATACAATTTAATTAATATACCATCTTCATTAATACTGCAATGGGCATTCACCGTGCCTTGCACGGTGTTAGCCACTAGTATATATATATATATATGCTA
Source organism: Gentiana straminea (assembly GCA_036785695.1). Taxonomy (NCBI): domain Eukaryota; kingdom Viridiplantae; phylum Streptophyta; class Magnoliopsida; order Gentianales; family Gentianaceae; genus Gentiana; species Gentiana straminea. The sequence goes on along the minus strand of JAVUPR010000299.1, from coordinate 7,873,822 downwards.
TATTTTTTATGCTTAGATAATTTCACGTGTAAGTTTTGTTATGTATTTATAATTCAAATTATACTTCATAACTTAAAAAAATGTATTACTTATTTAAATGACTTTTTAACAAAAATAAAAATCATAAGAAATACAAAATATAAAAGTAATGCTAGTTTTCATAATAAAATAATCACAACAAAGTGATACAACATATTTTATATTATTGATTACGGTATAGGTCTCATCTTGATTAATTGTGCAAAAACTTGTGTTATTATTTATAACTATTTTGTTGTGGAACTAGCATTTTTTCGAAAATTAAATTAGTTAATCAAAATAATCTCTTTAATATAACTAGATACAATGTGCACAATCGGTTTATGATAATGTGTATAGAGCAGAATAATTTTTTTTAGAATATGATAAAAATAATAATAATATAAGAAAAGCATATTTTCCTCCACAAAAGAAAAGCATATTACAATAAACAAAAAAAAAAGTAAAGCGAAGAAATAAATGAATAACAGCTTCAATAAAGAATGATGCACGTGGGACGTGGACAAGAGAAGAGCCAGCAATTTCATTCAACGATAAGTGGTACATGTATCGCTGAAAATATTTAACTTTTAACATATAGAATTATAAGTGGCATTTAATTAAATAAGAGATGTGTCAAAAAATAATATCAAACATCTCAAATTGTAATCACCTCTTAATTTCTTCGGAATAAGCATTTAATTCGTTGAGCATACGGCTCATCCCAGTGGTTAGTACCCTGGGTTTTACCCTGGCCTCAGTGGGAGGTCCAGGGTTCGAATCCCCCTTCCCCCATTCCTTCCTTTCGTATCCGGAAAAAAAAAAAAAAAAAAAAGCATTTAATTCGTTTACCACACATACCCTAAATTATTACTTTACCTAAAACACCATATTCGTATATGGAATCTGGATTGCGTAAGGCTGAATCTGGAAAAATAAAAGGGCCAACTATTCGTGTAACGCCCCGCTCCCGGATACCGAGCTCTTATCCGGAAGAGAAACGTTCGGCGCGTATTGCATTAAATAAATCTAATATTATATGCCAGTCTCTACGTCGTCGTATCAAAATAAAGCAAACGGAAGCTAAAAGGGCTTGAGAAAAAAAATATAAATGCTACTACGAATAGATACAACCATACTAAAGATGGATAGTTAAATTACAACGACGAAAAACCCAAGGACTTATACAATACGAAGTCTTAAAAGTAGAAGTACAACAAGTCTAAGAAAAGAAATACAACTAGTCTAGTACAACCTTTATAAGGAAATAAACTAAAAGCTTCTCTAAGACTTCAATGTCTTCAAAGTTATCGTGTACACTTGGACAACCTGTTCGTCTTCTCACCCCACAATGCATACAAAAAAAAAATGCAAATGAGGTAAGTACAAAGTACTTAGTAAAAGTGATAAGTTAATGGATAACTAGGTAATACAACGAAAGGTTATTATTATGATTATTAAGTTATCTTTATGAGACCGACTCAATCAAGGGTTCACTTCATGCCCATCGACATGTCATGACTATACGTTTCTAACTTAGCTTATCTTGGTTACATCATTACTCAAGGACACTTTGCGCATGGCGTTCATCGACCAAGATATACTTGCTAACTAACGGTGATTAGCACCGATTAGCTCCGGGGTCTCCCTGGTATGCATATACGTCCGATGAATTTCCTCCACTACCCTTCAGCAGTTTAAGGCCAATAGCGTTGTTCACCTTTTATGAACGAATCACATCGCCGATATGGAAGATTGTCTAACCGAGAATAAATGATGTTTTAGCTTTTATCTACACATATGTATTTATTATTGTGAATTAACTAGCCACCTAAGTGTTTTCAAGTACGCTCCCTCACATCTCTTACTCTCGTACTTAGACCACTAGACACGGACAAGACCTAGCACATACACAGACATTGATGAACTCTAGTTCATCAAAGTACAAGCCCTTTCATGCCATTCCGACGGATCCGAACTTCAACTCCCTTTAAGAGTACATTCGGTGTTTTAACAGAACGAATCATAATTTCAATCGAAGCTTGTTCATATTTAATTAATGTTATTGAATAAAAAAAAATAGAAATTTAAAACTCAACACAAATATACCAAAATATATCACATCTTATTAATTACAACTTAGTATGAATTCTATCACCAAACAACACCAAAACTCAACCTATCATTATAAAACTATAATTACTCATTAGGAAGATCCTCTTACCTTAATTTCCATCAAAACGTCAAGCAAAACGTCAAGCAACTGCAACAACTGTTGATCCTCAACCCCAAAACTTATTTGATTAATAAAAACCCTAAAATCCTATTTTCTTACAAAAAAACGAAACTGAAAAAGTACATAAAACTGCAGATTACCTGGATTACCTGCAGCGAAACTATTTTTAGAATAATCTACGCTTCAAGACGATCGTTTCGACTACTCATGGCTGAAAAACAGAGCTACGGATTGAAAGATACAAATTTTTCAAGAATCGAACTCAACGAGTACAAAAAACTAGGGCTAAACTGAAAACTTACGAAATTAAGAGATGTTATTTTTCAAATTTGCGTCTCTTCGCGCTGATCACTTTTCTCTCCTGCGGCATCTTAAACAGATAAACGGATTAGTCACACGGTTGAAGTTTACTATTTTGCTTTCTTTTGCGTCCCTCTTTTCTTTGACAACGCTATTCCCCTTCTTCTTCTTTTTTTTTTCTTTTTTTCTTTTTTTTCTTCTGAATATGCGTGTGTAAGTTATGGAGAAATAATTGGGATTATTTCTTTATATAGTTATTAATTAAATTCCATTTTAAATAATAACTAATCCCTTAATTAAATCCTTTTTAATTAAATAAATAGGATAAATAATAATTAGGTCGTAATAATATACCCAATGAATATTTTATCCATTCTGAAAAGTCGGGATGTTACATTCCTTCCCTCTTAAGAGGAGTTTCGTCCTCGAAACTCGAATGTAACCGAGAGGTACTTGAACTATGGACTTTGCAAAGCGTTTCGTCTTTCAACTCTTACAGTCTTCTTCTTCATCCATCTTTCCAACTCTTCTGCTTGTCTTGAGCCAACTTGAGATTGCGACGGTCCGCTTCAATCTTCTCGTTGACTTGCTATATCAAATCTGGTCTCATATTCTGTCATCGCTCCACTCATCCCAGAAAACTCGTGTTCTTCTATCTCTATCTTAACGAGACGTCACCAACAGTCCTGTTCCAACTCTTGTACATCTTGGTCGCTCCGAGATGAACTGCAATTGCCATCTCGAGGTTTTCATTCTTCATCGTCCTTCCCAATCTTCCGTATTCGGACCCCAAAGCTAATTCCGATGCCAACGGTTGCTATCTTCATCTACCCGTGACCAATGGCTGGTTGGGCTCCAGCCACTCACTTGTAACCGGAAACCATTGGGTCTTTGTCTTGCTTCTTTCACGAACTCATCAACTGCTTTCAATCTTGCAATCATCGGTTCAACACTCTTTGCTTGCTCTTGCTGACCTATACCCAGAAAGCTGAATCTTCCCTGACGAAACTACACTTCTGGCACACTTGACTTCTTTTGATCTCAACTTCCATCATGGCACCACAAGCTTGCTGAAGAGTTACGAGGATCCCAACTGAAGGACTTCTGAGACTCCCTGTGGGTGGAGAACATGCATTGCCATACTTTCCATTGACGGTCTGATCCAATCCTTATGCCAAAAATAGTTAGCTTGGAGAATAAATTAAATTGAAAAGTGACAAGTTAGGAACCAGGGTGGTATGTCAACAAGGTAAGCCAATGAATTTTATAATGCACTTGAAATAAGAAAGGTTGCTTGGGTTACAAGCAAAACAAGATGATTTGGTGTTGGGGAAAAGTTGAAGGTGGTTCCAAACGGAAGAATGAGACATTGTATCATAATACGAGGGATAGCCACCGAAAGGAAAACAAAAGGACACCTTGCAGATGATTTTTTTTAGAGAGGAATTCTGCAAGATACGGTGGTCTGCAAAGACTTCAGAGGTAACTTGAAAGGATGGTAATAAGCTTTCATATAGACCTTTAGGAAGTGGAGACGTTAAAGGAAACATCACACAACAGAAAAACAAAGTAAAGGTGCAAGGTCGAGCACCAGAAGGATAAAATAAAAAAAAATAGAAATCAAAGAGAGCAAGAATCTCAATGTGAAGGAGCCATGGAGACAAAACGAGAACACCAAAAGGTCTCAGAATAAAATAAACACTTGTCAAGAAGTGTCCAAGTTTGCAATAGTCAAGGAGAGGTTATTTAAGGATTTAATAGAAATAGAAATTTCTCTCAAGGAATTGTAAGGGAATATCAAAAGTTTGAATAAGTAAGCGGAAAACAATATCTTGAATGAAGAGGAAACGACACTTAAGAATTGTCGGATAAGGTTTGATTTCAAAGAATTAATTCAAACCTTCAAAGGAATTTTAAACGATAATTGACGATTCAAATCAAAGGTTCAAGGTTGCACTACTCGAGAGGAATAGTACACTGCCAAGGAATAAATGCTCAAGGTTAAAATAATAAAGACTTTCAACCGGTGTAACAAAATTGGAATAGAAACGCCAAACAGAGGATGGAAAATCGAAAGGCATATACGGCGGTTCATGGCTCTAAATGGCTGAAAGAGAGTTAAAACCGAATGGTACAAGGTACATTAATCTGGATTGAAATTCAATAGAAGTTTAACTTGTTTCTTGATTTGAAAAGTAGGAAAGTATGAACTAGTTAAGAGGAAAAGGCTTATAGAGATATATTTCGGGGGTAATTCATGACACCAAACGAGAGAGGACTGTTGAGTTTAAAGGTCTCAAGTGAGGGATTACATGAGAAACAAATTACCCGAAAAAGTATAATTACAAAATGGCACGAAAAGTGGTCTCGAACAACAAACATGGCATGCTTGAGGATAGCATATTGGTTCTTGTTTAAAACGCAAAAGAAATTATACGTAGTTTGGAAATTATATTTTTAACTCGTATATTAACAATTGTAACTCCTATTACACACAATATATACTAAATTATATTTTTGTATATTAACAATTGTAAGTATTACCACAATATATAAAATTTAGCCTAATTATACTCCCGAATATATGCTTTGAAATAATTACAATGAATATGACATAAATACAATGAATATGACATAAATACACAATATATACTCTAATACCACCCCTCAAGTTGGACGAGGAGGAGACCCAACTTGCTATGCGATGAGTAAAAGCCAAGCGAGGAGAGACTTGGTGAGGCAATCAGCAAGTTGATCTTGAGCACTGACATGAGCTACACGCAAGGAGCCACGCTGTACCTGATCACGAATAAAATGATAGTCTATAGCAACGTGCTTCATCCTGGAGTGAAAAACAGGATTGTGACAGAACTGCGTGGTGCCCAAGTTATCACAGTAGATAACCGGTGCTGTGGCAATGGGAAACCCAAGGTCACGAAGAAGGAACGTAACCCAAAGTAGCTCGGCGAGCGGTAGAAGCCACGGACCGGTACTCGGCCGGTAGAGGATCTAGCAATGGTGGAGCTTCTTGGAGCTCCACGAAATAGCATTTCTGCCAAGGTATACAACATAGGCCCCAGTAGAAGCATAATCATCCTTGCAGCCCCCCCAGTCTGCGTCAGAAAAGGCATGAAGGACCGGTGGGGAATCACGGTAGAGCTGAAGGCTTAGATCCACTGTCCCAGCTAAATAGCGAAGCATGCGTTTTGCATGATTCCAATGTACATCCGTGGGAGTATGCATAAACGAGACAATTTATTAACTGCAAAGGCCAGATCAGGACGAGTGAAGAGCAAATACTGCAAGCTGCCAATAACCATACGATACTCAGAAGCGTCATCTAGAGGGGTGCCAGATTTGGCAGTGAGGTCGAGAGATCGATCGGCGGCGGTGTAGTAACAGGATTGGCCTGATCCATATGCAGACGAGTAAGAAGCTCAGTAGCATATCGCTTCTGAGATAACACACAACCGTGATCATTGTGTAAAATCTCAATACCCAGAAAATATGATAGAGAACCAAGATCCTTGAGCGCAAAACGACGACCCAAAAGAGAAATAAACTGCTCAAGTGCTTGAGTATCATTACCCGTAATGATGATGTCATCCACATATACCAAGAGGTAAATAACAATAGGACCAGTATTGTAGATAAATAGAGACGAGTCAGCATCAGCATTCCTAAAATCACTGGTGATGAGAAACCCCTTAAGCTCCTCATACCAAGCCCGGGGGGCCTGTTTCAACCCATAGATAGCCTTACGCAATTTACACACATGATGAGGAAGCTCGGTAGACAAAGCCAGAGGGTTGGGCTAAATACACATCCTCAGATAAGTGCCCCCGTAAGAACGCATTGTTAATATCTAGGCGTCGTAATGACCACCCCCGGGAAAGAGCTAGGGTAAGAACAACGCGTCCGTGGTGGGTTTGACCACGGGATCGAAAGTCTCGAAAAGTCAATGCCGGGACGCCGAGTGAACCCCTTAGCCACAAGGCGGGCTTTGTGGCGATCAATAGAACCATCCGGATGACGTTTGAGACGAAAAATCCACTTAGACTTGATGACATTACGGTTGGGGTGGCGGGGAACAAGAGACCATGTCTCATTGCGAATGAGAGCATCATATTCCTCGTGCATGGCAGCCCTCCACTTAGGATTTTTGAGGGCTTGAGTAATGTTGGTAGGTTCGGAGTCGAAGAGAGGCGGAGAGGCGAGTGTGAAGGTTGAGTTTCGAATGGGCTTATGGATATTTTGCGGGCCCGAGTACGCATAGGATGAGTGGAGTGAGATGATGAAGAGGGTGGTGGAGATGGTGGTGGTGGAGGTGGGGTAGGTGGGGGAGGTGGTGGAGGTGGTGGAGGTGATGAGGGTGGTGCAGGTGGTGGAGGGATGGAGGTGATGGATGATTTGAAGGAGGTGAGGGAAGCCAATCAAAGATAGAAGCTAAGGTGGTGGTGGAGGGGGTGGGGGCCGAGAGTGTTGGAGTAGCAAAAGGAAAAACAGACTCGACAAAGTTGACATGACGGGAGACATAAAGCCTGGATTCCTCGATGTTGTAGCAGTAGTAGGCATGTTGGTTTTGGGCATAACCAAGAAAGACGCAAGGTTTAGAACGAGACTGAAGTTTATGGGCGGTGTAGGGACGTAACCAGGGATAACATAGGCGACCAAAGACACGGAGTTTGTGATAGTTAGGTGGTTTTTGAAAAAGAGATAGGTAGGGAGATCGCATTTGAAGAGTGGGAGTGGGCATACGGTTGATGAGATAGGCAGCCGTAGAGAATGCAAAGGGCCAGTAAGTAGAGGGAATAGATGCATGATTAAGTAAGGCAAGGCCGGTTTCTACAATATGCATATTACGACGTTCTGAGATGCCATTATGTTCCGGAGTATACGGGGGGGTTGTGAAAAATGAAATGCCATTAATTGTAAAATATTCACGAAGGGATATAAATTCTCCACCATTATCTGAATAGAGGACTTTAATCGTTTGTTCAAAATATTTTTCAACAATAGTGCGGAATTGAATAAACGTGGAGTGAACCTCAGATTTACGTGTTAACGGATAAATCCAAATATAACGCGTATAGTGATCAACAAAAATGACAAAGTATTTAAAACCATCAATTGACAGAATTGGTGATGTCCACACATCACTAAAAATTATCTCAAGGGGACGAGTAGAACGCAAAGTAGATTCACCAAAAGGGTGTTTGTGACTCTTATTTGTTAAACATGCGGAACAATGCGTAAAAGAAGAGTTCGAGGACTGTAAATTGTAAGACTTAATAATGGAAGATAAAATAGGATGAGCCGGATGACCCAACCGATGATGCCAATCTTGAGAGGAGGCTTTATTTGTAGCAAACGCAACGGGAAGAGGACTGGGCCACTCGTACAGACCATTTCTAACCGGACCACGTAGGATAGGCTGGTTCTTCGAATGTCCTTCACAACAAATTCGAGAGGGTAAGAACTCAATAGATAGATTGTGAGCTTTGCAAAGTTGAGAAATGGAGAGTAAATTACGAGACATGCTGGGGACACAGAGGACATTACGTAAAGTAAGGGATTGATCAGGGGTAATGGGAAGTAAAGAACTGCCAGTATGAGTAATCGATAAACCCTTACCATCACCAACCAGAATGTCATCGGAGCCAGTGTACGGAGCATGCAGAGATAAATTCTGAAGATCAGAGGTCACATGGTGTGAAGCTCCACTGTCAAGTAGCCAATTTGATGAATTTGACTCAAACTGAGCCGAGTCATTAGGAGGAGCGAAACGTGAGCCCGAGGGCGAGTCTCGCTCTCGAACCCGAAATTGATCACACCAAGGAGCAAAGCATGACCATATTGATAACACAATTGACACTTACCCCGATACCCACGTGAAGTATTGTTTGAATTATTGAAAGTCGAGCCGTGAGTCCGACTCGAATTATTATTATAATTCGATTATTGTAGGAGCCTCTCGTTTTGAGATGAGGGCCGGCCTCCTTGCCGGGAGTTGGGCCTCGACATTATGGGCTCGTTGAAAGGGCCGGCCTCCTTGTTGTTGCCGATTATGAGAAGACCGGTGCCGAGTTACATTACCCCCGTGACCGGACCGCCGCCGTGGGGGGTCTGTAAGCCGCAAGAGCTGTGGGAGCAAAGTGACCAGGAGGAGCCACCGCCGGAAGAGGGGTTTGATGCAACAGTTTCTCATGAAGCTCCTCAAAGGAGATAACATCATCTCTAGCTTGAATGGCACGTGTTATTTCCAGAAATTCAGATCCGACATTTTCAAGAATAATGTCGATAAGGTCATCATGGCTGAGAGGTGAGCCAAGAAGTGCCAATTCGTCCGCTTTTTGTTTCATAAAATACATGTATTGGGTGACCGATTGATTACCTCGGAAGTGGGCCTTCATCCCGGCTTTGATGAGGCGAATTCGAGCCCGAGAGGGCTTAGCATAGTATCATTCAAGGCCGCCCACGCCGCCGCCGCAGCCTTCTTGCCGTAGAGAAGTGGCGCTACCTCCGGCGTGAGTGATGAAAGGAGCGATTCGGCAACAAATGTCCTGGCGTCGCCATACCGAAAGTCGGGATTGGGTTTGGTGGTGGTGCCTTCAGCGATTGTCTCCGGTGGTGGTTGCGTGATGCCGTCAACGTGTTTAAACAGGTTGTAGCCAATTAGTAGCGATTCTAACTGCATATGCCATAGATAAAAATTGGTAGCATCCAATTTTATTGGTGCTTGAATAGCGGAATTAAAGGTAATGGGGTTTTGATCCGCCATTGATATCGGTGGTGAGGTAGCCGCAGTGGCTGAAAAACAAAGGTTTAGGTTTTCTGGATCACTGCTCTGATACCATAACAGAGTAGTTTGGAAATTATATTTTTGTATATTAACAATTGTAGAGTATTACACACAATATATACTAAATTACTGTAACAGCTAAGCCACTAATTTAGCCTAATTATACTCCTGAATATATGCTGAAATAATTACAATGAATATGACATAAATACAATGAATATGACATAAATACACAATATATACTCTAATAGATTTATATACTTGGAGTTTTCCAAGTGATATAAAAATATTGGAATTTTTGAATGAGATAAGGTCGGTCAAAAACGAGTTATTTCGACAATTGCACAAGCCGTCGAATTTCCCGAGATTCATAAACACCGAGTTGAATTGCAAATCGAGATCAAACGAAAAATAATCCGAGCTTAATTTCAAAAGGAAAATCGTAGATAAAATTTTTGTCCGCAACATATCAAAAACTCGATCAATTGAGGTGTTTAACCCGTTCAAAACGGAAGAAGAAGTGAAAGTGTTGCCGCAGATTTTCTGTACGAGTGTCCGGCATAAACATGAATTTTCCGAACAATCCATAATAATTATCGAGTTGATGTAAAAAGAGAAATTGTACATAAGACAAGTAATCTACTTCGCTGAAAATTTTCAGAATTTTTGGAACACGGTAAGTTGTTTAACCTGAAGGAAAAACACGGAAACAAAAGCATTCACTCATGTTGGGTAAAGCCAAACACGAGGATGATGAAAAGTATGTGCCAGTCGGCTTTCGATGGGCTCACCAGGTCGTCCCGACCTGGTCCGTGCGTCCTACCTCTAGACTTGACCGAACTGCCCTGCAGTGCTCGAGTCGGGAAAGATATGGACAGATCTCCCTCCTGGGGTAGGGTCTTACTGTTGAGGGGCTCCTGGCCCTAATTATGGTTCTCACCTTACTCTTCCTTTGATCCCAAGGTGTTTTCACGATGACACGTGGCAAGGTCTACTCTTACCATCGTCAATTATCGAGTTGATGTAAAAAGAGAATTTGTACATAAGACGGAATCTACTTCGCCGAAAATTTTCAGAATTTTTGGAACACGGTAAGTTGTTTAACCAGAAGGGAAAACACGGAAACAAAATCATTCACTCATGTTGGGTCCAAACACGAGGATGATGAAAGGTATGTGCCAAAGTAAGAGACCTTTAACACTATTAGTTGAAACGACTGAGGAGTACTTGGAAAGAATAGAATTACACATAGAGTTCGCGTAGAACCATCTCAAGCAAAGCAAAGGTCAAAGAATTTTTGTAAACATAAACCAAGCGATAGCAAAGAGAGAAAACAGAGGCTTTGTAGAGTCGAGTCTTTAAACAAAAATTTGTATGTGCTAAAACAACTTGTAGGGGATGCATTAAGGGTAATCACTAGGATGCAAAAGTGTGTTGCCCCAAAATAGCTAAACAAGATATAGTTTGAAGGATATGCAATTGTCAGTTCAAATAGTTCGAAGGATGAGAAACTTATTTTTCTTAAATCAAGCATTTGACACGATGAAAACATCTTTAAAAAATAAGGCACATCAAATGAATGCACACACTTGGAAAACAAAACTGCGTAATAAGAGACTTTTACCGAGTTTCAGAAGTTTCAAATGGAGGATTCAACCAGAGCATGAGTTACAATTAGTATGGATGAGAAACATTTGAAATCGGAATAACCAAGTAGGAAAATAGATGATTATAAAAGAGAACCTTATTGATGAAGACATAAGATTGGAAAATCACCATGCAATCGTTTCTTGCAATCGAGGAGCACTATAACGACAACACCTAGTCTCTACCTACCAAACTTCTTATCCTGGGTAACAACTAGCTTAAGAATCAGATAAATCAAAGTATTTTCATCTCCTATAACCTACTACACCATAACCTACAGGGTGAAAGAAAGTCATCTATCCTTCCTTGACTAGAGGACTTAAATGGTTTTGAGAAATTCGGGTGCATACATAAGCCATGAAATAATTGATTTGCACAAAACAAACCGAACGATTTTGAACATGAGGCAAAGAGAAAATCGTGAGTATATAAGTTTTACATATGATGCTCAAAAATCAAAAAATTTGGGAAGCCATAGTTCGGTCAAAATAATTATTTTCATCTACTTGCTATAAGCTTTGTCAAAAATTTTCGGGACTTCATCAACTGTCGTGTGTTGCAGATTGTGCTCAAACCAAAATGAATTTGCACTTGGTTTCAAAACAAAAATTATAGTGCAGGATGTTTTATACAACATAACAAAAATCCAAGTCATTTGGTGGTGTTTAGCTTATTCAAAACAGAATGATAAGTAAGAGTACCGCTGCAGAATTTTCTGAACAGAGTACCCCTCCTTGTTAAATAATTTGTGAACAGTCCATATAGAAAACTAAATTGATGTAAAGAGAGAATTTGTGGATAAGACAACTTTCTAAGTGGCTGAAAATTTACAGAATTCTTGGAACAAAAAAATGACATAACATGACATGTAGAAGCGTGAACAAAATCGTTTACTCGTTTTGCATAACACCAAGTTACAAGGAAGTGATTTGAACCAATTTAGCATTACGAAAGCATTAAAACCTCAAAAAGAAAGGAAAAAAAACTTGAGAGGATCATATAAGAGACGTGAGCTTAAAACTCAACCTACGCCTAAGGAGACTTTTCACTTGGTCCTAGTGCAACTTAACCACGTTCTAAGGATTCCTAATCCTACAAGAATTTACCACCAAGATCAAGAGAGATCAGAAGGGTTCAAAAAGATCTAAAGAAGTCGTATCTTAGAGGGAAGAAGCCTAGGAAAGAAAAGACGTTTCTCTCTGATACCAACTGTAACGCCCCACTCCCGGATACCGAGCCCTTATCCGGAAGAGAAACGTTCGGCGCGTATAGCATTAAATAAATCTAATATTATACGCCAGCCTCTACGTCGTCGTATCAAAATAAAGCAAACGGAAGCTAAAAGGACTCGGGTAAAAAAATATAAATGCTACTAAGAATAGATACAACCATACTAAAGATGAATAGTTAAATTACAACGACGAAAAACCCAAGGACTTATACAATACGAATTCTTAAAAGTAGAAGTACAACAAGTCTAAGAAAAGAAATACAACTAGTCTAGTACAACCTTTATAAGGAAATAAACTAAAAGCTTCTCCAAGACTTCAATGTCTTCAAAGTCATCGTCTACGCTTGGACAACCTGTTCGTCTTCTCACCCCACAATGCATACAAAAAAAATGCAAATGAGGTAAGTACAAAGTACTTAGTAAAAGTGATAAGCTAATGGATAACTAGGTAATACAACGAAAGGTTATTATTATGATTATTAAGTTATCTTTATGAGACCGACTCAATCTAGGGTTCACTTCATGCCCATCGACATGTCATGACTATACGTTCTAACTTAGCTTAACTTGGTTACATCATTACTCAAGGACAATGTGCATGGCGTTCATCAGCCTGAAGATATACTTGCTAACTAACGATGATTAGCACCGATTAGCTCCGAGGTCTCCCCGGTATGCATATACGTCCGATGAATTTTCTCCACTACCCTTCAGCCGTTTAAAGCCAGTAGCGTTGTTCACCTTTTATGAACGTATCACATCGCCGATATGAAAGAGTGCCTAACCGAGAATAAATTACGTTTTAGCTTTTATCTACACATATGTATTTATTATTGTGAATTAACTAGCCACCTAAGTGTTTTCAAGTAAGCTCCCTCACATCTCCTACTCTCGTACTTAGACCGCTAGACAAGGACAAGGCCTAGCACATACACGTATATTGATGAACTCTAGTTCATCAAAGCACAAGCCCTTTCATGCCCTTCCGACGGATCCGAACTTCAACTCCCTTTAATAGTACATTCGGTGTTTTAACTGAACGAATCAGAAGTTCAATCGAAACTTGTTCATATTTAATTAATGTTATTGAATCAAAAAAATAGAAATTTAAAACTCAACACAAATATACCAAAACATATCACTTCTTATTAATTACAACTTAGCATGAATTATATCACCAAACAACACCAAAACTCACCAAAACTCAACCTATCATTATAAAACTATAATCACTCATTAGGAAGAGCCTCTTACCTTAATTTCCAGCAAAACTGGAAGCAAAACGTCAATCAACTGCAACAACTGTTGATCCTCAACCCCAAAACCTATTTGATCAACAAAAACCCTAAAATCCTATTTTCTGGCAAAAAAACGAAACTGAAAAAGTGCATAAAACTGCATATTACCTGGATTAACTGCAGAGAAACTATTTTTAGAATAATCTACGCTTCAAGACGATCGTTTCGACTACTCATGGCTGAAAAACAGAGCTACGGATTGAAAGATACGAATTTTTCAAAAATCGAACTCAACGAATACAAAAAACTAGGGCTAAACTGAAAACTTACGAAATTAAGAGATGTTCAAATTTGCGTCTCTTCGCGCTGATCACTTTTCTCTCCTGCGGCATCTTGAACAGATGAACGGATTGGTCACACGGTTGAAGTTTATTATTTCACTTTCTTCTGCGTCCCTCTTTTCTTTGACAGCGCCGTTCCCTTTTTTTTCTTTCTGAATATGCGTGTGTAAGTTATGGAGAAATAATTGGGATTATTTCTTTTTATAGTTATTAATTAAATTTCATTTTAAATAATAAATAATCCCTTAATTAAATCCTTTTTATTAAATAAATAGGATAAAATAATAATTAGGTCGTAATAAATATATCCAATGAATATTTTACCCTTTCTGAAAAGTCGGGATGTTACAATTTGGTTCAGTCAATTGGAAGTTCATGTGAAATGAGGTTATATATGGAATCTGGATATGGAGAAATAGGATCAAACATGGTCAAGGTGAGGAGAGGCCACCCACCTATGTGTTTACTCTAATACGGTAGAGCGAGTAAGAAACATTAGACCTGCTTGGTGTATATATTAGTTTTTGTGGTTTTTAGACTATCTGTTTTTTGGGAAACATTTTTGTAAATTTGCTTGTTTAGCCTCGTTGAAAAGCATGTTAATAAAATGATTTTTTTGAAAAACGAAAAAAAAACACACCATGTTTATCAATAAAATTTCATTCATAACAAAATACTACATTACCCTTTATGGACCTTGATCCTTTTAAATCTTACACATAATTTACCGACAAAATACAGTTGAACAAAAAAAGAAAGAAAAAAAAAAAACAAGGAATTAACAGAATGCGTAGAAAATTATCTTCTAGTTACCATTTTTTTTACCTTATGACTTAATATGGTCAGCACAAATCTAAATAAAAAAGTTTCTAGGGTTGGACTTTAATGCCGGGTATATTATATATAACCAAAATGTAAAAACAAATCACAGGGGACTCTGCCCTGTATGCGCCTATGCGGTATCTATCTATCATAGATATTGGTCAGAGGTTCGATTCCCGTAAAAGGGGTTGATTTCCGATGGCTAAAACTTTAGTGATGGGGAACTAAGACGGCCGCGACTCTAAGCCTCTGCGCTCCGATTAATCTCTCCTCGCATTCCTGTGGGATCGGGGGCGAGGGGGCCCTCACGGTTAGGGTTTAACCGTTTTTTTTTTCTATCATATATATTAACTATGGTACGGAAACTTCTTGTGTGGTGAGGGATTTTAAAATGAAGTGACCGGTGGGTTGATCAGAACCACACAGTTTAGATGTTAGATGTAAACTGTGTGGTTCTGATCAACCCATCGGTCACTTCAGTGCATGTGGAGATACTAGGGAAGAACTTCCCCTATGGTACCTAGTTTACCGTGGATATTATCTATGAGGAAATAATTATCTTAGAGGATTATCTACAATAAAATAATTATAGTAAATAATTATCTATGCTAACAAAAATTCCGTAGATAATAACTACAAATAAACAAGATTTGAACCCATAAGATCCACGACTTGTTGAAATGTATAAGAAAATATAGTAGCACATTTACTATCATCAATCGGTCTTAGTAAAATAGTAAGCGATTGATCTTAACATGGTATCAAAGTCGTGGGTTCAAATCCCGCTGCAAACATTAATTTCCCCCATTTATAATGTGTAAGTGTTGGGCTGACCTAGTTGACTCAGACTTGTTGTGTGCCTAGTTGACATAGCCTTGATATGAGCCCACACTTTCAGATGGCGTGTTGAAATGTATACGGAAATATAGTAGCACATTTACGGAATAGGATCCTCTCAAGTACTTGAAGAAATATTTTCTCAAGTAATAGTGATCCAACCATACACCTAAAATGTGAAAAATATCTAACCCGTAGATTTATTTTTTCCAAACTACGTCGTTTTGATGATAATGTGTATAAACAAATCCACTTAACCCTTAAGTACTTGAGAGGATCCACTCCTCATATTTACTACCACCAATTAGTCTTAGTAAAATTGTAAGCGTTTGATTTTAACAGGACTTGATGTATTTAATCATCTTCTCCAAAATATGCAGGTAAAAAATTCAACCGAAACAAAACAATATAATCAAGTAATCAACAACAAAAATTTACTTGTGGAGCTTCTTCTTCTTCTATTCTTACGCCATGACTCTGATCCAAGTTTTCACTTGAACTCAGTCATTGACAAATCAATGGATTATTAATACACTTTACAACAACTGAAATTCCTTCACCTCCTCTCCAAATCCAAAAAAAAATGAAATTCCTATAATTCACAAAGGGTTCTTCATGATATTTGTAGTACATATTCCTGTATTTCAATTTTGAAGAAGCTACAAATTAACAATGATGTTTTGTTTCTATAGAGGTGATTTTTCATTTTCACAGCGTATAAGAGATTCAATGAATGAGGGGTTTCAAATTTATCATACTTGTACTTAATAATATCTACGTTGAGACCATCAAACTCGTAGATTTATAAGTTTCTCCATAAAATTAAGATGAAAAACTTAACGACTACAGAAAACAACTCCAAGAACTCAAGTTTTGGAAACAAAGAAAGAAGAATTGTTCAATTAAACTTTGATCATTCAGAATGAATGTTACAGCTTGTCAATTCAGCCTTATATAGAGGTTAGGGAGCTGAGGGATCAGTTAAGTATCTTAACTAACTAACTAATTAACTTATTTTGATTCTAACTATATTAACTAACTGCCAACTACTTTTTGCTGAAAGTGTTTGATGAAATGCCACAGAGAATAAGTGCTACTATCCGTTGTGCAACATTGTATACTTAATTGAGTGTGCAGCTCACTATTTCTACCTTCAACACCCCTTCTCAAGCTGGACACTTTGGCATACAGATGTTAGTGAGAGGATAGTATGACATCATGTCATGAAACTTGGTTTTGTCCAAAGGGTTTTGTAAAAAGGTCGGCTAACTTAAGGTGTGTACATATAGGCAAGTGTTTTAACAGTTCAAATTGGTACATATCTCTAATGACATGACAATCTATCTCTATGTGTTTAGTTCTCTCATTAAACACATGGTTATAGGGTTTTGTTTCGTAGTTCTTTGTTTAGAAGCTTTGATCATCAATTAATTCATGTTAATTGTGATCTTTCGAATCTTGTTTGAGGCCTTGTTTAAGTCTTTGCGAGAGATTAGTTTTGGTTTGTGGCTTCAATCAAGTAAGAGGCTCTTCCTTTTGTATGCTTTAGTTGTATGATGACATGATTAGATGATGTTAGAAGGTTTTTATGTTATGAATTGTTTGTAGAAATATGTTTAAAGGTTGTTGTTGTGTTTAGTAGTACTTTACGTGACTTTTAGAGGCTGTTTTGATGTTGTTTTGTTGAGTTTTTGGTTGAAAAAGGTATTGAAAGCAGTGCAGATTTTCATTAGGTTTTAGAAAGTTGTTTTAGCTTGTTTTGAGTACTTTTCAAGTGTACCAAGTTGGGAATCGAGTTCCTAACTTTATAATGATGTTATAAAGAAGATAAATGAACATGAACAAGCTTTGATTAAGCTTCGATGCGTTTAGTTCCGGCACCGAATGTACTCTTCAAGGGAGTTGAAGTTCGGGACCGTCGAAGAGTATGATTGGCTTGTGTTTTGATGAATTAGTATTCAACAATGTCTGTGTAATTGCTAGCTTGAGTCTAAGAGTCTAAGAAGAGGGAGTAGGGAGCTTTTTGTCCTGAATGAACCTAGGTGGCTAGCATAATAAACGTATTTGACTAGATAAAAGGTTAAACATCATGAGAGTTTGGATAGGCACAGTACAATATCGGCAATGTGAGGTTTGGCCAGAAAAAGTGGTGATGATCACTGCCGGATTCTAGACCCGCCAGATAAAGTAGTGATCATTCCGCCGGACAAACTCACGAACGAGATAGACATTCACCGGTCAGCTCTCTAGGGTTGGCCAGACAAAGTGGAATGACTGTCTCGGGACCGCTAGAGATTTAACTCTATAGGGTTGCGTGTTTTGTCTTAGTGCATATCACACTAAGTGTAGTGTCCTCGCAATCATGCTGTAACAAAGATAAGTTAAGATAGAAACGCTTAGTCACGAAGTGTTGATGAGCATTTAGTGAACCATAGATTGAGTCGGTCACTTGAAAGATAACTTAAATAATAATGTGAATCTTAACGTTGTAAAACTTAAAGTATACAATAGCTTCTCACTCTTACTAAGTATTTTGTACTTACATCAATTGCATGTTTGTTTGTATGTTTTTTGGGTGAGAAGGCGAACAGGTTTCTCGAGAGATGGATGGCATTCCTGATGATGCTTGAGATGATTAGATTATCTTTTCTTTTAAATAGATTAAAGGTACTAGACTTGTTGTGGTTGTATTCTCAAGAAACATGTTGTATCTTTCTTTCTTGTAAAACTTTGTAAGATAGATGTTGTACCAGTCTTTCTTTTAAGTTATCGTATGTTGTAAGACAAATATTCTACCTTTGGTATGTTGTAATCTAATTCTAGTAGCTTTTATGATTTTATTTCCGAGTCTTTTGGCTTCCGTTGCTTTAATTTTAATACGACGACGTAAAGACTGACGTATAATATTAGATTTATTTAATTTTATACGCGCCGAACATTTTCTTCCGAATAAAGGGCTCGGTATCCGGAAGCAGAAACGTTACAGTTAGTTCTACCTATAGATATTATCTACAAGTAACTAAGAATTTTCGTAAGAAATAACTACAAAATTTTCGTTTTCTAAAGTCAGAATAGTCGTACATAATAAATATGAAACCCTGATAGGGCCTTATTTTCGATTTTCCCTACTTAGCTCGTACATATATAATACTAGGAAAATTGGCATTCGTGCTCCGCACGATTTGAGCCCCGGTTTGTAGACGAAGAATTGAACTTTCTGACATGTGAAGTGTGGATAATATAGTAAATTTGAAATGAGTAGTAACAATTTGAAGGTTAAGCACAAGGAGCAGCGTTGAGTATCAATTATTAGTGCAATTGCAAGAATGCATACAAAGTTGAATATGTTACAAAACAATTTGTCTAGCATGAAACATAGGCGTGCTAATATTGTACATTGAAATCTAAATAGTCTGAGCATATAGGTCTTTGCATGTTGTGCATATATAAAACCATCATATAACAATGATACCATACCACTGCACCAAAAGAGTTTTTGTATAGAAGGGTGTTAAAAAGCCTATCTATAATAAAGCTTCTGATTCCAGTTAGTTGTTGCGCAAGCTTTAAAAGAAATTTGCACTTTTTGTTTAAAGAACCTGTGTCCATCAATATGACACTCAAAACATTCAGTCACAAACAGACTTCTTAGAGCAGAGTTTTCTGAGTCCGATTAACATGACCCAAACACACATAATTCACCAATATAAAATTTACAAACTTTTGAAGATGATTTATCTAAGAGTAGAATGACCAAAAATTGAACGCCTATGTTAACTGCATCTATTTCCTAGATATTTAAAGAAAAAAAGATAATTCCCCTTGATTGCATCTATTTTCCAGCCAGCACCATAATTTTGGTTGGATCCCAATAATGACGCTCACTAAATTTGTTTTTATAGCAAGAAGATGAAAGACATCAAATGTGAAGAAAAAAAAGAGTTAAAAAGGGCCACCATTCCTAAAAAACAAGCATGAGAACCATACCTGTGAATCCCCATTGCTTGAGCCAATATACACGTAAGAGTTGTCTAAATATGATATCGTAGATGCAATGGAAGTTTCTCCTAGCAACTCAGTTTTAAGCCCAGTAACACTGATCACAGTAAATTAAAGAAAGGTAATTAGATAAGGTCAAGCAAATTAACACATACATAACTGACCAATTAAAAAGAATAATGCTTTGACAGACAATCCTTGGTGTCACAAATAACTGAATTAGCCCTTAATGGAAGAATACTCACTTCTCTTTTTCATGTGTTATCACCAATAGGTGAAGAACCCCATTGTGATTCCCAAGTAGGTATCGAGAGCCATCAGCATCAACCCTTCCATAGGATCGCGTAATGGACTGGAGAGGAGCAAAAGTCACAGACAAAGAAAGCATCATCAGAAAATTTTCAACATATCCAACTCCTATCTTTCTCCTAATTTTAAAGACGGGAAATATTTTCCAAGACTTTCAGATTATATCATGACCTGCAACTGGCAGTCACAAGAAACAAACAATAGAAATGAACCAATTAGCAAAAGGAATAACATACTGGCCTTATTGGGATTGCCTTGAAAGCAGAAGCACTACAATAAACAATTGTTTCTTCCCCAATAATCAAGACACCACACAGAGGAGGAGGTACAGGGATAAGAAAATCTGCTCCATTGTCGAGATTATTTTGAGACCATGGGCCCTCAACAAAATCTTTATCCTTTAATGCCACCTCATAAGTTTTGATGTGTCGCGCATCTTTGTTATCCTGCCAAGTTGTCATTAAAATACTAAATTAAGCGTAGCAAGGTTATTATCATATAACAATAAATCAATAGTAAACTAAATTTATGCATTTCTGCAACAGGCATTATATATTTTCCCCTTTGCTTGTGAGCCTTTTTTGAGCTGTTCAAATTTATGTTAAAAAGAATAGGGTGTCAAGTGTAACCTAAGGGAAAATTGATGAAAAGAGGGATGTTGACATCATTTATTTTCCCATCAAAGACCTCAACAGAGGCTTGACACACTGTTAAGTGCTGCCCCATGCCTCCCTTTTCATAAGTTCAAGTCTAGAAAATGAGCTAAGGGTGAGTACATTAAAGTCATTTGATCGTTCCCAGGACTATATATTGCAGAAGCTTTAGCACATATGGATGTACTTAGCTTTTGCTGCCGTGATTCAATGAAGCACCCATGTGAATGGAAGCAAAACGCATGCAGAGATAGAAGCATATGTAATTGTTGAATAATGAAAGAAAATTAAACATAGTATAGAATTAGGCTGGTAGTTACTACTCCCTGTGTACTCTTTAGCTATAGATAGTTAACCGTTGTTTAAAAAACAATTTAAACCGTACCGACATAGCAATTTTTCTTCATACCCTGTAGCATACATCACCGAGGCCAGCCGAATCTGTCATCCATGACCGAATCAAGTTCCGATTTAACACACACCCGAGACCACCTCCAACCAAGCAGCATTTCAACGAAATTTCCACCACAAACATCAAAAGATGGTCTCTATACACCAAGACCCTAGTTTTATCGACATTCGGTTTTTCATCTGTTGTAATGTTTCCCGTTTTAGAGTTCTCTTTGTGCCTGTATATTTTCTTCAACAAGATGGCCTCTTCAACCATTGATCTGAATTCCAACAACTCTGCTTTCTCACTTTCTTTCGAATCAAATATTTTTCTTACCAAAATCAAAGCAAATATGAGTGAAAGAAACAATGTAGTTAATTATTTAGTACCATTTGCGAAGCCATAGCAGCAGCTGAAAGACTTGATTCCTGAAACTTGGCCGTGTAATGAAAAACTCCTCCAATCCAATTGAGACGTAGCAAACAAACGGCAAAGAATAAATAAATGACCTGCATATGTTAATAAACATACACACACACCTCACTGTTGTTACAGTTTCTTATTGCATATTTTATGCGTACACCTTCAATTGCTAAAAAGGAACAACACAAACAATTTTTATTCCTAAAACCAGCCTAACAACCATAAAGATAAATGATGTATATATATATTGTATACTCATATATGTACCTACCATGAAGATGCAACAGAGACAACAAGTGAAGACATAAAACAACTACATATATACAACCAGACTAAAAGCAGATGAAATACCTTTATCATGGTAGTTAATATGTCTTAAGAAGAAAGTGAAGTAATCGCCTGGTAGAATCGGTACGCAGTGAGAAGAAATGCACAATATTGGCAGATTCAACACACAATGAGAGCACAATCAGTCAGGTAGATATTAATAATACCCATGGACATTGACCATTGTGCAATTAGCCATGGTGCTTACTCCATCTGCATAAACGCCAATAGTTAATTGATTTTATACTATCACATTCATCTCTACCAATTTCAACATATCACTTAAGCAATCCGTCTAATCAACAGTTAATTGATATTATACTATCACATTCATCTCTACCAATCTCAAGTACAAAATGGGGCAACCTGTAAATGTTAGCATATCATAATTAAGAATATTGAAAAAGAGAAACAAAATGCACAAATGAGTATACATTTCAAGGCAGCAAGACCCTAAATTTCAAACAATCAACTCAACCTGTGACCTGAATATAAAACAGCAGGAAAATCTACAGGCAGGTTCGCTAAACATGTATACTCAATTAACCACATAACAACACAACACAAACATCAAAGAAGCACATGCATCAGAATCTTGCACACCTGAATTATAGAACCAGTTCAATTTGTTTTTTCGACGCAGAACCAAACGGAGAACAGGTTGAAGTGACTGAGGCCCCAACAATGGCTCTATTTAAAGACCCAATTTTTGAACCGAGAAGTAGGAAAATAAAATCAGAAACTGCTACTGTGAAATTAAAAACAATAAAATCTGTACCATTACACCCAATTTTCTCCCTAGGCCATAGCATGCATCATTCGATCTAGGCTAGAGGTGTCATTCTATCGTTTGTGACCGTATGGCCTCACCTAACAGCCGAGACTACCGCAAATCCGGCACCATCTTGCTTTGATCTGAGCCATACACCTTCCCAAGTAGTGTATCCAACCACCAAATCCCTGATCTTCTCACCCTCTCTAACAGTATATTGGACAGGGGGAATAATGAGACGGAGAAAAAACGCCATCCGCCCCCAACAACCCTTTTTTTTCTTTGTTTTCTTTGTTTTTGTTTTTTGGATTTGTCCATTTGCTGTATATACCCCCAGCCCCAACTTGGGAACGCCTCGTACACAGACTTTTATTTTCCTATTTAATTATGTATATATATATGTATTTATTATATGTACATAATATATATATATAATATATGTATGTATATATAAGTATCTCTCTCTATATATATTTATATATACGTGCAGTGCAGTGTGTATATCTACTATAATAAAAACATCTAATAAAATAACAATCATATAAGATATTACGAAAGTTGTTCCCACATTATTTGATCTTAAAAATTGTACCCACATTATGAAATGCGATACAAGATATTAGATTAAATAATAAGATATATCTCTATGCTAAGAATTAAAATTGTTCTCACCATCCCAATTTATTTTAAACATTGCTAAACACTTGAACTTCAAAGAAACATCATTTACCACATCGATATGGCGAGAGGGAAAAAAAATTTCACCGTGACAATCTATTTCAAATATTCTAGAACACTTTATATATGTAGAAACATCTTTATTCTCTAGCTATATATCATGAGTCTTAAATATTATTTCAGCAACAATTTATTGGAAACATTTTCGAACTCATGAAATTTGAAGAACACACAAATATTTTTTGATACATCCTTTATCTTTTATTTTTTATCTTTTATTTCTTTTCTTTTATCTTGTTTTATTTTTTAGGTTTTTCCTATTTCCTTTTTTCATCTCATTTTCATCATCATCATCATTTAATACAACGAACAAGTACCATACAGCACTAATACATACCACTAAAATTTCTATCTATATTACATATCATATTATATATTATTATTGTATCTATTGTAACTATACATTAATAATTATTGTTTTTTCTTAATTGCATAACAGCCCACCCCAAAGCCCACCCAAAACAGTTAAAAGCCCACCCCCAAGAAGCCTTTTGGTCGACCAAACAGTAAAAAAAATATGCTGCAGATAAAAAGAGGAAAACAGCAACTGGGCCATCTAACTATTTATTTTTTTGACTGGATTGGGCCGGAAGAAACAACAGTAAAAAAAAACCCACAGCCAATAAAAAAAATACATGTGGCAACATATCCCAACACTACTCTCTTCTTATTAAGAGTAGTAAGATAAGATAAGATAAATATGCATATATTTCGTTTAAAAATCTTGACATCAATTTTTTTTATAGTATATTGACATCATTATATGTTGCATCACAATACAATTATTGAATTAAGCTGATATAATCAATGGTATAGCATACCTGTAAACCCTTGAGGTAATATTCTAAATAAAAAATGGGTATTAAAGAGATTCTGTTGATTCGGTGACATATATCTATATAGGGAAATTTTAGGGTGGTCGAGGTGCAAGTTTTGGATCATCAAGTCAGCACTTTCAAAGGGATACATTGGTGGAAAGTTTTTACAGGTAGAGGTCCATTTTAGAATGTTGGATTCCTATTGGTTTTGGTGCACCAACTAGGATTTACACCAGATCCAACATAAAATTTGTGATATATATATTTAAAAAAAAAGGACAAAACGGTTTTATTTTTTTTATTATCTTTCTACACATGTGAGTTGTGACAATCAAATTGTAACGCCCCGAGACCCGATGAATCATAAATCGTCCAATCAACTGCTTAGACCGCCGTCTTCACTTGGTCTAAAAAGACTAACATGAGTTGACAAGACCTTTATATCTCATACTTATATGGTGGTGATGCGCTTCCCCACTTCCAACGTGGGATATCACACAAATAATGCGATCAAATAACAAGTTATGTTTCCCTTTTAAAAAAAAAGTCTTTTGTTAAAATTTTCTCTCAGAAAACTCATACTATAAAAAAATCTACTACCTCTGTCTCACAAAAAGTGTCCATAACGAAAAAAATAAATTGTCCCATAAAAAATGTTCATTCAAATTTCCGATACATCATTAAATACATTTGTTCCAATCATACCCCTATTTTAACATTTAATTTTCCATAATCATTTCATATTCCAAAACAAGCATTTATGATTAATTAAGGGTATATTTGTCTATTCATTCTTAAAATACAACACATTAATTATTTCCTTAATCTCCGTGTCCAACAAAAAGTGGACACTTTTTGTAGGACGGAGATAGTATCAGTAAAAATTTGTGTATTGATCTAAAGTGGCGGAAAATTCTTAGATAAATAGTCTCTATTAGACTCGACCGTCAGATTTATGCCATGTGTATATACAAACAAAATTGTTTTGTTATTTTGTCTACGTGATGTAAATCTGACGGTCGGGTACAATAGAGACTCCCTACGTCAGAATTACCCCGTAAACCGGCAGTAAATCATGTGTATTGGAGGGATGAAATGAGCAATTTTTGATAGCGGACAAAACCTATAAGCGAAAAGGGGCGGCAATTTCTTGTCTTGATAACAGAAACAGACGTTAACCGGCTGGACCTTAGTTGTCATGTTTACACCACTACTACTGCATCAATGCCCACTTTCCCTCCTGCTTCCCCGAAACCTCTTCACAAATTAAAATCCCTCTTTTTATATATATATACATACATGTAACAAACCTCGTTCTTCACATCACATCCATATTCCACATAAGTTATCTCATCACCTCTAGCAAAACAACAAGAATTTCTCAATCAAGAATCAAGAATCCTCCAAAAATGGCTTCCAAGCCCGAATCTGATTTCCAGGATTTCTTACCATTTTTGGCTGAAAAACTTGGTGGGGATGGTCTAATTGGTGAGCTCTGTAAAGGGTTTCAACTATTAATGGATAAGGATAAAGAGGTGATTACATTTGAGAGTCTTAAAAAGAACGCTGCTTTGTTGGGTTTACAAGATTTGACGGATACAGATCTTATGAGTATGCTGAAAGAAGGCGATTTTGATGGGGATGGTGCTCTCAATCAAATGGAGTTTTGTGTTTTGATGTTCAGATTGAGCCCTGAGTTGATGGATCAGTCCCAGTTTTTGTTAGAAGAGGCTCTTCATCAGGATTTCATGGATTTTGAATTTTCCTCTTGATTTTCTTTTTTTTTGTTTTCTTCTCCAGTATGATATTGTACAACTTCTTAACATTGACTTTAAAAGTAATTGAAGGAAATATACTCATTGAAAGTTTACTCTCTCTTTTTTTTTTGGGTGGGGTTCTATCTCTGTTTACTTTTACTACTCTTTATTATATTGCTTGTAATGTTTACAGTATTTGGTAATGATTAAGTTTCTAAATGAATTTTCATAACATATGGCGCCATAATGTCACAATATAACACTCATTTTCTGGAAATTGAGCTCAGCAATAGAGGAAGAACAGAGATTTGGGGAGAAGAGAAGACAGGAGAGGAAATTCAGGGGAAAATTAGGACATCTCCGACTCCAACCCTACCCCTTTCTCCCTTTTTTTTTGGTGCAAAAATCTCCTCCAATGCAACACCAAATGTTGCACTATTTTGATGAAATCTCCAAACATTTCTCCAAATTTGGTGTTAGCTTTTATTTTACCCCAAATTTGGTGTAGGGACAATTTGGTGTAAGATGTTTGAAGATGCTAGAATATATTTGGTGTAGAAAGTATACCATTATGATGAAATGGTGTTAAAAAAGAGGCAAAGGATGGGAGATGCTTTTACATTTTTTTTTTTTGAGAAAGAGATGCTTTTACATTAAAAAATGACTCACAACTTATCAGCATAATTATGGAAACTTGAACCTGTACTTCTTCAAAACAACACATTATAAAAAAATACACTACCTTTTTTTTTTATACTTTTGTAAAATGTATTTTCGGGGTTTTACGGGTATAACGAACCGTTACGTCTAAGGGTGAACAAAAAAACCGGAAACCAAACCAACCGGCCGAACGCAACCGGTCCAAACCGAAAATACATAAACCATGGTTTTTTGATTGGTTTTTGTATTGTATAAAACCAAACCGTGAAAAACAATTTGGTTTTGGTTTTCTAAGGAAAAAACCGGACCAAACCGGAACCGGATATATATATATATATATATATATATATATATATATATATATATATATATATATATATGTGTGTATATGTATGCATGAATATCGACACTAGTAATTAAATGGGCCTTTATTTGCACCACATCAATCTACTCGTGTACCATTCTACCTGTGCACCACACTAAAACCAAATTTTTGTCAGTACATTGTAAGAACTGATCATCATAGAGAACCGACTTTTCATCGGTTCCCCTCAATTATCGCTACATGTAAATAATTAATATCTCATTCCATGATCTATTAATACTTCAGTCAACTACCTGACTCACGTAGTTTGATGCTCATTCTAATAGGGCCTATGCATGTGAGATGAAATACAACGGTTACGTGGTTTTATATGATCGTCTTAGTTGGAAAATATGATAATATAATGTTGTGTGTACACACACACACATATATATATAGAGAGAGGGAGGACCCAATGACATTCAAGTTATGGTGTATGATAGATGGAGAATGAAAATCTAGTATGGTTTCCGTATGAATAATGACACGAATTCACTGAACCGTGATAATGCCATTTTAGTGGGGAAAAAAAGAGGACCGAAAACCGGAAAAAACCGTAACCAAGTCGATCCAAACCGGACCGAACAAAATGGTTTTACCTAGCTATGGTTCTGTTTTGGTTTGTAAATTTTGAAACCGTAAAAAATAGTTTGGTTTTAAAAATGGTTTTAAACCGAAAAACCGAACCATGTGCACCCCTCGTTACGCCCCGCCATGGCCCTCTGCGTACCGCTACACCCCTCTATGGCCCGCCCACTGCATCTCTTTTCGTTTATTTTTTCCACTTCAATTATTGCAGCCAACGCAGTGCAATCCCACCATAAGAATAATGACACAAACCACAACATGCCGTGTATTATTGATTAAAGTGATAAATTATTTATTGTAATAGGTCCCAATAAAATATGTGGTGTTGATTGTGTTGTGTAAGATGTTGTGGTATAAGAAGTAGTGAATGTATCACTACTCCCCACCATAAATGGCTGAAGAAAATCGCCAAGCATGATTAAAGGCCTAGAAAAAAGAACAGGGTCTTTGGATGGGTATTTTTCCTTTCTAGAAAATTGTGGTAATTTTTCCTTTCAAAAAAGAGAAAATTATGGAAATTATGCTTATGGAGGAGGAATTGATGAGATTGACGAAAGCACAGTGAAGAATAATAAGATGAAAGGGATGAGGAAAGAAGAAGAAGAACATGGGGTTTTGGCAGTGAAATCCCCAGACCCTTGGGCGGGCCATGGTGGGGCGCAGCGGCAGGAACGGAATCAGGAATTGTTGATCGGGTGGGCTAATAGAGTATTTTTGTATAATCGAATGGGCTGGATTAAGATAACTAATTGTGTTGGACTGAATTATATAAGGTTTTTTATGTACCGAAAATAAAAATCGGATGGGCTGTGCCCACCCAAGCAACCCCTCTAGTTCCGTCCCTGCGCAGCGAGACGTAGCGGTTCGTTATACCTGTAAAACCCCGAAAACACTTTTTACAAATGTATTAAAAAGGTGGTGTATTTTTGATAATGTGTTGTTTTGAAGAAGTACAGGTTCAAGTTTCCTCTTACTTAAATACCTCTGCTTCATTTCCTTCTAATTCTTAGGGCAAGTCCAATGGGATGGTATCAAAACAAAATTTGATACCTAAGTGAAGGTATTAGCATCTCCAATGAAAAAAAGAAAATGTATCAAAATTTGAGGAGATACCAGTTGAGGTCTCAAATCAGAGACCAAGGCAAATACCTCCTCCAACCTCTCACGCGCGCAGGTGAGCTTTCTTTTTGTAAAAATACAAAAGTTGAGCTACTAATTCAATAGTCACGTGGGCATGTTGCAAAAAGTACAAACAAAATATCACACTTTATTCTCCATTTCTCAACAAAAATCAATAAAATAATAGAAATCTTGTACAACTAAAAAAAAAGAAAAAAAGAAAGGAGGGAGTAAATTATTGTTGGATAGAATAATACGAATGCAAGTTCAATTCTATATATACCAACTCAATTCACTCGTTCTCCACCAATTCTTTATCACACTTTTCTTTCTATTTTTTTTTCTTTCTCATTGTGTACATTTTAATTACTTTAGCTCTTTCAAAATGTCATCAAAACGAAGACCCGAGTGTTGGAAAGTTGGTGAAGACGAGG
The DNA here is from genome assembly GCA_036785695.1 of Gentiana straminea. Classification (NCBI taxonomy): domain Eukaryota; kingdom Viridiplantae; phylum Streptophyta; class Magnoliopsida; order Gentianales; family Gentianaceae; genus Gentiana; species Gentiana straminea. The sequence continues at coordinate 7,844,998 of JAVUPR010000299.1, read as the reverse complement.
TCCTTTTGCCGAGCAAGGTTAATGATCGCAGGCTACCCCGAGACCGGGATTAACCAAAAAGAAGCAACAATGTGGGCTAAAATCCAAGAACAATTCGAATTGAATCAACCGATCGAAGGAATTTACAGGGACACAAAAAGTTGCTCTAGACGTTGAAAAAAATCAACAAAGAGTGCATGGCCTATGGTGCCGCTTTCAGGAGGGCTGAAATTGCTCAATCAAGCGGAGGAAACCACACGGATGTGGTAAAAATTCTATCCATTACCGTACATCATTTTTTTAGGGACGTACATGATTTTGAAGATAATATATATATATATATATATATATATATATATATATATATATATATATATATATATATATATATATATATATATATATATATATATTAGAAATATTGATTGTAGTTGTTTATACTCATGTTCCAATAAAGATTAAAAAAAAAATTTACGTTTGAATTTTATTTTTTGGGTTAACTAATTATTATTTTATTCATTTTAGGCACTTTAGCAGATTCATATTTCTACTCGGATACTGATAAGCCTTTTAAGCTCCATCATTGTTGGGCTCTATTGAAACATGAGCCAAAATATCAAAATCCTCCAGAAAGTGGAGGTCCAGTAAATATTGAGAATGACGACACATCTACACCTGAAAGCGGACCTAGCTCATCGACTAGGCCAATCGGAACGGGAAAAAAAAAAAAACACCAAAAACATCGGATTGTGCAAAAAATAATGGAGGAATATATGGTCTACGCAAAAGCTAAAGATGCTCAAGATGCAATTAATAGGGAAAAAGAGTTGGCGAATTGACTAGTCAAGAATATATTCTCGTAAATTTGGATTTTATTTTACTTGTTGTTGTGTATAGTTTTTCAAAATTAATGGTATGTAAAAAAAAATATGTTAATTAATATGACAATATTTTTTTTGAGGGTGACAATATTTTTTATATTATTGAAACATTAATAAATTTAATCAAAGAATAAAAAAAAAATGATACTACTAAATTTTGATATTTTAGGTTGGAGATGTTGTTTGTAGGTATCAAACTCAAATTTTAATACTTTGGGTTGAAGATGAAAATTTGATACTCATCTAAACACTATTCATAGGTATCAAATTTTGATTTTTGATACCTATGGGTTGACTTCTTGCAAGAGTAAAGAACTCGGGATCGGGTAATTCTTCCCTGGGTAGTCCATCTGAGGAGTGGGACCCCTCCACTACTTTACTGACTATCATCTTTTCAGTCTCAGCATGTTTACTTCATTTTCTTTCTCTGTTTTTTCGTTACCTTCGGTCCTTCACCATTTTTTTACAACAACAACAACAAAAAAAATAAAATAAAATAAAATAAAATAGTGATACATCAACTATTTTTTTACCACAACATCTTACACAACACAATCAACACCACATATTTTGTCACAATAAATAATTGATCACTTTAATCAATGATACCAAACATGAAGTGGTTTGTGCACTATACAAAATGTTTAGTGCACATATCATTTTCCAAAATGTTAGGACCCATCACACTTCACCTTTTTAACTAACCCAGGTTGTTCCTTAATTTTTTATTTTCATCCTATCTTTATCTTTATAAAAAATGACAACCTAATTAGTTTTATAGTATAAGGGGTGTTTGTTAACTAAAATAAACATTTATTCTGAAATTACTTTAAGTAATTACTTTAAGCGGTGTTTCATAATTATTTAAAGGGGTTCGATTGACACATCAATTTTTATTACTGGCATCACATTACTCCGACACCATAAAAATTTATTTCGGCACTACGATGATTTTTAATAAAAGGAACGTCGGTGTCACAAGTGTTCGTTGTAAACGAACACTAGTGGCACCGACGTTCCCTTTATAAAAGTGTCACAACTTAGAAACGTCAGTCCACTGACTTTCCACTGGTGTTCATTGTTGAACAACAACGTCAGTGACACTGACGTTCGTGTTTTAATATCAACGTCAGTGTCACTGATATTTTTTTCGTCCGAAATAATAATCAAATAATGGATGCCAAAAAATAAAAAATGATGTGCCAATAGAACCCACCTTATTTAAATTACCATTTAAATAGATAAGATCATCTGAATGCCTTTGTAAAATTTCCAGATGTTCAACTCTTCCTTATCGCTGAATGCAAATTCGTTTTCTTTGTGTGTTTTTGTCCGGCCATCTTTTATTCAACATATATCAACAATCTCTTTTTTTTCAGCCTAAGTTTTGCTAAGCTAATTACTTATTTCATTAACATATCCTTTTATATATATATACTAGTCATTAACACGTGCAATGCACGGGGACGTATTACAATGTGATTACATTCCGTTAATATGAATAATATGTACTACAAAACAAATACCCTTCAAACTTATTGTATTGCAATATTAAAATTGTTTTATTTAAGATAGTATTCGTTTCTGACGTCAGATAGAGTTAAAAACAGACAACACAACATGTCCAAAAGTTACACTGATGCCAATAATTATGATTATATTTTTGCTTTTAGCATTGCACGGGAGAACATATATTTTAAAGAAGAAGAAGGATGAAAAAGATGATTTTATTGGTAGTTTGTTACGCATGAATAAAATTGAATGAATGAAATAACGGGAGCGAAATGGAATGTAATGGAATAAATTAATTCTATTACTGTGTTTGGAATATGAAAGATTTGAATGAAACAAATTTTATAAAAGATGACACATTGAGTGATGGGTAGAGCAGGGTAGTGAATTAAGGTTGGGCCGGAGTAGGGTATGTTATGGTTCGTATAAGATAGGATATAGGCGAAGGGGTGGGGTAGCAATACGCAATACCCCATTGCACCCTACCACTCTTCCCACTCAGCCCTACCCACCACCATATCCTACCCTACCCAATATCACCATATCTTACCATTGACATCCTACCTACCTTACCCATTATCTACTCTACTTCACAATCACCCACCCCTACCCGGTGATACTCTACCGCTGAGTTATATCCCTACCCTACCCTACCCACTACCCACCCTTCTTTACCATACCCTACCTACCACTCAACCTTACCATATCCACCATTCCACTCTTCCCTATCTTACACACCACACCACCCTACCTTATCTACCCCAACCATCCGAATTTATCATTTTTGGTAAATTATAATTTAATGTAAAAATATGCCGCATTAGATTCCATTTTTGAATTTAGGTATTTTTGAACATTTAATTTAATATAAGAATATTTGGTATTAATTGGGGTGACTAATTTATATGGCATGTATTTAATGTAATAATATTTCATATTAAATGAGATAAAGCCACAAAAAGAAAATCGGACAAAATTAATTCAAAAACTATTAAAAACAAATCGGTGTAATGTTAAAAAAATAATTGAATGTAAGAATATTCAGTATGAAATGGGGCGGCTAATTTGTGGGGGATGACAACAACGTAAAAATATTTCATAATTATTGACAAAATTTGATATAGTTATTTTTAAAAACGTAATTTAATATAAGAATATATGACATTAATTAATTGGTTGGTAAATTTTAATAAAGTTATTTTTTAAAATGTTATTTAATGTAAAAATATTTGACATTAAATGTGGTGACTTATTTGTAAGAAATGATTTTAATGTAAGAATATTTTGTATTAATTGACAAATTTGAATAAAGTTTTTTTGAAAATGTAATTGAATGTAAGAAAATCTTACATTAATGTGGTGACCAATTTGCAAGGGATTATTTGAAAAAAAAAATATTTCGTATTAATTGGCAAAGTTGACTACAATTATTTTTTAAACTGTAATTTAATATAATTTTTTTAACATTAAATGAATTGGATAATTTGTAGGGAATGAATTAATGTAATAATATTTCATATTAATTAGCATATTTGAAATTACTTATCTTTCAAAATGTAAGTTAATTTAAGAAAAAATTGTATTAATGGAGGACCCTAATTTGTAAGGGGTAATTTTTTCGCTTAACATATTTTAATTTTAATTTATTTATGTTTCATAAAATCAATTTAAGTAGTTTAGAGGATTATTTTTTTTAGGCATATTTTTTTGTCAAAAAGTAATTTAATGTAAGAATATTTTACTTTGACTAATATTTTTGTTTAATGTAGAAATATTTACCATTAAATGACACAATTTAATTTAGATATTGTTGAAAATATAAATGAATTCAATAATATTTTGAATTAAATATTTCGTATATCGGAAAATTCGAATAAATTTGTTTTTTTAAATATAATTTATTTCAAGAATATTCGTCATTAAATGAGGTGGCTAATTTGTAACGGATGAATTAATTTTAAAATATTTCGTACTCCCTCCGTTTTTTTAAGCTCGTCATATTTGATATAATTTTTTGGATGAAGTTTCGTCACTTTTTAAACTTTATGGTTAGTCATTTTTTTGATGAACCCTTGACATCAAATGTGACGCTTAAAAAAACGGAAGGAGTATTAATTATCATATTTGATTTTACTTATCATTCAAAATGTGATTTAATTTCGAAAAAATTTTGTATTAATGGAGTATGCTAATTTGTAATGCATGATATTTTTCTTAACGTATTTGAATTTATTTATGTTTCAAAAAAATTAATTAAATGTAGTTTTAGAGGATTATTTTTCTTTGGTATATTTGACTTTATTTCTTTCAAAAAGTAATTTAATGTAAGAAAGACATTTTGTTTAATGTAAAAATATTTCGCATTAACGAAGTAATTGAAATTAGTTATTGATGAAAATATAATTGAATGTAAGAATATTTGACATTAATATTTCGTATTAATTGGAAAATTTGAATAAATTTAATTTTGGAAATGTAATCTAATGTAAAGATATTTAGCATTAAATGTGGTGGCTAATTTGCAGGGGATGACTTTAATTTAAGACTATTTCGTCTTAATTCACATATTTGAACAAAGTTATTTTTTAAAATGTAATTTAGGGTAAGGATATTTGGTATTAAATGAGATGACTAATTTGTAAGATTTGACTTTAATGTAAGAATATTTCGTATTAATTGGTGAATTTGAATAAAATTATTTCGTATTAATTGGCTTATTCTATTATGTTTCTCCCCTATTTTAAGTAAAAAAAATAAAAAATATGCAAATCAATAAAGAAAAAGAAATCAATTACAATACAATAAAATAAAATAGATAAACAAAATCAATTATTAAAAATAGAAAAGGAAAATTAATCAAAATCCTTGATGGAGTATTTTTTTTAAAAACTATCAGATTATTGATTATTATTAAAAACTAAAAATAAAAAATGATATTCATTTTTTAGGGAAAAAAACGATACTCATTAGTAATATGAAAATCTATCAAGGATTTAAATAATAATAAATTTTAAATAATACGTAAATCAATAAAAATAAAAATCAATTAAAAATAGGAAAACAATCAAATGAAATTGAAAAACAATCAAACAATCAGTTAATAATCACTTTCCATGTCATCGTTACATATTACACAAAATCCACATGAGGTTGTATACATGTTGTGTCGCTTTTGTAAGATTGAGAAAAAATGAAATTACATACCAAGAGAAATTGGGAAAAAAATATGCTAACCGTAAGAAAATGAAATTGAAAATTTTCTCCTTAATAAAACACAACATAAATAACTATGATTTGAAGCATATGCATATAAAAAAACTTTAGTTTTCTCAACAAATTAACAAAAGGCCCTCATAAACACGAAAGAATTTATCCAAAAAAAAGGGAAAGAGGCTAACCTTTCCGGATCGATTAATATGGCAAAAATCGTAAGAAAAAAATCTCGGCTTTTATCTCCGTCTTTGTGCCTATATTCAACCTTCCAAGACGTGTATTGTAATTCTAATCCATGTGGAAAAAAAAAACAAAAAAAAAACACTTTCAATGTTTAGATTGATAAACAACGCAAGAACCACATAAGTGCAGGAACTGGAATACAAAGGTGGCAGAGCAATTATTGTAAATGTAACTGCATTACGGAAAGAAAAAAACGCACCAGACCCGGAACTACGACCCACATTCTATTTTCAACACAAAAATCTACCTGTAAAAGTAGAGAGAAATAATGAAACAAAAACGATCAAAAACCGGGGAAAAAAAGTTAAGCAGCAACAATAGAAAAGCTTATAAAGAAGATAAATGAAATGATTATTTCTCACAATTTAATACCTTCAAACCACTTGAATCAAATATGATTGAAAAATGGAACAAATTATTATAAAAGATAGAAAAACCATAATGCGATCTTGGAAAATATTTTTTTGCAAGCACCATATTATTTCTGTCAAATTTAATTCAAACTTAGAAAATCGGTTTACTTTAAACCAAAACTAATAGAAAAGCTTATTAGGAAGATAAACGAAAGACTTATTTCTCACAATTTAACAGCCTTAAACCACTTGAATCAAATATGATTGAAAAAATGAACAAATTACTTATAAAAGATAGAAAAACTATAATGCGATCTTGGAAAATATTTTTTTGCAAGCACCATATTTTTCAATCAAATTTAATGCAAACTCAGAAGATAGGTTTACTTTAAACCAAAACAAATCCGTAGTCACCGGTGATACACTCTTTCATCATAATCTCATTCGTCTCACAATAAACACCTTACACTGTTAAACGGAAAATGGAAGGAAAAAAAATCATTTTCACTCATTCGTCTCACAATAAACACCTTGCACTGTTAAACGGAAAATGGAAGAAAAAAAATCAATTTCAAACCTCGATGTTGCCAATATTTGTTATCTGCACATAAACGACCAATCTGCTCCTATCAAATCGATTTCAATGGCGGATGAAAATGGAGAATCATAAAGGGTTGATTTTGATTTGATGCGTAAAAGAGACCTTTCAATTAGCCTGAAAATCAACACAAAAAAATCAGATCATATATATTAAAGAGGAGGAGATTTTGTAGATATTTGTTTTTGTTTTTTATTAAAATATTCTTATTTTTTTATGGGAAATAAAGCGGGTTTGGAACGGGTCAATCGGGTAATTGGGTTAAATTCACTCATATATATATATATATATATATATAGGGGCGGATCCAGAAATGCTTTTCAACGTGGTCCGAAATATTTTTTCTATAGGTAAAATGTAGTGTTTTATTATTTTTAACGGGGTCCATGAACCCCCTTTACATACATGTAGATCCGCCTATGTGTGTGTGTGTAGGGTCGTTAGCGAAACAAGTTATTTGTTAATATCTCGAGACTTGCTTGAGCCAAGAATTCGACTCGATTTGGCTTAAAACACCTCGAACTTGAAATCGACTTGATTCCAAGGTAAAAAGTACGATATTCGAGCAATGCGATACTCGACTCGAATATTCGTTAGCAAGATCGAGCAAAACTCGTGCTTGACTCGAGTGTTTAAAACTTCCTTTAATCTCAACTCAAGCTCGAGTTCGAAAACTCATGCTCGAACTCGAGACATTTGCAATTGCTTAACTTGTTTAAAAGAATACTGTATTTGATTCGACTCGTTTATACCCCTATGTGTATGTGTGTGGTACTACAATTATATTAATTTGTATCTTTAATATGTATTTTATGTTTTTTCTAATATATAAAAGTGTTCTAAGGATATTATAATAAACGTAAACATTTTCGATTTCAGATGAATAGATTTATCAAACGATTTGATTATTTTTGGATTTCAGTTACTTATTGTATTCAGATTTCAGACTTCAGATTTAATGAACGGCCCCTAAGATACGTCTTAAAAAAATGCGCATCTCATTACCCAATTTATCATACTTACACTATCAACATTTTTCGTTTTACTCCCTCATTTTTTAACTCGCATATTCTTAATTTGCATAGATTTTTAAAAATGATGAAAAAGAATCAACATTTTATTTTTTATTTTTTCATTCTCTTTGTTTTTATACATCATTTGATACAATTTAATCAATATTCATGTGATTCAAGGTCGAAATTCACGTTCACTAGTGAATTTTGAATAACATTGAATTTTCTTAGTAGAACAGTAGAATTCGACAGTTAATTTCAGAATTAACGTTAGAAAAATGGCCTTTGTGCTTTTAAAAACAAGAACATGAACAAAAAAAAGTGGTGAGTTATACATCAAATATATAAGTGTTTAAAAATAATGAATAGTAGATAAATTGTATTTGTTTCTCGACAAATTTTATGGTGGTCAATGATCACCAAAATCAATCTTGACTATAATGTGCACACTTTAGTATTTTTGTCCTCTTTAGAAAAAAAATGTAAGCCATTTTCCCTAATTTAGATTTTTATGAAATCCTCTCTCTCTCTCGGGATCCCTTTCCACACACAAACAAACAAAAACAAAAAAATCTCAGGATCATGATGGTACCCTCCTTATAAGGATTACCTTGTCCACAAGGCAAGAGAATTTTGGAAATTGGGCCCTAATGAAAAAAGATCCTCCCAACTTGATTGTGACCCATCCAAGATCATCTACTTGATCGATTATTGAACTACTGGTGTATTTAAACGTTTCATTGTCCTAATGGCCAACCTCTCCTCTTGATACATAATCATCTGCCCATCTGTTGGTAGTATAAGAAGGGCATTAGACACATGGGTGTGTTGCCCATGGAACTTCTTCACATAGATATATGAAAATTTGGGTGGATCCGAAACCTTCTGGTAATTTCAATCCTTTTTTCAGTCTGCTAATCAGATTGAGGGTGGTATCCTGAGCTGAAATTAAAAATTAGCCCAACCTTACCCATCAATGACCTCCAAAAATCTGTTGTAAAAGCATTGTCTCTGTATGTGAGTATATCCTAGGGAAGCCCATATAATCTAAAAACTAGGAGGAAAAACTCTGTAGCAATATAATCTGAGTGTAGTGTCACTCCGAAGGTAATGGGAGAATTTGGTGAATATGTCAACTACCACGAATAACAACTCATTTTCCTCTGATTAAGGAAGCACTTCAATAAAATCCATGTTGATTCACTTCTAAGCTTGATTTGGAATGGACAGAGGTTGCAAAAGACCAACTGATGTTGACGAGAGTCCTTACGTTACTGGCACACCATACATTGCTTAATTATAACCTTAATATCTCTTCTTAAATTAGGCCAATTTAAAAAAAGAAACACCCTATTGTAACATGCTTGGATCCCGGAATGCCCTCATATTGGAGATTGATGCAAATGATGTAAGATCTGATATCTAAGGCTTCCATTAGTCCCAACATATATCATGCTACAAAACAAAAATACAAAGATACCACGCGTAAATCCGATAACAAAATTGGCTAAAAAGCCTAGATAATCGACAAAAGAGTTAATTTTTATAATATTTATTATATACACAAAATGGTCCAAATCATCACAATAATCGCTCGAGTTGATGCGAAAACATCAATAAATGCATGAGAATTAGGGTAAAAACATCGTAAAATGTATCATCTAGTTGACTTACATCACCGACATTCTTTAAATCAAAAGCATGATTATGTAGAAGAAGGTACCAATATCTGTGAAGAAAGTAGTTGTTTATGCATCTTCTTCGGCTATCTTGATCTGGTGGTAACTCTTATAAGCATCAAGAAAGACAGAGATTTCATACCCCACTGTTGAATCCATGAGGTCATCTATTCAGTGAAGTGGATAACAGTCTTTAAGACAAGTTTTGTTGAGGTCGGTGAAGTCTATGCACATTCTCAAGCTGTTATCAGGTTTTGGAATCTGACGGGGTTTGCCAACAGTAAGAGATATAATATCTCCCTAATGATCTTAACGTCCAACAACTTCTTCATTGATCACACTGAAAATGATATTATAAATCATATCTTTATTTGCCCCGAATCATGCTCAGTTGATTAGTGATTGATGGAATATTGTATGAAATACATGTTGATTGCCTAATACCGGTTCCTCGGTTAGTAATTTTGCATCTTTACATTTTATCCCGATATTTGGTACTCTTTCGTCTCGTTTTATGTGATTTTTAGGAGTATTATATTATGGGCTAAAAGAGATTGATCCGGATTAGAGGAAGAGACATTGGGCCGAAGTCAGAAGAAGTCAATACGAATTCTGCTGGACTAGAAAAGAGGAAAAACGCCCGGAGGCTGCGGAAACTTGGAGGACACGAAATGCAGAGAGCCATGATTTGTATTAAGTCGGTTAGGTTAGACCAACTAGGTCGGTTTTACAGCTCTATATAAGGTTGTGCTAGTCTATTGTAACATATACCTTATTATACAACTCATATCGACTTTTTCAATATACACTTTTTCTATGAAATTAAGAAGTTTGTTATTTTCTTTGAGTTAGTTGCTTAGTTATCTCCTCCAATCCATCAACTAGCTTGAGTTGATCAAGCTAGTCACCATTGATAAATGTATGAAGCTTTGAACGTTCATTAGTATTTTGATCATGGTAGATTTAGTTAGATTAACGTGTTGTAATTGATCTGCATGTCAAAACGAATCGTAATTAACTAGAGTAATCAGAACGGACTGATGTAGATTTCAGAATTAGGAACAATCGCCGCCGGTCTATATCATAGCCGCGACAACCCTAGGTCCCCTTAATCTAAAGATTCGGCATCATTTACGTTGATCGACAGGTTTAATTAACGATATGTTAGATCTGGCCAATATGCTTATTGTATTCATAAATTAATGAAGGACTTGCAAGGTGAAGTATTAGTTTGGACACAATTTGATCAATCCCTAGGAACGTGCTAGTCAATCCACGATAGCTGCTTAGGGAGGTACTCGGTTTGCGCCGGCAATCTCTAATACTTATTGTGTGTGAGTTAATACAACCAATGAAGGAGGTTAGCTGCACATAGACGTCTATAGTCCTTTCAATGTAAGTAGATAATATTAGGAGAGTGCACCTGTAGCTAAAACTGAATTAGAAAACGTTCTGGTTAATCTAGGAAATTACGAGGAAAGTAGACATAAAGATTAATGACACCAAGTTAGGTGATCGGAGAGGAGAGATACATCAATTACCCTTTTATGTATTTATGTTGGTCGAGAGACCGTTATTTGTCTTCTTGTCTAGATTTAATGGTTATTATCTATGTTGCATTGTCTCTGTGGGATCGACCTTGACTCGCATCTACTATACTACGATTGACCTAGTACTCTTGCTAGTATTTCGTGCGTATTAGCGGCTTACACGTGGATCAATCACCCTTCTTAATTGCTTCATTTCTTTCGGTATAAAAGTGCCATTTCTTTTGTCGAACTAGTTTTTGACCTGACTCCACCATGATCTTATGAACTGCCAGGTTAGTTGAGATGCCCGGCATGTCTTCTTCCACTTATGCGATTATCTCGGCATATTATTGTAGTGAATTTTTTTCCTTTTCAGCCGAGGGAATCCATTCCCTTATCTGAACCATTTGTTCTGGCTTTTCAAGCTATAAATTTACTCCCTAAGTGGGATCTTCAGAGCATATAAGCTCTTCAAACTTAGGAAGAAGGTCTTCTACCAGAACATACTAGTCTACGCAACTTTCTTCTCTTTTAAAGGTTATTGTGTTGCAGCTCATTGATACTTGAACATCACCTTTTATTTATATAACTTTTTTTATGGTAGGAAATTTTTATATTATTATGGACTAGAGATACTACCTCTCTCAGATTGTTGAGAGCCGGTCTTCCAACTATGATTCTAGATGAAAAACCTTCAATAACCATATAATTTATCTTTAGAGTCATACTTTAAATGCCTTTCCCGAATGTAGTATTTATTTTGACCATTTCCAGATGTTGTACTGGCTTTTCTGTGAATCCAAATAGAGGATCTCGTACTCTCCTATGATCCCTTTGATTAAGCTGTATTGACCGGAACACATCGTGATACAAGATGTTGACGACACTTCCTGTATTAATACATACTCGTTTCACTAGTTATCTATGGATTATAGCGTATATAATCAGTCATATATTTCCAATTAATAGAGGCAATGCGTCTGCTGGCCAATAGGAAATTTTCCCAATTAATTTTATTTTCTTCCTTATTTCCTTTTCTAGCGATGCAGATTGCGATTTGTATCCATCTTCAATCATCAAAATGATATTTTATTCCCTTATATTCTGTACAAGACCTTCATCGGATACTTGTTTGATTTTCATGGTGTGTCCGCTACTGGCCACAAGATTCTTAGAAGATGAAATCTTAGGCCATTCTTCTAGTGCCAAATGACGATACCGGAAATCGCCAACAGTGAAAATGGGAACAACTTGGGGTAATCGGTTTCGAGAGGTAACCTGTTATAACATGATAGAGAGAATCCATATGCAATAAGATAAACACAGAAGCAATCTAACATAAAAAAATCACACAAGGGAACATAAACAAGAAGAACACATGATTTAACGTGGTTTCCGGCGTTGTGCCGGCTACTCCACAAACAGAAAAGAGATATTTTATTATGCAATGAATTTCAGACATATTACACACTTTACAATGATCAATACAGTTGGTATTTATAGGCACAAATCCCTAAACCCTAACCGCCAAGAATCTTTGTCGATTGCCATAAATGCCCCAGATGTTGGATCACTCGCCGATCCCACTCACCGATCATTGCCTAGATGTAGAACTCACCGTATCCAAAACCTCGAAATGGACCCTCGCAGATGTTGGCACCAAAAGAAACTCACCGACTTCCCACCGACTTTCACAGACTTGGATACACTTCTCAGCAGACCATCACTCTGCTGATAACCAGGTTAGTTCTACCAGATGTAGAGTTTAAGTCACTTTGCTGATAAATCTCCACATTGACTTGAACTCTCATTCCCAAATCAACCGTATTGCATAAACGGATGTACTTGTATCGGATGCATTCGTCAATGCCGGATGTACCGTACTGCATTACTCCACATAATCCACTCGCCTAACCCGCCCTTAGTTTTCCGCATTTCGATTATAAGCTTTGAATATTCAAAGCAAGTCCGGACACAACCGAAACTTGCTCCACCGAACCGGTTTAGTGAACATATCGCCAGGGGTTTGTTGGACTTATTTTTAAGTTTTAGTGATGAGTGCCGACTAGCTTTATAGAGCAAAGGCAAAAAGATGTCTAGATCAAATGTATAGGTTTATTAGAGTTTGATCTTGTATAGGTTTGATCAAACAAGCACCGTAAAAGGTCACCGACTTACATCGCAGACTAGTCTAGATCGCAGGGTAGCCGAGTCGCAGACTTGTCGTGAACCCGCCGAAGACCGAAGGCCGAGGGCTCAAACTCGCTTATTGAAGGCTAAGGATCAAACTTAGTAATTAAAGTCAAGGATATGGAATCGAATTTAGGGAAGTCTCGTGATGACCTAAATCGATTACATATACCTTGTGTACAAGGTCTAAGTTCCACAAGTTAAGTGGTGATTGGAACTTAGTTATATGCAAAAAGGTGTAATCTAACTTCATAAATAAAAGTTAGATAAAAGACAAGAAGTCAAGTGTTTTTAAACACAAGAAATAAGGATAAGCTTATCGATGTGTATATCGCCAGACTTATGTTCTCGTGAACCCGCCGGACACATATTTCGATTTAATCAAAGGCTACATTGGAAGATTACAAAGAAAGGGACAACTAACAACCTCTCGATTTTATCAAACAAATCAATGGTTAAGATCAAATGGACGTTGGAAAGATTCGACCTTTATCCAATGGTTACAAGTCAAAGGGTGGACAGATCGTAAACTTCAAAAAGGAATCGACAAAGGTCGGTCCCTAGAACAAATAAAAAAAGCAAGTCAAGATGGAGACAAATCTGAAACGGCTATGTTTGAATTTCAAACATAAGTCACAAGGATTCCTACCTATAAATAGAGGACTCCTAATTCAGATACAAGTGATGAACATTAAGAGAAAAATACAGATAATCCTGAGCTTCGATTTCTGATCAAGAAAAACACCCTGCTGACCCTACTGAGCATAAGGCTACTGATCCAGTAAATATCTTCAAGTGTAATCTGCATTCAAGCTGCATCAAGTTTACACACTTGAAGACATCAAGCTGCTGATCATATCATCCTGATCAAGCTGCTGAAAGCTGAATCACTTACTTGATTCAATCTTTCTTTTACAAGAAATCTACCGAAGACAAGAAGCATCTTTGGGTGTGAAAGACTCGTTGTTTGTGGTGGAGCCGGTGAAGAGGCAATCCTACCCTTCAAGGACCAAGGGAAGACTTTGGAGCAAAGAATCCTACCCGTTCCAAGTGTTCAGCTTTGTGAAGCCATAGTTATTGGTGAAGGACAAGCAACTTAGGGATTTTTGTAACAAATACATCAAAGATCTCTAGTGAATTACCTCCAACATCACAGAGAAGAGTGGACCGACAGATTACACCACCCGGAACCACTATAAAATCTCGCCTACTTACTTTCTCGCATTTATATTCTCGCACTTAGTTTATCTAACACATCAATCTACCGAATCTAGCAACCGAATTCACACACATACACTACCGAGTATCTAATACTTGGTATCATATTTAACAACAAGTAATAAGGCTTAATTTTTGATATATTCCGCCGCACAAATTCAAGAAACTCAACAAATGCAACAGACTATCGAGTGTCGCGTAGACTATCAAGTATCGCAGGTCCGTCGAAGTTGCCGAGTTTGTTAACTCCAAAAGTTTTAAGTGTTAAGTTTATTCACCCCCCCCCCCTAAACTTAACCAAAGCCTTTTCAAGGGACCAACAATTGGTATCGGAGCAAAGGCTTCGTTCAAGTAATCCTACTTGTTGTGCTTGTGAAAATACTTTGAAAACTTTTTCAAGTTACCGATTTTCAAAGCTTTGCATCATGGATAACAACCAAGATGCTGAACAATGTTGATGTGTTCTTTAGATCGTTTTGATGAGTATAAACGTCGTATGCAAGCTTATCTAGCCGCAACACATGATGAAATGATGGATGTGCTGACAGATGGACCACTAGAGATTACCAAGTCAAGAATAAAGTGGGAGATGAGACACAAGACATTCCAAAACCAAAAAGGGAATGGACTCGCCGAAGATAGAAAAAGAGCAAATCTCAACAATATTGCTATTGATATTATATACGTAACTTTGGATAGCAATATGTATATGAAGGTGAAAGATTGCAAGACCGCAAAGGAACTATGGGATAAGTTACAATTAATTTGTGAAGGCACCGATGCAATCAAAAAGAACAAGATCAAGTGTGGCAAAGAAGAAGAGTTCCAGGAGTTCAAGATGAAACCAAATGAAACCATTGAACAAATGGAATCAAGATTCAATGCAATCATGGATGAACTCACCCTACCGAGTGTGAAGTACTCACAAGAAGAAATCAACTCAAAAATCTTGGAAGCATTACCCGCAAAAGAAGTTTGGGAGATGAAGGTGACCGCCATAGAAGAAATGAGGAGTTTGCATGAAGAAGACACCTTCAAATTGTTTTCGCATCTTAAGGCCTATGAATTTAGCAAAAAGCTTGTGCTCCGAAACCGAAAAAGAAGAGCCAAAGACCACCGCATTGGTCGCTTCACATCAAGAAGAGACATCGAGCTCAAGATGATCTACCGGATGAGATGCAAGAGCAGCATTGCCCTACCGAGCAAGAAAATCGAATGATGAAAAATGGAAAGGGTTCTCCAAGGAATTTCACAAAGAAATTCAAAGAAAAGAAGAAGGATGAATCAAAGAAAGATAATGATTACTTGTGCTATCATTGCAAGAAGCCAGACACTTCAAACCCGATTGTCCCGAATTAAAACAAAAGGAACCCGATTATCTTTGCTTTAATTGCAAGAAGCCCGGACATTTCGTACCCGACCGTCCGTACCTACCGAAGACCAAAAGTCAACAAAGAAGACATGGCAAGAAGGCTATGGTTGCCGAAGATGAATCAGATACGAAGTAGAATCGAAAAGGGAAATGAATCTCGATGATACCGCACTTGTTGCCGAGATGGAAGATTATGCTTTAATGGCTAATATGGATGAAACAGAGGAGGTATACAATTTCGTATCTATAAACACTCCTGCTGGAAGTGATTGTGAATCAACCTGTGGTTCAAATCCAAAAAATTCTGACAATGAAGAAACTTTGGATGCCATCCTTAATCAACTGAGGATAATACAATCTGGTTATGAGATTGTGAAGGCTGAAAAAGAAGCTCTTCAATCAGAAGTTGAAAGATTAAATGCTGAATTAAGAATTCTCAAAGGAAAGGAAAAAGAAGTCAGACAGAATCAGCATAAGCCTGCTGAACATTCAGTAGCTGCTGAGTCTGCTGAACCATCTTGTTCCTCCACTGCATTCAAATCTGGAAAGCCTTATGGTGATAGAACAGGGCTTGGATTTGGAACTCAACAATCCAATAAGAGTGGATCCAGTAAGGTCACTGAACCTAGTACCAGAATTGGTCCTAAGTTTGTGCCTGCACAAGATCCAACTCCCAAAAGGGTTGCTGAGGCAGTAAAGCCTACTGAGAAAGCTTCAAGGAAGCAAAATCAGAAGTCAAAGAAGTCAACAAACCTCCTAATAAAAAGAATAAATCTAAAAATAGGACCGTTGTGCCTTCTAGACTCGCCGATAGCGTACCTACTACCAAGTCCGCCGGACCACAAAAAGGGAAAACCGTAAATATTCCAAGGATAAGAATCCTAAACCCAAAAATGCTAATCATTCAAGGGATACTTATCTCGTGGGGAAAGGTAGATTGTTCCCTACCGATGATGATTGGAATATTCCCGCACCTACCGCTAGAAACAACATAATATAACCATGCCGCTAGTGGTAAAACCTAAGCAATGGAATCAAAAGAGGGCTCAAAGCAGAGGACTTATACAAGGCCTCAAAGCAGGGACCTCAACAGACTCCATATTACAAGGGTCGTTCCTAACGTACAAAGAAACCTATGGTTATCCTAGTGCTTCTAACAAAAGAAATCACTTTAAACAAGATTATATTCCAAAAGGCCGTAAAGCATATGTGAATCCTACACAACCAATTGTTAGACCTTATGGATGTGTAGAATACATGTATGAACCAAAGTATGATACCTTTCAAAGAAGACCTTATGGAAACTTGCCAAGGGTCATGCTTACCACCGACCATTATGGACCCAAACAGGTTTGGGTACCTAAAATGCATTAACTTTGTTTTGTAGGTGTCCGGTATTTTGACAAAGGATGTTCCGTACATATGACAAAGAATAAGCACTGTTTGTCAAATTTTGTGGCAAAGGATGGTCCAAGAGTGAATTTTGGCAACAAGAATACACCAGGATACACAAGAGGATATGGCACACTTGTGAGAAATGGATTAACAATCAGGAATGTTGCATATGTGGAAGGACTGGACTACAACCTACTGAGCACTGGACAATTCTGTGACATGGGATACAAGGTCACTTTTGACAAAAACACTTGTACTGTCATTAGTGAAAGAGGTGATCAAGTTGTGTTGGCTGGAAGAAGACAACAAAACATGTATGTTGTGGATTGGTCTACCGCTCGTTCCGTAAACATGCCCGATTGTGCATACCAAGTCGAACTTAATTGGTTATGGCATAAGAAGTTGAATCATCTAAACTTTGATGATATCAATCGCTTGGTGAAGAAGAAACTGGTGATTGGTTTACCAGAGATCACATTCAAAAAGGATGCTATATGTGATGCATGTCAGCAAGGTAAACAAACAAAGTCAAGCTTCAAGTCAAAGACTAAACAATCAACTAAAAGAGTTTTGGAGCTGATGCACATGGATCTATTTGGACCAGTAACACCAACAAGTGTAACAGGAAAGAAATACACCTTAGTGGTTGTGGATGATTATTCAAGATACACTTGGGTGATATTCATGAACAAGAAAAGTGAAACACTTCAAAAGATGCCTGAACTTTTGAAGAGATTGCAAAATGAGAAAAGTTTGACAGTAGTAAAGATCGATCGACAAGGGTACCGAATTTCTCAATAAAGTTATAAGAGAATATTGTGAACAAAATGGTGTACTACATCAACTTGTCGTCGTCGGTACACCTCAAAAAATGGGGTTGCCGAAAGAAGAAACAGAACTCTAAAAGAAGCAGAAGAACTATGATTTGTGAAGCATTGCTACCCGAAAGATATTGGGTCAAGCAAATAATACAAGATGCTATACACAAAACAAACATCAAGAACAAGAAGCCGCCGAAGACACCTTATGAGATTTGGAATGGAAGAAAACCTAATATATCCTATTTCCATCCATTTGGAAGCAAGTGTTTTATCTTGAATCATAAGGAACAATTGAAGACATTCCAACCAAAATCGATGAAGGAATTTTCTTGGGATATTCTTCGCCGCAAGGCATTCAGTGGTACCGAATAAAAGGACACCGAAACATGAAGAAACAATACATGTTGTATTTGATGAACCTAAGTTCACCGGAATGGAAGATGAAGCTTCGTAACCCGCCGAGAATCAACAAGTCACCGATCCAAAAATGTGTTGAAGTTTTGGAAAGATTCAATGACTTAAAGGTTTCGATTCTCCCCCGCCGAACACCCCGCCGGTAACACTACCGATGCAACAACCGAGGCAATTCAAGGATCCGCTCGAACCCCCGTTGAAGAAACAAGCAGACCCTACCGAAGATGATGTTCCCGAGAATCAATCTAACCGTAATCCACAATGGTTAAGGGATCACCCCGCCGAACAAGTCATTGGCAATATACAAAGAAGGTGTGAGGACTAAAGACAATTAGAAGCAATGTTTACTTGTTTTCTATCTTAAATGGAACCTAAAGTTGTTGAAGAAGCAATTTCAGATCCAGATTGGATAATTGCTATGCAAGAAGAATTGAATGAATTTGAAAGAAATCAAGTTTGGACACTAGTGGAAAGGCCTAGTCATGCAAATATAATTGGTACAAAATGGGTATACATAAACAAACTTGATGAATCCGGTACCATTGTGAGGAATAAGGCCGACTAGTAGCAAAAGGATATTCTCAAGCGTAAGGAATAGATTTTGATGAAACATATGCCCCCGTTGCAAGATTGGAAGCTATCGATTATTCTTGGCACATGCTTCTTATAAAAACTTCAAAGTATATCGATGGATGTCAAAAGTGCATTCTTGAATGGCATTCGGAAGAGGAGGTGTATGTTCAAAGAACCTCCTGATTTGAAGTTAAAGATCAAGAAGATAAAGTGTATAGACTCAACAAAGCACTTTATGGTTTGAAACAAGCACCAAGAGCATGGTATGAGACTCTATCTCAATTTTTAGTGGACAATGGTTTTACAAAAGGCACCATTGACAAGACTCTTTTCAGAATCAATGAAGGAAACAAAGACTTCGCCGGTACAAATTTATGTTGATGACATAATTTTTGGTTCTGAAAATGAATTGCTATGTGAGAAGTTTGCAAATCTAATGAAGAGTAAATTCCAAATGAGTATGATGGGAGAAATGAACTACTTTTTGGGATTGCAAGTCAAACAGATGAAAGATGGAATCTTCATTCATCAAACCAAGTATACCAAGGAGTTACTGAAGAAATTTGGTATGGAAAACAACACCAAGATATCAACTCCTATGAGTACAAACATTAGATTGGATGAAGATAAAGAAGGCAAAGATGTTGATCAGACTTTATACAGAAGGATGATAGGTAGTTTGTTGTACCTTAACGCCAAGGAGACCTGATATATCCTTTGTTGTAGGTGTTTGTGCAAGATTTCAATCAAAACCTAAAGAAAGTCACTTAGGTGCAATCAAAAGAGTTCTCAAGTACCTAAAAGAGACTTTGGGAGTAGGATATGGTATTCAAAAGATGGAAGTTTCAAGGTTATATCCTACTCGATTCCGATTATGCGCGGATGCAAGATTGATAGAAAAAGCACCACAGAACCCGTCGCTAACGGGAAATAGATTGGTTTCCCGGTTTAGCAAGAAACACAATTCTATATCAACTTCCACTGCTGAAGCTCAGTACATTGCTGCTGGAAGTTGCTGTGCACAAATACTGTGGTTAAGACAACAATTAAGGGATTATAGAATTGAAGAAAGAGAAATTCCAATTATGTGTGACAACACAAGTGCAATTGCTATCACAGAAAATCCTGTTTTGCACTCAAGAACCAAACATATTGATGTGAGACATCATTTTATAAGAGATCATGTTGAAAAGAAAGATGTGGTGGTTCTTTATATCCCTACCGAAGATCAACTTGTTGATATTTTCACTAAACCACCGGACAAAGGAAAGATTTGCTAAACTAAGGATCGAACTTGGAATTATAAAAGTTGACTGATATGATCTTAATCAGCAGTGTAATGGAATTCACCAAGGGGATTAGTCTTTGCTATGTTGGGTGAGCTCACTTAGCAGATTAGTCATTGGTGTCAACAATTCCATGTACTTATGTTTGGATAATTGAGCAAATGAAGTTGCCAAGGGGATTGGTCTTTGTCATGTTGGGTGAGCTCACTTGACAGATCAGTCATTGGTATTAAACTTCATCTTGTATTATCAATTGGACAACACAAAAGGATTTAAGAATCAGCAGAGTATTTTTGTCAGCAGGCTGCTGAGACTTTCGTCAGCAGGCTGCTGAGCCAAGTCTACTGATGACAAGGCTGCTGAAGGAAACGTTACACAGTCAAACTTACTAAAGTCAAAAAGCAATTGGCGGTATATTTTTTCCATCCTTATAACCGTAGTTACACGATCTGATGGTTACAAAACGTTATGGAAAAGTAATGGGCCACGTGTCAAGACAAGCACTCACTCAAACTTAATCGTGGTTAATACCACAAGTACACGATCCGACAGCTTCAACCACATCCGTCTATATATATACGTACCTATACACAGAAGTTACTTTCAAAAATCTCGCATTGATTTTCTCTCGCGTATACACCGTGTGAACACAGATTTGAGAGCTATCTTCTTCATCTTTTTCTTACAACAATGGCAAAGAATGATGAGGTTCATATTGGAACCAGTCAGAGTGTAAGAGGATATGTTACTGACTGTAACTCCAATGAGTTAGCCATTAATATTGTATGAAGAATCGACGGTTTGTCAAGCTAGAAAGTGTTATAAACAGAAGACTGGAACGAATTTCTTATGTCAATATGGTGGAATTCTGGAGAAACATTGTCATACATGAAGGTAGAGAGGCCTTCACTACAACTTTAATGGAAGAGAGATTGAAATATCTTCAGACCTACTGAGAGAGGTATTTAATTTTGCACCAGGAAATAATGCACCCACCAATCCAGAAGCAATGAATCTACCAAGAATGAAGTTTGTGGATTCAATAAAGACAGATGATACAATTGCTTCAAATCTGGGCATTAATGTGAAGTATATTGGTTATGAGTACAACTTGCTGAGCAAATTGATTGCCAAAACCATTTTGGGATTTGTTGGAAGCCTAGATACACTGTCTGGACCAAAAATAGACCTACTGATCATCATCTGCAGAAGTATGAAGTTTGATTGGGCTGGATTCTTCATACACTACAAGAAGAAAGTGTGTATTGAAGATAGAGATGGTACAAGGAAGTCCAAAGTCAAGCCTGTAGGTCTAATGATTCAAACCCTACTGAATCACTTTCAGATACCTGATGTTTTATCTGAAAAGATTAACAAATCCAGATTCAAGCCAGAAGTGGCTACACCTATCCCTGGTCTGGATGATGATGAAGATGTAGGTGATGAGGCTACTGAAAGTGATGGTGATGATGGAGATGATGATGCTAGTGGTGAGCAGGTTAAGAGAATTGTTAAGCCTGCTGCACCTAAGAAGGTTACTGAAAAGAGAAAGGCTGCTGACACAAGGAAAATCACAGAAATGTTAAAGCCTAGAAGACAAAAAGAAACAAAGCAGAGATCGCCGAGTCCGCCGAAGTTATTGATATAACCGAAATCACAAGGAAGAGGAAAGTCTTGAAGTAGAAGAAGAGCAACTTTCCAAAAGAATGTAAGAGATTGCCAAAAAGAAGAAACATGGAAAAGGAAAATAATTGAAAACTTTGGAGGCTCAAAGGCAACAATAAGAAGAAGAAGAAGTAGGAGAGGCTATTGAGGCTGAGCCCTTAACAATTATCAAGCCTACTGAGGATGTAGAGGTTGTTATTGAGCAACCTGCTGGAGAATCACAGCAGACTGCTAAAACTGAGCCAACTGTTGAAGCTACTGAATCCTCCCCTGCAAAGGCTGCTGAGCCTACTGAAACTGCACAAGTTGTTGTTGAGCAACTTGTAGAAGAACCACAGCAAGCTACTGAGTCTACACCTACTGTGGAAGTGAAAAAGTTGGTACAAGACCCTGCAAGTCCTGCAATAGTTCAGGGGGAAGAGCAATCTGTTGCTAACCCTGCTGATGAGCATATAAGTCAGGGGGAACCAAGTGTAGTACAGATGGAGGTAGTAGGGACTAACATACAACCTGAGCAACCTGCTGACCTAGAAGTATCTATGGAAGAAACTCTAAATTTACTTGTTTAGACCTTTGGAGGTCAGCAAGGTCCTGAAATAGCTCCCAGAAAGCCAACCATGCCTTTTGAGAGACATGAGAAGAAGAAAAAAGAAGGATTTGTTGATCCTAAACTTCTACTGGTTGCAAACTATTTTCAGTGGAAGTTTGGATTCTATAAAAGACAAAAGCCAGCTGCAGAACCAATGGCGGATTTTGAAGAATGCGCTTTTGAGAAGTTGGGAGTGGAAAATTTGCTAGATCTGGTTGATACCTCTTTATTGCAATCAAGACTGATGGATCTGTTTGATGAACAACAGAAGGAGGAGGGTATCAAGTTCAGAGACCCCAGAGATGAATCAGACAGTGATGATTCATCATCTGATTCTGGTGATGACTTCCTCTCTGGTCCAGAAGGAAGCAGTGGGACTGCTTTATTGAATGAACAAAGTATGCAACAGTCCACTGATGCTGGTAGGTCTGCTGAGGGCCAGCAGACTGAACAAATGGATGAAGATCTGGAGAATCTCACCATGGATGATCTAGAGGCACAAATCAATGAGGGAATATCTATTGGTGCAAACAGGATGGTTGGTGAGATAGACCCTTTATTTGTTGTAGAACCTGCTGAGCATGTTGATGATCAGCAGACTGTGGATTCAGATGAAGAAAGGATAACTGATATTAGTGAGCCTGATGTCAGAGGATTCAATTCAATATCAAGACTGGATTGACACTAAGGACACTCTAACCAAGGCTGGAAACTTTCTAAGAAGGATTTCTGATTTAAGGTAATTTCAAAAAGAAAATATGGATGTATTCCCTGAACAAGTTGTTGTGGCACAGGTGGTACAGGTTGTTGAGGTACAAACAAGACCTGGACAAAGGTTGGAACAGGAGGTATAGGTTGCTGAGTCTCAAACAACACCTGGACAAAGGTTGGAACTATCTTTGGGTTTGGAGGAAACCCCTGCTGTTGTTATTGAATAGGCTGTTGCAATGGAGCCTACTGGAGACAAGACCACTGTAGGGAAAGATGGTCAGCAGACTGCTATTATTGATGAGGATGAGCAGCTGCTGGACTATGACTACAGTGATGAGGAGTTTCAAATGCCTGAGGAAGTAGCTATTGATGATGAACCTCAACAGGCATTTGTACCAGTTTTTGAAGAGCCTGCTCTTGATCCCATTCTGGAAGAATTCCAAGGACCTAACCCTGCTGGAAGGGATATGAGCTATGCTTTGGTTATCAACAGACAGAGGCAACAATACAATGTAGAAGAGCCTGCTGATGGAGCTGATGGAGGAATGGCTGGTGGGGTACCAACACATGTTTTGGATGAGTTGAGGACTGTCAGAAATGACATTGCAAATTTAAGAACTCAACTTGACAGGCAAGAGCAGAGATTTGAAGACTTGATGAATTTAGTGGAGAATAGAGGAAGAACCACTGAAACTGTTGCTTCCAATATAACCTCCACTCAATATGCTCTTGCTGACCTTGCTCAAGATGTGAAGGGGATCAAGCAAGGAAATACACTGAAGGACAAGTTTCTGATAGACCAATTTACATCCATTCATCAGAAACTTGACAAGCTTGCTGAGACACCTAAGCCTGTTGTGGCTGAATCTGCTGGAACACTGCAACCTGCTGTATTAGATCCTAAAATCATTGATAGGATAACTCTACTGGAGCAAACATTGCAATGAAGGATCACAGCTGTTGACACTAGGATTGAAATTATGAAGGGTCAACTGAACAACCTAGTGCTCACACAGGAGAGTGTACATGGCCTGCTGTCCCGTTTTGTTGATGATGTCAATAAGGGGGAAGAGAGCCAAACAGCAGTAGCAAAAGAGGATGCCAGAATCTTTGCCAATAAAAGATGGGAAGATGACACTAATGCTTTTAGGGAGCCTGCACTTGGCAGACTTCCACTTACTGATGATCTTCTCAAAGAATACAAGAAGGTCTACAACAGCAAAAGAAGACCTTATCATGATAAAGGTTTTCATGAGGGACTCAATTCTTTTCTTGGACTCAAATTTTGGGAAGCAAGAGTTAAAGCCTTGAGGGCTGCACACATAGGTGGTAGAGGTGGAAGGAGTCTACCTACCACTAATGCAAAGGAGTCACTTAATGAGTTTAAAGAAGTATACATGCGTTTAGGCTTCAGAGTTCATCAGATTAATCTTACTCTACCTGAAGCATGGCATTGGTGGAAACAAGTGAATCCTCATGTTGACTTCTCTCTGATTGAAAATGAATGGATGAGAGAAATGATCAGAGAGAAAAGAGCCTACCAAGAACAAGTGGAGAAAGCAAGGGAAGAAAGGGAAAGAAGACAGTAGATCAGCATACTTTATCTATTTTATCTTTTGCTGTATCTAGACTGTAATACCTTTGAAGAACTGATTATAATGAAAAATGACTACATTTGTTCTGTTTTTGTTTTTGATCTTTTTGCTTTGCTGTTAGGAGGGTATTGGCATCATCACCAAAAAGGGGGAAATTGTTGGACTTATTTTTCAGTTTTAGTGATGAGTGATAGACTAGCTGTCATAGAGCAAAGGCAAAAAGATGTCTAGATCAAATGTATAGGTTTATTAGAGTTTGATCTTGTATAGGTTTGATCAAACAAGCACCGTAAAGGTCACCGACTTACATCGCGACTAGTCTAGATCGCAGGGGTAGCCGAGTCGCAGACTTGTCGTGAACCCGCCGAAGACCGAAGGCCGAGGGCTCAAACTCGCCATCGAAGGCTAATGGATCAAACTTAGTAATTAAAGTCAAGGATATGGAATCAGAATTTAGGGAAGTCTGTGAAGACCTAAACTGATTACATATACCTTGTGTACAAGGTCTAAGTTCCACAAGATAAGTGATGATTGGAACTTAGTTATATGCAAAAAGGTGTAATCTAACTTCATAAATAAAAGTTAGATAAAAGACAGTAAGCTGAAGTGTTTTTAAACACAGCATAATAAGGATAAGCTTACTGATGTGTATATCAGCAGACTTATGTTCTCAGGAACCTGCTGGACACATATTTCGATTAATCAAAGGCTACATTGGAAGATTACAAGAAAGGGACAGCTAACAACCTCTGATTTTATCAAGCAAATCAATGGTTAAGATCAAATGGACGTTGGAAAGATTCAGACCTTTATCCAATGGTTACAAGTCAAAGGGTGGACAGACTGTAAACTGTCAAAAACGAATCTGGCAGTGTCAGTCCTAGGAACAGTTAGAAAAGGCAAGTCAAGATGGAGACAAATCTGAAACGGTTATGTTTGAATTTCAAACATAAGACACAAGGACTCCTACCTATAAATAGAGGACTCCTAATTCAGATACAAGTGATGAACATTAAGAGAAAAATACAGATAATCCTGAGCTTCGATTTCTAATCAAGAAAAACACCCTGCTGCCCTACTGAGCATAAGGATACTGATCCGAGAATATCTTCAAGTGTAATCTTGCATTCAAGCTGCATCAAGTTTACACACTTGAAGACATCAAGCTGCTGATCATATCATCCTGATCAAGCTGCTGAAAGCTGAATCACTTACTTGATTCAATCTTTCTTTTACAAGAAATATACTGAAGACAGTGAAGCATCTTTGGGTGTGAAAGACTTTTGGTTTTGGTGGAGCTAGTGAAGAGGCAATCCTACCCTTCAAGGACCAGTGGAAGACTTTGGAGCAGCAATCCTACCTGTTCCAAGTGTTCAGTTTGTGAAGCCATAGTTATTGGTGAAGGACAAACAGCTTAGGGATTTTTGTAACATCTACATCAAAGATCTCTAGTGAATTACCTCCAACATCACAGGAGAAGAGTGGACTGACAGGATTACACTACCTGGAACCACTATAAAATCTGCTCACTTACTTTCTGCATTTATATTTTGCACTTAGTTTATCTAACACATCAATCTACTAAATCTAGCAACTGAATTCAAACACATACACTACTGAGTATCTAATACTTGGTATCATATTTAACAACAAGTAATAAGGCTTAATTTTTGATATAATTCCGCACAAATACAAGAAACTCAACGATCGAAATAGACTACCGAGTGTCGTAGACTACGAGTGTCGCCAGACTACGAAGTATCGGACTGCAGCCGCCGAAGTTGCCGAGTTTGTTTACTCCAAAAGTTTTAAGTGTTAAGTTTATTCACCCCCTCTAAACTTAACCAAAGCCTTTTCAAGGGACCAACAAAACATAACCATTCATTGATTTTCTACTGTCCACATCATAGTATCATGTGATCAGTTCTTGAGTATCACTTCCATAAATTAGACCAACATCAGCTGTACCCCTAAGGTACCTGAACATTCTTTCACAGCTTTCCAGTGTTCCTTTCCAGGTTGAGCCATAAACCCCCTGACAACACTGACGGCCTGAGCTAGATCATGCCTAGTGCAAACCATGGAATACATCAGACTGCCAACTGCATTAGTATAGGGAACTTTTGACATATGCTCTTTCTCCTCTGCTGATTGTGAAGCATAAACAGACAAATGAATATTAGATGCCATAGGAGTATCTATTGGTTTTTGCAGTAGACATGCCAAATCTGGCTAGTATCTTCTGTATATAACCCTGCTGAGACAAGAACAACTTCTTTTGACTTATATATTTCTGATCTCCATCCCCAAAATCTTTTTGGCTACAGCCAAATCTTTCATTTCAAACTTAGCACTGAGAAGGTTCTTCAGATTTTGAATATCAGACTTCTTTTCAGCAGCTATGAACATATCATTCACATACAGGACAAGATAAATATGTGATCCATCTCTCAGCTGACTGTGATACACACAACAGTCATATGGACTCCTGTCATAACCCAGCTGGATCATGTAACTGTCAAACCTGTTATACGACTGCCTAGGAGCCTGCTTTAGTCCATACAAGGACCTTTTCAACTTGCACGCAAAACCTTCCTTACCAGGAACTTGAAATCCCTCTGGCTGAGTTATGTATATCTCCTTATCTACCTCACCATGTAGAAAGGCTATCTTCACATCTAATTGTTCATGTTCAAGATCCTCATGTGCCACCATTGCTAGTAACACTCAGATTGAAGCATGTTTGACCACTGGTGAGAATATCTCATCAAAGTCTACCCCTTCTTTCTGAATGAACCCTCTTGCAACCAAACGTGCCTTATACTTGACCCCTTCTGCCTAAGTCATTCCTTCCTTCTTTTTGAAGATCCACTTGCAAGTAACCACTCTCCTATCAGCTAGATGATTAACTAGATCCCAAGTCTGATTCTTCAATAATGACTCCATTTCATCTCCCATGGCAGCAAGCCATTGAGATGCTTCAGAACATGTCACTGCTTCCCTGTAAGTAGAAGGTTCAAAACAATCCACTTCTTCTGCAACTTGAAGTGCATATCCAACTATATCAACAAAACCATACCTCTTGGGAGGTACCCAACATTTGATCTTCTAGCCCTGCTGACGGCTATACTCTGCTGACCAATGTTCCCTATTTGATGCTCTGCTGATCATTGTTCAGCAGACTGGCTTGGATCAGACTCTGGTTCAGCAACCAGATCAGATGAGTGCTGACTTGGATCAGCTGATTGTTGCATATCAGCTGACTCCACTTGAAGCTCCTCCTATTTCTCAGCCCTCTCAGATTCATCACTGGTTTCAGATTCAGTAGGCCTCCCCACTGATGAGTTAATCATAGAATTTTCATCAAATACCACTTCTCCACTGAGTATGACCCTGGACTCTACTGATGACCATATTTTATAACCCTTAACTCCATCACCATACCCTACAAACACTCCCTTCTTGGCCCTTGGTTCCAGCTTCCCTTCACTCACATGATAGTAAACTGTGCTTCCAAAACCCCTTAGAACTGAGTAGTCAGCAGGCTTGCCTGACCACATCTCAAATGGTGTCTTGAGATTGATCCCTGTGTGAGGACTTATGTTGATTAAGTAGCATGCTGTGGTTACAGCCTCTGCCCAAAATCTCCTTGATAAACAAGTATTATAGAGCATACATCTTGCCCTCTCCAGAAGAGTTTGATTCATCCTTTCAGCTACACCATTCTGTTGAGATGTATTCCTGACTGTATGATGTCTGGCAATACCCTCATACTTACATAATGTATCAAACTCTAACCAGAAGAATTCTAGACTATTATCTATTCTGACCCTTTTGATTTTCTTGCCTGTCTAATTTTCCACTAGAGCCTTCCACTGCTTGAAACTTTTGAATGCCTCACTTTTGTGTTTCATCATCACCACCCAAGTCATTCTTGAATAGTCATCTATGAATGACACAAAGCATATTTGACCACCCAATGATTCCACCTTTGATGGACCCCAGCAATAAGAATGGATATAATCAAGTGATGCCTTTGAACTGTGTATGCCTGTTGAGAACTTGCTTCTATGTAGCTTCCCAAAAACACAGTGCTCACAAAAGTCCAGATTCTTGACCTTATATCCCCCAAGAAAACCTGTTGAAGAAAGGACTTTCATTCCTCTTTCACCCATGTGACCAAGTCTCATGTGCCACAACTGAGTCTGCTGTGACTGATGAACTGCTGAGGATGCCACAACAGCAGAGCGAGATACAATAGAGACTTGTAATAGATACAAGGTTCCCTTCTTGATACCTTTGAAGATCACTGCTGAATCTTTGCAGACATTCAGCTCTCCACCTACTCCCTTGAAATTGAACCCCTTGCTGTTCAGTAGACTAAGAGATACCAAATTCTTGGTCATCTATGGAACATGTCTAACATATTTCAGTGTGCAGAATCTACCATCCTCTGTCCTCAACTTGACTGAGCCAATTCTCACTAACTTGCAGACCTTGTTGTTTGTCATAGAAATATGACCACCATTGTTAAGGGTGATTTTATGTGATTTATAACGTTATATTTTATAACGATTTCCTCCATATTCGTATTATTTGCATAGAAATTAAGGGTTTAATCGAATTATTGAGCAAATGAGTTTTAAAAGTCTTTAAGTGTAAACTTGAGCTAATTTCGTGATTTTATTGGTAATTATCTATGGTTTTACACTTTGCGTGTTTTTGTGGTTTTGAAGGTGCATAAACATGTCATAAAAGGAGTTTGAATGGAAAACGAAGATGCAAGTTGAGGATTGGAATGAAGAATTGCATGCAAAACTGACTGAACGAGCGTTTGCCATCCGTCCAGCCTGGACTGGCGTCTAGAAGCTTGAACTGGCGTCCAGAGTGGACGAGCGTCTGAAGATATGGACGAGCGTCCGGGAGAGGGAAGTTGATTCGAGTTGTGAAGATTTTAGTGAACGAGCGTCCGATTTAAAGAAGGACGGGCGTCGATCATGACTCGGCCCGATTCGAAGATTTCAAGCGAGTGGACGGGCGTCCAACACTCGGACGGGCGTCCGCGGCCGACATCTTTGGAACCGACTTAAAATTCTATATATAGCCGCATTATCTCAACCCTAATCATATCATATCAATTCGACCGTGCCCACCGAAAACCCTAAATTCGAGCGAGAGGCGCTCGGTCGGCGAGCCTTGTGCTCGTCGACCGAGGGTTAGATTAGTTTTTTTTATTTTATTTCTTTCTTCTTGTTCGATCTTGATGATGGCTTGAAGCTGTGCAACCTTGAGCAAGCATGAGAAACTTTTCAGCAGCGTTTTATTTCTTCCTTTGGATATTTTGTGAGTTTAATTTAAAGTTTGTTTCTTTTCCATGATTATTTGTTAAGCAATTTATATCGAGAGATGGTTGCTATTGATGTTTACCGTATGACGAGAGTTGGTGTAAACCTTAGATCACCATAGGAAAGATGGGATTTTTAATCTTGACATAACGAGAGTTGATAGGTTGAATATCTAGGTTGCTAGATTGAGAGATCTTACACCTTGGTTTGAAAGCGTTAATTTTTAAGATCGAGAGATAAAAGATTGATAGGCGAACTTTTCTAAGAGATTAGGAGTTCATACCTCCGTTAGGTGGACCACATCTTTAATTAAATCATCACAAGATAACTTTAGAGAGGAAATTAAGGGTTGCGGGATCGGTGGATAATTACTTGTTCGATTGTTTAATCACCATGATCATCGTTGTTTAAATTCATAGTTGTTTATTGTGTTCTTTTTAGTTTATATTTTAGATTTAAGTTCGCAATTATCGTTTCCTGGCTTTGGACTGAAAATCCTCTGTCCAGTTTTCTTTTCGTTTTTAGTTTTAGGTTTAGAAATAATTGGTATCAATCTTAGGAAAATTAATGAACTAGATACCCCGATTCCCTGAGATCGACTCCGGTATTAATCGCTATACTACGATCCCTACACTTGGGGA
This sequence comes from Gentiana straminea, assembly GCA_036785695.1. Lineage (NCBI taxonomy): Eukaryota > Viridiplantae > Streptophyta > Magnoliopsida > Gentianales > Gentianaceae > Gentiana > Gentiana straminea. Next base: position 7,814,183 of record JAVUPR010000299.1, on the reverse strand, counting down.
ATACCGGATTTATAAATTTATTACTTGTTATTTTCCATTGATAAAATCCGTGACAAGTTTTTGGCGTCTATCTGCTCATAAGTAGAAAACCACTCCCTATGGGAACAAATATGATAGGATGCTCATGAATCTAAGATCCGAACATCATCATGATGTGTTGAGTCCCCAGCAACTAGAACCAGATCCTTATCAGAATGCTCAGCAGCCACAGCTGCTGTGCCAGAGTTGCTCTCATGCTGCCTTTTCTTCTTTGGACATTTGGACTTCCAATGTCCCTGCTCTTTACAGTGATTACAGGCATCTGTGGACTTAGGACCTTTGGAACCACCCTTCTTGAATTTCTTCTTCTGTCCATGCCCTTTCCCACTGCTGCTGACTACTAGTCTAGCAGCCTGATTGTATGTCCCTACTGCCTTGTGTCTCAGCTCCCTAGCATGCAAGGCTGCCCTCACATCCTCTAAAGCCAATGTATCTTTCCCAACTATGAAGGAATGCACAAAGTTTTCATATGAACTTGGTAATGACACCAACATGATTAGGGCTGCATCTTCATCTTCAATTTTAACATCAATATTCCTGAGATCAAGTAATACTGTGTTCATCTGATCCAGATGTTCCCTCAGCAGACCTCCTTCATGGATCCTCAGACTAAACAGTCTCTGCTTTAGCAGCAACTTGTTGGTTAATGACTTAGTCATATACAGGCTTTCAAGCTTTACCCACAACTCGGCAGCTGTGTCTTCCTCAGCAACCTCAGTGATAACATCATCAGATAAGCACAACATTATGGTTGAATGTGCTTTCTCTTCCAGACTAGCAGAATCTGTTGAACTGGCATCTCCTTTACCAGATAAATGAGTCAATAATCCTTGTTGTTTTAACAAGGCCCGCATCCTGATTTGCCACAGATTAAAACTGTTTCTTTTTATAAATTTGTCAATTTTACGTTAACTGTAGACATCTTTCTTGCCAAAGATCACAACTTTTATCATAGATTCCTAGCACCGGTGAAGGTCTTGGTGAAGATAAAGGTTGTCCGTACAGATGATTCTCTCAGAACTTGGATCTGATACCAGTTTGTTATAACAGGATAAAGAGAATCCAGATGCAATAAGATAAACACAGAAGCAATCTAACATAAACAATCACACAAGGGAACAGAAACAAGAAGAACACAGGATTTAACGTGGTTTCCGGCGTTGTGCCGACTACTCCACGGATAGAAAAGAGATATTTTATTATGCACTGAATTTCAGACGGATTACACACTTTACAATGATCTATACAGTTGGTATTTATAGGCACAGATCCCTAAACCCTAACCGCCAAGAGTCTTTGTCGGATTGCCATAAATGCCCCAGATGTTGGATCACTCTGATGATCCCCCACTCAGCTGATCATTGCCCAGATGTAGAACTCATTTGTTTCCAAAACCTCAACAGACCCTCGACTGCTGACACCAGAAGAAACTCAGCAGACTTCCCAACCAACTTTCATAGACTTGGATACACTTCTCAGCAGACCATCACTGTGCTGATAACCAGATTAGTTCTTCCAAATGTAGAGTTTAAGTCACTTTGTTGACATAACCCAATTACTTTGAACCTAAGATTTTTAGGATGAATTATAGTTGAGTCAGTGTCGATTGACTTCCTATGTATACCCACGTGATTTGAGATCAAGGTATTGACGTAGTTCTGGTTTTTAAGATGATGACACCATATTGTAGATCTCTGATATGGGAGTTAATGTTCTATTGCATGTGATAAGGAAATGGCTGAGATCATGGAGCAGTTAGCAAATCACGTCATAATGGAGCGGGAATCATGAGGCTATTATTGTGGCTGTTACCATCGTGAGGTTTTGTCTTTTATATAACCTGATTGTTCACCTCAGATACCTGATGTCGGAAATGATGATCCACCTCGAGTTGAGAGTTAAAAAACCGATGTGAGGCAACACCATGCCAGCGGAACGAGCAGGGAGACATCACATATATATTTGTTGAGTCACTTGGATTCTAAGGCCCCCAAATTGGGTCAAAAATCTTTGGCCCACTTGGTGAAATGATCTGAACTAGCTTATTAGGTGTCATGTGTATTCTTGGTTTTTAGGAAAGGTGTCATGTGTATCAAGCCGAATTATACCACGTCAACGACAAAGTAAATACTTTATGGAAATATGTATTAGAGAAATAAAAATGATTGTATTGATTATTATTATTATTAAAAAAATTTCGGATACGAAAGGATTAACACACTCACTAATTATGCCCCATGCAGGCTCGAACACAGGTCGTCTTGCTAGAGTATAACCGAGCTAACCACTAGGCCGATGTACCAAGCACGATTATCGGGGCGCCCCGTGTGGGGGGGGGCAAGGGGGCCATGACCCGGAGCCCCCCCGAAAATCAAAGAATTTAAGGGTCCCACAAATTTTTGACCTAATATTATATATATACTGTATTTATATGAACGAAGGAATGTATTACGCTTAATGATTAGCCTTTCAAATATCTTAGATACGTGAGGCACTGGTTTCGGATCTTGCAAGCTATAATAATTTTTGTTTTTTTAAACTAGAATTTAGGAGCCAAATAAGTAGGTTTTTTTTTCCTTCCAAACCCATGACTATCACGCGCGGTTTTTTGTTTTATTTTTTTATATATATTATAGTTCTTGTTTTTTTTCGAAGGGTGATGGCTAATTTTTTTTTTTTTTTTTTTTTTTGGATAGGGATGACTTTCCCCGACGATTATTATGATTAAATGATTATGATTTCTATATAATTATCAAAGATAGATATCTATTTATGGTTCCTGTTTTTTTTCGAAGGGTGATGGCGATTAAATTATATTTTATTATGATTAAATGATTACGATTTCTATATAATTATCAAAGATAGATATCTATTTGTATTGAATACCGTAAAGTATCTTTGTGATTATATGTGATGAAAGGATCAAAGGACCGATTCTTGGTAGCTTGACAAAACCTCCAACCAGAAATGGACGGCAACTTAGTTGTCATATTTACACTGCACCAATGCCCTCTTTCCCTCCCATTTCCCCGAAACCTCACAAATTACAAGCCTCGTCCCCCGAAACCTCACAAATTTAGTTGTCATATTTATATACAAACCTCGTCCCCCACCTCCACTCCAAACACATCTCTTCTCATCCCTTCACCTCTAGCAAAACAACAAGATTTCCTCAAGAATCAAGAACCCTCCAAAAAATGGCTTCCAAATCCGAGTCTGATTTCCAGGATTTCTTACCAATTATGGCTGAAAAACTTGGTGGGGATGGCCTAATTGGTGAGCTCTGTAAAGGGTTTCAGCTATTAATGGATAAGGATAAAGAGGTGATTACATTTGAGAGTCTTAAAAAGAACGCTGCTTTGTTGGGTTTACAAGATTTGACGGATACAGATCTTATGAGTATGCTGAAAGAAGGCGATTTTGATGGGGATGGTGCTCTCAATCAAATGGAGTTTTGTGTTTTGATGTTCAGATTGAGCCCTGAGTTGATGGATCAGTCTCAGTTTCTAATAGAAGAGGCTCTTCATCAGGAATTCATGGATTTTGAATTTTCCTATTGAAATTTCTGTTTTTCTTTTACCAGTATGGTATTGTACAACTTCTTAACATTGACTTTACACATAATTGACGAAAATATACTAATCGAAAGGGAAAATTCTATCCTAGGGACTCCCTCTTAGGGAATCGTCTACGCGTGGCGATCTGACCATACAATTTCCACACACGCAAGACTGTGTATTCCACCTCGAAAACCGTGTGGTCCGATCCTCGCACGTAAATTAGCTTCCTTACTAGTGGCTTCTGACAAGAGAACGACCCAATCGTAAGTGTACTACTTTTTTTTTTTTTCCTAATTTCTATAAAGTTTCTTTTACTTTTTTTTTTTTTAATTTTATAATAATGTCTACGTTATTGGTAATGATTAATTTCAGTTTCTAACTGGAATTTTTAGAGCCATAGCTATTGCATAAATCTGCCTGATATAAGTTCTTGTTCAGTCGACACTTTTTTTTTTGAGGGGGTCGGCACTATTTTTTAGTCACCACATAAAAGGTATATTCCATTTTGAGTTTAAACGCAACTTTATGCCTATCTAGAATTTAATAACTTTATCTACTTATTTAATAGACATCATTATTTCTTCAGTGTTCTAATAATTTCTACATAAATATAAACTATAATAACGTAAAACATATGTCTAATTTTTTCTTTCGGAAACTAAAGATTTCATTAGAGTCAAACAACAGATGCAAGACACTAGTTACAAAGTCTGAGATAATCTCTCGGCTATTTCTTCCTCATGATTCGAAGAGATGATTCACGAGAGGAAACCAGTCCAAACGGCTGGAGTAATAAGTTTTATACTAAACGCCCCAACCATATGCGTAACAATATTTAGCTCCCTACTAAAATGAAGGGGCTGACAAAGCTGAAAATTACTCATAAACGATCGGATGTTGACGATGCCAAAAATTAACCTTGCCCGCGTGTCATATTTTTAGTAGCCTAACGTTAAGTATAAACAGAAAAAAGCCTGTCTAAGGGGTCGGAGCTCCCAGCAGCCGAGCTGGGGTAGCTCGGCTACTCTCCCTAAACTCTCTAGGTCGGCCAATGCTTAGGGTCGACCTCCGAGCGATATAGACACAGATACTATCCCGATCCCTACAGGTCGGCTAATACTTGTGTTCGAGCTTACTCACAGCCGATCTATAAGGTCGGCCTAAGTCCCCCTCCGACCAAACCTCTTACGCACGCCAGAATCCGAGCTGATCCCAGCTCGGCTATCCTCCCCGACCTCCGTAGGTCTGCCAAAACACGGAAGGATTCAGTCAGTTCAACTTGGGCAATCTAAGTCGGCCAGAGTAAATCCTCAATCGTATTTCCCACGAGTGTGATAATCACATAAATTTGGAAAGAATTCCTCATATTTATTACTCTGATTCTGACAGTCAAATATATCCATAATTATCTCCTAAAATTAAGGAGATTAAGTCATAATTATCATTTCTTTAGGGAACACGAAATCCAAGCCCAACAAGGACAAACCACACGGCGCCTTAGGGCATAACTCTCCTCTATATAAACCATCCCTAAAGAACTACGAACACTTGATTCCAATACACGCAGTGGATACGTAGACAGCTTGAGATACAGTTTCTCAAGTGCAGTCAAAACCACCACCAAAAACCCTTTTTTTATCGTTTACATTGTTCTTGAAGCTTTTACAAGTTTTCATTAGGAGAATAGCCCCGGATTCATCATCGACGATTATTGGAATCGTCAAATGGCGTTAGAAGGAGGGTCTCCTACTCACAATTTTGTTCAAAATCCAATAGAAAAAACAGTCAGATCGGCGGCGAATTCCCGGATATTGAGCCGTCAAAACAACATTTCCACCGTTCAGATTGAAGAAGAAGGTGGAAGGAACAAGCCCTCCAAATTTCATGCCGATCGGAGTCTGTTTCGATATCTGATCGTCGCCGGAAAGTTGCTGTTGTATCACCAAAACGCAGCAGTCAGATCGGCGGCCAATTGCCGGAGATTGAGTCGTCAAAACGAAATTTCCACCGTTCAGATTGAAGAATAAGGTGAAAGGAACAATTTCTCCAAATTTCATGCCGATCAGAGTCCGTTTCAATATCTGATCATCGCCGGAAAGTTGCTGCTGTATCACGAAAACGCAGCAGTCAGATAGGCGGCCAATTTCCAAAGATTGAGCCGTCAAAACGAAATTTCCACTGTTCATATTGAATAAGAAGGTGGGGCGAATAATCCCTCCAAATTTCATGCCGATCGGAGTCCGTTTCCATGCCCGATCTTCGCCGCAAAGCTGCTGCTGTACTACCAAAACGCAGCAGTCAGATCTAAGGACAATTCCTAGAGATTGAGCCGTCAAAACGAAATTTCCACCGTTCAGGTTGAAGAAGAAGGTAGGAGGAATGAGGCCTCCAAATTTCATGCCGATCGGAGTCCGTTTTAATACCCGATCGTTGCCGGAAACATGCTGCTATAACACCAAAATAAGCTGCGAGCTTTCTCCCTTATTTTCCAAGATCTGAGCCGAGCTCCCCAGCTCTCCATGATCTGAGCCGAGCTCTCCAGCTCCCCATGATCCGAGCCGAGCTCCCCAGCTCTCCAAATCTGAGCTCTCAAGATACAAGCTCTTACAAGGTTTTTCTACAACATAAATGATCACATTACTTATTTTTGGAACTCTCCCGACCTAAAGAATTGGGACGAGCTTTCTCATATTTGGAACTCACCTTCGGGCGAGCCTTCTGTAAGTCCGAATTCAGGTCGGCATCATATTTGGAACTCGTTTCGGGAAAGCCTTCTGCAAGTCCGACTTCAGGTCGGCATCATATTTAGACCTCGCCTTCGGGCGAGCCTTCTGTAAGTCCGACTTCAGGTCGGCATCATACTTGGAACTCGCCTTCGGACGAGCCTTCTGTAAGTCCGACTTCATTCGGCATGGTACTTGGAACTCGTCTTCGGGCAAGCCTTCTGTAAGTCCGACTTCAGGTCGGCATCATATTTGGAACTCGCCTTCGGGCGAGCCTTCTGTAAGTCCGACTTCATGTCGGCATCATATTTGGAACTCGCCTGCAAACGAGCCTTTTATCAGACCGACTTCAATTCAGCACCAACAGATTACACCAGTAAGCAAACGGTATGTTGGATTTATTATTATTCTTTTTTCCATTACGCATGGTTTTTATTGATTTTACAGGAAAAACACACGTGCAACTCTTTCACGCGAGAAGTCAGTCCAACCTGGCCCTGCTCGCCGTGCTTTTAAACGAGAAGTCAGCACTAGCCTAACCCTGCTCGTCCTAAACATTTCACGGGAGATGTCAGTCCAACCTGGCCCTGCTCGCCGTGCTTTTAAACGAGAAGTCAGCACTAGCCTGGCCCTGCTCGTCCAAAACATTTACACGAGAAGTCAGCACTAGCCTGGTCTTGCTCGTCCAATACTTTTATGCGAGAAGTCAGTCCAACCTGGCCCTGCGCTCCGTGCTTTTAAACGAGAAGTCAGCAATAGCTTGGCCCTGCTCGTCCAATGCTTTTACACGAGAAGTCAGTCCGAAGTGGCCCAGCTCGTCCAACAATATGCGGAGCAGTCGGCCGCCCTGAATGCCATAATTCTATGCATCGGTATGATCAACAACACTTCTGGTGCACTAAGCGGTCAAGCTCGCGATAAGGACATCGTCCCATCAGGTTTCTAATTAACGCTATTTTAATGTAATATTGACTCGTTCTATTATGTATTTTATCAAAAGCTCAAACTCACTAAAATTGTCAGAAAAGCTTCTGACTCCATTAAAATATGATACTTGAGCCCCACCCAGTCTGGCTCAGTAAAACACACGCGAGGTCTGACAGATCCGACCCAGCTCGCAGAAATTTAATATGCGAAGTCAGCTAAACTTCTGACTCAGTTAGCCAAAATACGACATCCGCGCCTCCCGCGTCGGACCAATCAAACATGTCCGCTGAATTGTCTGCAGGCCAGACAAGCCGAGCTCCGTAGGGTGGACTCCACTCCAAACGCTATGACAGACATTTGAGCTCCGAAGGTCGGACTCAACTTGATCAGCAAAGACCCAACTAATAAAGTCTGCGTGACTGACTCAAATAATTAAGTCTACAGGCTCGACTCGAGATTAGACAAACAAACAACCAAGTATGCCATCCAAAAACTATAAATTAGTGCATGACATGCCGAGGGCAAAGACGTCCCCGTTATAAAGCACTCAAGAGACCGAAAGTTCGGATTAAGAAAACTCATCAAGAGTAAAATTCCAGGTCAACAAGACTGACATCTGATGACGGTTAAAATAGTCTATCCTACAACATCAATATTCTACCCATTATGAGCTAAAAATAGTTGTTTCGACCTATAAATATGAACCATTTGGGTTGAATATCATATATCGGGTTCGTGAGTCGAGAAATCTGCACTTAGCGTTTATTTTTTCTATTTCGATATTATTTCGTGCATTATTTGATGATTTTCATGATACGAAATATTGGGCTGAGCATGATGGACGAATCTGGAGTGGACTGAACGAAAGGAATGGGCCTAGGGTATTCCAGAAGCATCCAAGTTAATTCGGCCGAAGAAAAATGACGAAAATACCCTCGGTAACCCGAGAGGCGGTGCCGACTTACCGAGGGTCGAGATCCTTCCGAAACGCGTTTTCTTAGACGAGGAGTCAAACTAGTTGTTCCTAAGTCGGTTTAGATAGCTATAAATAGAGAGGCTTTGCCTCAGAACTAAATGTAACAATAGTACCATACAATTTACAAGTATTATACAATAAAAGTTCATTGTTCTTTATTTTTATTTATTTTATGAGTTCTGGTCGGAGAGACGACGGAGTATACCGTATCGAACACCTCCACGTGGCATCACGAGACGAGACTCTTAGATTAGAGCGAGTGGTGGCTAAAGGATCGACTCGATAACTTACGACATCGACATGGTCGTGAAGCCTAGGCAAAGAATCCCATACCGACATCGACGATCCACATCGACATGAGTAATGTCCGCGTAAGCGTACAAGCTCGAATTCTCGAGTCGAATATCGGCAACACGAAGCTATAAAGCAAAGGCAGCCGTAAAAGCCCATTATCTCGCAGCCTAGTTTAACTTGGAGAAGAAGCAAGGCCCAAGCAAGGGCAAATGTGACAATAACCTCACCGACCCATAATTAGGGTTACGGCACAAATAGCCCCTATAAATACTAGTTAAGATGAACTACGAAGGGGGCTTGATTCCCGAATAATCAACAGATACGTAGGCAACTCGAGAGAGACTCTCAAGCTCACTCAAAATATACAACAAACACGCACCTCTTCTTTGAAGATTTTAGGGTTCTTATCATTATCACATAGAAGAACAAACCGATATTATCAAATGACGAAACCCAAAGATCGTCATTTGGCGCTAGGAGGGCCTTCTACCGATAATCGATTGAATCCGTCAAGAACACCCTAAAAAGAATTATGGCACCACCCAAGAATATCGGGAAAAGTGGCCGCATCCCAAGGATGCGTCCCAAAGAAGCCGCAAAGAACGTCAACCATCCAAAGGGATGTTCAAAGAAACGCAAATGCAGCGAGGAAGAACCTAATCTTGTCCTTCAAGATCCAACCAATCAAGCACCGGTGGAATCCTTGAAAAATCTGGATAACGCCACGATTAAAGCGATCTTGGATGAAACTCTCAAGGGGGAGAAACCCCCGTAAATCCCGTATACAAATATCCAACCGTAAGCTCCAAAACAAAGGGAATTGGTAGAATCAAGTGTCCATACGTAACATGTACCGCACCAGACACGGCCAAAGCCGAACTCGATATCATTCTCGGAAAGCAGTCAGACGAGTCGATCTGCGCATCACCCTTCACTGCGCATATCGACAACTACCCTCGACCCGCAGGATTTAAGATTCCTAAGGTTAGTGCCTATGACGGGTCCAAGGATCCTTACGATCATATGCACCAATACATCTCGCATATGAACTTGTACAATGCTTCGGACGAAATGAAGTGCAAGGCTTTCCCCGCACTTCTAACAGAAGAGCTAGGGAGTGGTTCAAAGAAAATCCCTCCCGTGTCGATCTCCGATTTTGGGACCTTGACTAGAAGTTCGTTCATGCTTTTATCGTCGCTCGACCATTTCAAAGAAACCGTACTCATCTTTTGACTTTGAAGCGTGTCGGACGAGACGGTGCTACAATTTATAAGACGCTTCAATGAAGAGTCCGTACAAGTACGCGACACGTACGATCGGTTGTTGGTTGCATCCTTCGTGTCGTCCGCGAGAAGGGCGGCTACATGCCAAACTTAACAGCAAGCTCCCTCATACGACGGAGGAGTGTTTAGATGTCGCCACAAGCACCGCCAGGGGGGAAGAAGCCAATAGATCAAGAGAGAGATGGAAAAGGCGAGAACAAGAGGAACAAGCCCGAAGACGGTTCGATAAGAAAAGAAAGTCGAGTTGGGATCGGGTTACGGGATCCGTCTCGGATCGATTCGGGGAGAAGAGACCCCCACAGTGAGAAGGACTTCATCCCATTAAACAGCCTCGTGAACAGTGTCTTAACAATCATGCAAAGGAAGGGATTGGCCGTAAATCCCCCACCAATGAGGGGACCCAGGGAGAGTAGAAACCCCAACAAGTACCGCAAGTACCACCAAGATATTGGGCACGAATCGGAATATTGCCGAGATCCGATACGAGACATGATACAAACCGTGATGGAAGCGGAAGCTTGACGAGGTCGTAGATCGATCACAAAGCAGTCGAGCCGAGGGAAGGCATGGATTTAAACGCTACAATAAGGCAATAGAGAGCGCCGGGATGATTACCGCAGAAGAGACCGTTCCCGCAGACGGCGGATTACCTAGATAACCGCCCCGTGAATACGATCCCATGACTTCCGGGGGGCGATCGACTCAAATGAAAAGCCTCTAGCTCGAGGAAATTTTATTTTCGTGGCAAATCCCGTGCCCTCTAATGTTTTATTCAACTTTGATACCGCTCGTGGAATCTTTACTATTAGATAAATGTTTTAACTATATTATTTATTATGATCACTCACAAGTGACTTGCGATCGAATTAACAAAGTTTACAAAAGACGAACTCAAATAGTCTATGAAATCGACCTAACGACTTGATCCGAAAGTCGGATTCACACGCTCAACAAAGTCCGGGAAGTCGATACGATCGGCGCAGCCTCGGCAAAAAATATATGCGGGAAGTCGATACGGTCGGCGCAGCTCGCTCAACAAAGTCCGGGAAGTCGATACGATCGGCGCAGCCGGCAAAAAATATATGCGGGAAGTCGATACGGTCGGCGCAGCCTCGCTCAACAAAGTCCGGGAAGTCGATACGATCGGCGCAGCCTCGGCAAAAAATATATGCGGGAAGTCGATACGGTCGGCGCTCGCTCAACAAAGTCCGGGAAGTCGATACGATCGGCGCAGCCGGCAAAAAATATATGCGGGAAGTCGATACGATCGGCGCAGCTCGCTCAACAAAGTCCGGGAAGTCGATACGATCGGCGCAGCTCGGCAAAAAATATATGCGGGAAGTCGATACGGTCGGCGCAGCCTCGCTCAACAAAGTCCGGGAAGTCGATACGATCGGCGCAGCCTCGGCAAAAAATATATGCGGGAAGTCGATACGGTCGGCGCAGCTCGCTCAACAAAGTCCGGGAAGTCGATACGATCGGCGCAGCCTCGGCAAAAAATATATGCGGGAAGTCGATACGGTCGGCGCAGCTCGCTCAACAAAGTCCGGGAAGTCGATACGGTCGGCGCAGCCTCGGCAAAAATAAAATGCGGGAAGCCGATAAACCGGCGCAGCTTCGCTAATCATCAAAGGTTCGACATCGAACCTCAATATTCGAGCTCCACGAGCTCAATCTAAAACTCGTATCGACTCCTTATTTGAGGATCCGCGTGTCGACCGCTTTCAATGTCGACAGCTAACGATTATAAGTCTTAAAGGGACAAAAACGATACGACATCGAAGTCGGCATCAACTTAACCGCACATTATAAGGCCAAGGGTTGACAAAAGCCGAGGTACACGTTTGCGTATCGACCCGACCTCAAGAGCTCGATTGATCCGGGGGCTTATGACGATACCGTATCGAACACCTCCACGTGGCATCACGAGACGAGACTCTTAGATTGAGCGAGTGGTGGCTAAAGGATCGACTCGATAACTTACGACATCGACATGGTCGTGAAGCCTAGCAAAGAATCCCATACCGACATCGACGATCCACATCGACACGAGTAATGTCCGCGTAAGCGTACAAGCTCGAATTCTCGAGTCGAATATCGGCAACACGAAGCTATAAAGCAAAGGCAGTGCCGTAAAAGCCCATTATCTCGCAAATGCCTAGTTTAACTTGGAGAAGAAGCAAGGCCCGCAAGGGCAAATGTGACAATAACCTCACCGACCCATAATTAGGGTTACGGCACAAATAGCCCCTATAAATACTAGTTAAGATGAACTACGAAGGGGGCTTGATTCCCGAATTCCCGAATAATCAACAGATACGTAGGCAACTCTCGAGAGAGACTCTCAAGCTCAAATCCAAAATATACAACAAACACACACCTCTTCTTTGAAGATTTTAGGGTTCTTATCATTATCACATAGAAGAACAAACCCGATATTATCAAATGACGAAACCCAAACTCGTTGTATGCAAATATCCATAACCTCCAAATAGATCGTCAATATTTATATACAAACCTCGTCCCCCACCTCCACTCCAAACACATCTCTTCTCATCCCTTCACCTCTAGCAAAACAACAAGATTTCCTCAAGAATCAAGAACCCTCCAAAAAATGGCTTCCAAGTCCCAGTCTGATTTCCAGGATTTCTTACCAATTATGGCTGAGAAACTCGGTGGGGATGGCCTAATTGGTGAGCTCTGTAAAGGGTTTCGGCTATTAATGGATAAGGATAAAGAGGTGATTACATTTGAGAGTCTTAAAAAGCACTCTGCTTTGTTGGGTTTACAAGATTTGACTGTGACGCCTCTGTCCTGGATACTGAGTCTTATCCGGAAAATAACGTCCGACACGCATATAATTAAAATTTAATCTAATTATATACGTAAGTCTTACGTAGTCAAACATCAGAGAACAAGCAGAAGGTAAAACAACTGACTCGGGTAATTAAAACACTACTAAACGACCGAAGGTAACACAGGCTGCATTTAGTACAACATCAAAAGGCTTTTCTACAACCATCAAATACAATTAACCCATACATATTGGTATCCACAAAGTCAACTCACTGATTTCTATCATTACAGAGATTAAGAGAATCTATACCAAATTACAACGGAAAATAAAGAACAGTAAACTTCATCTGCATCATCTCCGGGTCACTCCTTAGTGGCCTCGAAAACGACCTATAAAAACACCACATTCTCGGAGTGGAGACAAGAGAGAAGAGGGGGTAAGTACATACGTACTTAGTAAGGGGTAGAAGAAACGGTACAATAAGTCGCAATAAAGCGTATACATAAAACATGGCATCATCTACAATCATTACCACATAGGTTGTAATATTAGAGCTCTCTCACCCTCTACTAGCTCCGTAGTATATCCTCGCACAAATAAGGTTTGTTACATCAATACCAAGGACACTACGCATGGTGAAAATGCACCACAACATGGTTTGCACCGCTCTGGGGGCATGGACTCGAGTTTCATGTGGGAGTTACACGTTGTCCCGTAGGAGTAGTAAGGGTCCCATGCTTCGATATCAAAAATGTGCCTCACCAATGATATTGATGTTTTAGCTTTTAGACAACCATATATGTATTTACGAGTTACGTTCTAACCACCTGGTTTATTCACATAAAAGGCTTCTAAGGACTTCTAGTCCTAGACATCTAATTACACTACCTAGCACGTTGTAAAAGGATCAATGACTACTAAGTCAATGTCCCACAAGACCTAAACAACGCCTTCCGGCGCTCCAACCTTCACCCCGCAGAGTGTCTCAGTTGTGGTGCAGAACCAAGGCTATCAGAAGTCGATGTTAGACATTGTAAATTAACATATAATGTCCTCAAAGACACGCAAACCATATGATAACCCATTCATTATCACCTTTGCTCTTCATCATTACCATTACTTTTAGTGTTATATTATTATCCTTAGTATTTATTTATTTATCAATTCCCTTTTCTGGAAATATAATAGAAATATTATAAACATATCTTATATCTATTAAGAGCTAAAGAGCTCTTCCCACAATTGGCCACGTGGCAGCCTCTGTGGCTGACACGTGACATTTAATTTTTTTATTTTTTATTTTTACAGCAGTAGTTTTTTTTCTTCTTTTTTTCGGTAAAAACCTTGATTTCGGTTATCTCGTTATATATAAACCGATTTCTTTTTTTTTCGACTCCCCGTTACATAAATCGAACCAAAATGTATATTTCGACACGCTTCATTTTTAGTGCCTCCAACAGACAGTGCGGATTCAGTTTTACATTTCAATCAACCGAAAAATTTCGATTTCTCGATTCGATTTCGACACAACAAAGTGTATATTTCAATACGGTTCATTTTTTTCCCCTTCGGTAAAATCAAGGATTTCGGTTATCTCGTTATATATAAACCAATTGTTTTTCCGACTCTCCGTTATATAAATCGAACCAAAGTGGTTCATTTTTTTTGTCCTCCAACAGAAAGTGTGGATTCAGTTTTACATTTCAATCAACCGAAATTTTTTGATTTCTCGATTCGATTTCGACACAACAATTGAATATACACAACAAAATGTATATTTCGATACGGTTTGTTTTTATCCCCTTCGGTAAAAACCGGGATTCGGTTATCTCGTTATATATAAACCGATTTTTTATCCAACTCGCCGTTTCATTCGAACCAAAGTGTTTATTTCGATACGGTTCATTTTTAGTGCCTCCAACAGACAGTGCGTATTCAGTTTAACATTCCAATCAACCGAAAATTTTTGATTTCTCGATTCGATTTCGACACAACAAAGTGTATATTTCGATACGGTTCATTTTTAGGACCTCCAACAGACAGTGCGGATTCAGTTTTAAATTTCAATCCACCAAAAAATTTTGATTTCTCGATTCGATTTCGACACAACAATTGAATATACACTACAAAGTATATATTTCGATACGATTCATTTTTAGTACCTCCAACATACAGTACGGATTCATTTTTAATTTTCAATCAACCGAAAATTTTCGATTTCGATTCGATTTTGGAACAACAATTGAATAAAACCGTGTATTTTTTTTATCAAATACTTTTTTTAATATTTTTTTTAAAACATCATTTTTTTTGTTTTCCCTTCGATAATAACCGGAATTTCGGTAAGCGTTATAGAAAAACCAAAATTTTTATTTCGACTCTACGTTACATAAATCGAACCAAAGTGTATGTTTCGATACGGTTCATTTTTAGTGCCTCCAATAGACAGTGCGGATTCAATTTTAAATTTCAAGCAACCAAAATTTTTTGATTTCTCGATTCGATTTCGACACAACAATTGAATATACACAAAAAAAGTGTATATTTCGATACGGTTCATTTACCTCCAACAGACATTGCGGATTCAGTTTTAAATTTCAATCAACCAAAAATTTTCGATTTTGATTCGATTTCGACACAACAATTGAATAAAACCGTGTATTTTTTTTTTATTTATCAAATGTGTAACTTTTCGATTCATTTTTCCCCTTTTTTTTACAGCGGTTTCTTTTTTCCCCTCGGTAAAAACCAGAATTTCGGTTATATATAAACCGATTTATTTTTCGACTCTCCGCTACATAAATCGAACCAAAATGTATATTTCGATACGTTTCATTTTTAGTACATCCAACAGCCAGTGAGGATTCAGTTTTAAATTACAATCAACCGAAAATTTTCGATTTTTCGATTCGAGATCGACAAAACAATTGAATATACACAACAAAGTGTATATTTCGATACGGTTCATTTTTAATATCTCCAACAGACAGTGCGGATTCAGTTTTAAATTTCACTCAACCGAAAAATTTCGATTCGATTTCGGCACAACAATTGAATAAAATCGTGTAAATTTTTTTTTGTCAAACGTGTACCTTTAGTAGTTTGTGCAGAAAAGGAAAAAAAAATAACGGAAAGACCGGCGGATTTGAAGTTCTACTGTGTATTGTTCGATAGAAGATGAGTCAATTTTAGCTATAAAATACAACAACAAAAAAATAAGGGCAAACAAATATACGCGTCCAGAAGGTGTGCCCCCATGTGACGACGTGGACACCACATTAAATGTTTTTATTATTTTGAAGAACTTAACGTCGGTGGACCCGATGGCCGTTTGCAGTACGAACGTCACTAAAATTGACGTTGGAATACAAAATCACTTTTTATTTTCTTCGGATTGTTTGACACGTGTTTTTTTTTCCCACCAAATGAATGAACACGAGATCAATGACGTATTCATTAATGATAAGAAAGAGAAATGTCGTATAGAAAATGAATGAAACGCATTTCAAGAATATTAATGATCTGGAAACTAAGACGTCCCGGGAGATTTGACCGTGTAGTTATGGTCCGCTTATTGTTTTTCTATAATATTTCATTACGTAAAGTCGAAACTAAAGGGATAGATTTTATAACATTGTTCCCCGATACATCATATTGTGGTTTATTTTGTAGGGGAAAACTCCTGATAGGGCTGGAAGAGAAGTAATTCACAATATTCACGTTTCTAAAAAAGAGATACATCTTGCAGAAAATGTGATATGTTTCGGTTGCTCTATTTGTCTTGTGCCTTGAATTATTACGGTTTAAGCTTACGCGATTTATTTCACGTTAAAGATCTATTCTTTAATGTTATCATTAATAACGATTTATGTTCAGCCCGCCGTGCCTTACACGGCTCACGTTCACTAGTACTAATATGAAAAGAACACTTGCCGTCGTTGCCGACTACATGCCCTTTTTCCCCTTTGGACACCATCAGCAACAAAACAACATCTAATTTTTTTTTTTTTTTTTTTTTTTTTTTTTCTAACAACCCCTGACCCTTTGTCCAGCAACTTGGAATGATAATAAATACATATATTTTTTTCTTTTCTTTCGAAACCCAACCTGTAGTTTCACTTTTTATTTCATTTTTATTTTAACAACCTTACGGAAAAAAAGGCATCTGATACGTAATGCACTAATGCCCCCTTTTTTCCTTCATCCTGCAAGTAGTCAAGTACTACTAAAGTACTAACCATAATTAAAAGAAAACATATTTAAAACAGGACCTAAATCATAGACGACAGAAAACCAAAAATACCACCAATTATAATATAATTAAATACGGTTAAACATTCAAAATCCGTTTAAGAACACCTCCTTACTTTTGGTATTCGAAAACGAATTCGAAAGCAAAATCTTGAAAGAAAAGTCTTGAATCCTCGAACCAACACCTCTACGAATATCCTACGATAATTAAACGACATTCTACGATTAACACAACTCTTTATTCTATCAAAGCTCAGATTTTTCTCAAGAACATACGGAATCTATATTAGGGCTATGAAGGAAAACTTACCGAAAAAGAGAACGGTTGGTATCGAAATGATCGCCTCCTCGCGGTGATTAATTTCTTCTATTATGGTCTGCACCGAAAATCAACCATTGAACTCCGAATTTGGAAAACAGCGTCCGGCCCTTTTTTTTCTCCTTTGCACAGCATCTGGTCCAATTTTGCCAAAGGAATTGCCGTGTAACACTAATAATAATTTAGGTAATGGTTCCTTTTATACCCGTTATTTAAAATACATTAAAAATAAATAACTAAATTCTTTTAATTAAATCCTTTTTAATTAAATAAATAGATTAAATAATAATTAGGTCATAGTACACATACCAATTACCATTTTACCCTTTCGGAAATTCCGGGTGTTACATCCATTCCCCCGTAGATGCCTTTTTTTCCCGTAAGGTTGTTGATCTTGCTCAAAATTGTAATCGGGTAATTAACTGATTCAAGTTAGGAAAATGATATAGAAACATGTAGAATTTTGTATGAACTTGGACTGAACTCTTTTCAGAGAGCTGCCTACGTATCCAATTCAAGTGTCGAATCGGAATCAAGTCCCCCTTGTAGTTCAGGCTATTCCTTTCATACTTGTAGATCGTGATGATCACTTTCCTCCCATAATGGGGAGTTATTATCGGTTATCTTGGACACTACCAGACGTGGGGCTCTATCCACGTTGTAATCGGTTATGTCCCATGTACTCTGTTTTCTGGCGGTTGCATGACCGTTATGTCCAGAGATTGTTATGCTCAGCTAGTACAGAGACCCTAATGTCCAGGGACACTAATCTTGATCTGATGGTTCTGCTCAGGCCTTCTCTGTTCAGAGGTTGGCGGAGTCCTGTTCCCCCAATCCCGTTGTTAATATCTGATTGTGAAATGGGCCCGGCCCAAGAATAAATAATCCGGCCCAAATGGGCCCATGTATAGTCATAAGTCCCCCCAGACTAGGGTGGATTGCTTTACAGCTGCCCTAGTCTGCAACGTTTGAACTCCCGTCATCAATATAACGCGAAACAAGGCCAACTTGCACCTTCTTATAATGATTGTGGACTGAATAATCACGTCCCTCCCATTTCCTATCAAATAACTCCCTTATTTGCAACTCTTTGAATCCTTCATCTGCAATTACAAGTAAGTCTCTGTGTCTACGTTATTTCTTCTATTTCTTTTGAGTCTTTATTTCTTTCATGAGTCTTAAAACCGACACAGCCTCTAGTGATTCTGTGGAATGATTGTTTCAATCATCAGAAGAAAACGCAGTTGTGGTAGAAGGTGAAGAAGTGGATTCCTCCACTCCTACTCTTTGTCCGAAACCTGTTATAGCTTCTAATAATCCTTCCTCTTTGATTAATTTAGGGGATACCACCACATTTGGAGATAACCCTTTGTGTCTTCTTCATTGTCATCTTCTTCCTCCTGGAATCTTCACCCCAACCTCTATTGTACATAAATATCCAGACAATCATTCTGCTTTTATTAATACGCTTAGCAGAGAAATCAAACGATTTGACAAAACAAAAGCAATAATGGCCTGCCATGGTGTTGCTAGCAAGATGACGAAAACCGAATTAGCCCATTTATTGAAAACTTATAAGATATCCACTGATCCTTTCGAGGTGGCTCTCCCCAAGGCTACTGAATATGCCTATAATCCCCCTGCAGGATTCTGCACAGTGTATGCTGACCAGCTGCGGAATGGCCTTAAGTTTCCTCTGCCCCCTGGCTATTTAGAGGTGATGCGACATTATAAGCTGGGTAGCGGGCAAATTCAACCAAACAGTGTTAAGTTTCTGATTGGGTTTATGATCTGGTGCCGTCTGAATACTACCCCTTTCTCGGTGAAGTTATTTAGAAACTTTTACCAGTGTAAATTAACACCTGGCAGTGGAGGGTGGTACCACTTCTGTCGTATATCTGGTAAGTTAAGACATATCAATACTATAACTGGTATGGATAAAACCAAGAAGAAATGGCAAGAACACTTTTTCTTTGTGCGTCATAATACAAACGTGAGCCTTGGTCGATGGAACACCTCTTCCATGAAAGATAAGCTAGAAGATTTTATAGATGCCACCC
This sequence comes from Gentiana straminea, assembly GCA_036785695.1. Classification (NCBI taxonomy): domain Eukaryota; kingdom Viridiplantae; phylum Streptophyta; class Magnoliopsida; order Gentianales; family Gentianaceae; genus Gentiana; species Gentiana straminea. The sequence continues at coordinate 7,794,954 of JAVUPR010000299.1, read as the reverse complement.
TTGCTCAATACCTTGCTGGTAATAAAATCTCCTTTACCTTAGACTTCATAAGCTCTGCCATGATAGATGCTGCTCAGCTACACACCGCAGGTCCTACCGACTATGTTGAGTTCACTAAGGAAGAGTATAGAAAATGTAATGTTTGAAGTTATTTTTTCTGTTTGTCACTGAATGTGAATTAACTCTCTTATTTCTGTGCAGTGGCCAACGTGGATGATTTGATTGATGTTGATGTTGATGAGGAAGAAGAAATGGAGCAGATGCCAGAAGATTCTGAGAAGACTTTATCGTCCGCTCCTGAAGGTGGTGAGACTTCTGCTCGGCAATTAGTCGGGGAGATTGATGCTTTTTCTGGTACGGCTGTCCAGAATACTATAGCAGTAGTGGAACCTTCTGATCAGATTCTGCCAAGCACATATAAAGTCATAAATGTGCCTGAGGAAGAAGATCTTCCCGGTGATCAGTCTGTTGGTCTGAATGTTGTGCCTTTGAGGTCTGTTTCTCAAAGAAACAAGAAAAGGCACAGGTCGACGTCATCTGGCAGTTCTGCAAGTGACTCCTCTTTTAACTTTGAAGATATGTCTGCCGAGGATTTTTGCCAACTCTGTAAGTAGTTTTATTGTTGGGTCCTTTACTTTCTTCTCTGTTCTTTATTTTTTGACTTTCCTCAATTTTGCAGTGTTGCCACCTGGGTAAGTCTTTACACAAGAAAGCTTCTGGTATGGCCAAAGAGATTTCTGCTCTGCAACAGAAAGTGGCCAATTTAGAGGAGGAAAATGCCAAAGTGACTAATATGAAGGAGGCCAACCTCACATTGAGGTCTTTAGAGGCTGCTGCTCGTCAGGAGGTTGACCAATTGAAAATCGACCTTACAAAAGCTGAAAGTTTATTGTTCACCCAAGACGAACAATTGAAACTCAGAGACCAGCGGCTGAAGAAAATGAATGAGGAGAATCAACAGCATCTGGCCACAGCAAAAAAGTTGAAAACTAACTTTGATGAAACTCTGAGGCAAATGGAAGAAACTCCTGCACAGAATGTCGTTGAAAAAGTTGTTGCAGAGTACAAAGCTTCTCCCCAGACTTATAAAGAGATTAAGATTATCCTTGCTCCGTCTATGCGTAGGGGATACACTCTGGGTGTTGACGAGGCTAAGCTAGTTGATTTGGTGATTAGTAATCTGCCTAATCACAAATTATACGATAAAGAGGCCGGTGATATCTTCACTAAACGCTATGATGAATATAAGAGTGGAGAAGACATCGTCAGCAAGTACTCCAAGAAGAACCTATCCAGTCCTCTGCTCCTCCTTCATCTTGATGTTATATATTTGTCTTGATATTTTGATAATCCAACTTTGATGTTTCTACAACTTTGAATGTTATTTGTATTTGTCTTGTGGGATCTGTGGAAACTTTGTTTTTGATGTATATTTGTCCTTTGGTCAGTATGTATGATACTTTGATCAGTAGTCCTTCGAATTGGCTCTTGTCTTGACATTTTCCTGCTTATAAGTCCTTTATGTCCTTTATTGAGCTGCAAAGAAGCTAGGATATTTATCCTTAGCTTATTTAATTATTAAGCATATTCTTGCTCATAGTGTTATGTATTGCAACAAACGTTAAACGCATTAATATTCTGTTCAGAATAGCTTTGCGCTGTAGGTTTGACAATTAGATTTTATATGGGCATTTTCGTCCAGAGTGTCCATGCACTGCAAGCTTGACACATAGAATTGACAATGGGTCTTCTGCCCAGAATGTCCTTGCGCTGCAAGTTTAACACATATTTTATGCTGGGTTTTCTGCCCAGAGTGACCTTGCGCTGCAAGTTTGGCACTTATATTTTATGTTGGGTTTTTCTGCCCAGACTGACCTTGCGCTGCAAGTTGCCATATTGAATTGACAATGGGTCTTCTGCCCAGAGTATCCTTGCGCTGCAAGGTTGACATTTGGATTCTACGATGGGTCTTCTGCCCAGAATGTCCTTGCACTGCAAGTTTAACATTTTGATTTTACGATGGGTCTTCTGCCCAGAATGTCTTTGCACTGCAAGTTTGACATTTTGATTTTACGATGGGTCTGCTACCCAGAATGTCCTTGCACTGCAAGTTTGACATTTTGATTTTACGATGGGTCTTCTGCCCAGAATATCCCTGCATTGCAAGTTTTAACGTTCAATATATTTTTTTGGCATTTTGCCTTTAACTTTTTGCATTTCAACAGAAATTAAAATATGCAGGCATATAACAAATAAAGTAAATAAAAATTTATTTCCAATAGATAATAACTTTAGAAAGTAAGGCTCTTTTAAGGAAAATATTTCCTTAAGTGAATAGCGTTCCGACTCATAGGAATTGTCCGTCCAGAAGCATTAGTCAATTGATAAGATCATTTTCCATGCACTTTGATTATTTTGTAAGGACCTTCCTAATTTGGATCTAGCTTTCCAGTTGGACCTTGCTTGCTGGCATCATTTCGCCTCAGAACTAAATCACCTTCTTTAAAATATGTACCTTTAACCTTGGAGTTGTAGTATTGAGCAATCCTCTGCTTGTACTTGGCCATCTGTATTACAGCTACCTCTCTTTTGTGTTCCAGCTCATCTTTAATGTGCAGCATATTTGCCTCATGTGTTTCTGGACAATATAATTCTGTCCTGGGGGACTTATGCCCAATCTCTGCTGGTATCACTGCTTCGCATCCATATGCTAAGGAATATGGAGTTTCCTGTGTGGCAGTATTTGAGGTAGTTCTATATGCCCACAAGATATTTGGAAGATGGTCTACCCAATGAGATCCTTCCTGCTCCAACCTTTTCTTTAAACCTTGCTTTATTTGCCTGTTGGTCTGTTCAACCTGTCCATTGGCTTGAGGATGGGCTACTGAGGTGAAGTGTTGAGAAATTCCTAGGTTTATGCACCAAGTTTGTACTCCTTGATCTTCAAATTGCGTGCCATTATCGGAGATGAGAACTTTGGGAATACCATATCTGCACAGAATATCTTCCTCAGGAATTTCTGTATTTGGTTGGCTGTGATGGTGGTCAAAGGTTCTGCTTCCACCTATTTGGTGAAGTAATCTACTGCCACTACCAGAAACTTGAAATTTCCCGGTGCTCTGGGTAAGGGACCCACGAGGTCTACCCCCCATTGATCAAAGGGCCATGATGATACAATTGATGTCATCTCTTGTACAGGTTTGTGTGATAAATTGCCATGCACCTGGCATGCCTTGCAAGTTCTATCTAGCTTCTCTGCATCTTCTTGCATTTCTGGCCAGTAATATCCAAAGAGTCTACATTTTCGGGCCAAAGCTCGTGCTCCTAAATGATTTCCGCAAATTCTAAAGTGAATTTCTCTCAACATATAGTCCCCATCTTTTGAGGTGACACATCTTAACCATGGAGCTGTGTAGGACTTTCTGTACAGCACATTGTTGAATAGAGCATACCTCGTGAGAGTCTTATCAGTTTTTTGGCACGTACTTTATCTTCAGGGAGTACTCCATCTCTCAAATACATTATAATTGGATCCATCCAAGTTTCTATCTGTGTTATAGGTTGTACTTCAACTTCATCACAGCTCTTCTGTTTTAACTGTTCAACCAACACTTTCTTGTTGGACCAAAAATTTGACCCTAGCTTTGATAAGGCATATGCTCTGGTATTTTGGGCCCTAGTTATCTGTTCCACTTCCACCATTAAAAAGTTTTGCAATTTTCTTTGTGCAACCGCTAGATATTTCTTCATGGGGCCTTCCTTGGCTTCATATTCTCCTTTGATATGATTGGTTACAAGCTGCGAATCAGTGTACACTTTCAGGTTCTGCACACCTAGTTTCTGTGCTAGGTTTAATCCGGTTATTAAGGCTTCGTACTCTGCTTCATTGTTAGTGGCCTGAAACTCAAAGTAAAGAGCATATGGGAATTCTTCACCTTTTGAGCTAATGAGTAGGAGTCCTGCTCCCGCTCCTTCTTTGTTGGAGGCTCCGTCTACGTAAAGTTGCCACTGCTCAGCCACTTTCTGTTTGGCCTCTTGTTCCACTGCTAATGCTTTTTCTTCTACCAAGAAATCTGCTAATGCTTGAGCTTTGATTTCCGTTCTCGGTTTGTACTCGATGTCAAACCCTGCTAATTCAACTACCCACTTCGCCAATCTTCCAGACTTATCTGGTTTATCCAGAATTTGCTTAAGAGGTTGATTTGTCAACACTATCAGACTCTGGAAATATGGTCTTAATTTTCTTGTGGCATGCACAAGGGCAAGCACCAATTTCTCTACCTTAGAATACTTGACCTCAGGCCCTTGTAGGGCTTTGCTCACAAAATATATAGGCCTCCGTAACATACCATGTTGTTTTACCAACACATCACTTACTGCTTCATTGAAAAAGGATAAGTATAAAAATAATACCTCACCTTCCTGAGGAGGAGTCAGGGTTGGCAGATGACTGATATGATCCTTTAAATCCAGAAAAGCTTGTTGACATTCTGCATTCCATTCGAATGGGCTGACCTTCCTGAGGATTTTAAAGAAAGGCAATGACTTCTGTGCTGATTTTGACAAGAAACGATTTAGCGCTGCTAATCCCCTGTCAATCGCTGGACTTCTTTGACGTTCTTCGGCTCGGGCATGGTTTTCAAAGCTTCCAATTTATCAGGGTTGGCCCTGACCCCTTCTTTGGATATCATATAACCAAGGAATTTGCCTGACCTTACTCCAAAAGTACATTTTTTAGGATTCAACTTCATTCTAGTTTGTCTCAATACTTGACAAACTTCTGCCACATCTTTCAAATATTGGTCAAGAGTCCTGCTCTTGATCAATAAATCATCCACATACACTTCCATGGATTTACCAATCTGTTGGTTAAAAATTGTATTGACCGCCCTTTGGTATGTAGCCACTGCATTCTTTAACCCAAAAGGAATAGACACATAGTAGTAGGAACCAAATTCAGTAATAAAAGTAGTTTTTACAGTTTCTACAGGATCCATCATAATCTGATGATACCCCTTATATGTATCTAAGAAAGCAAAAATTTCATATTGTTGGGGAGATTTTGCATCATTAAAACAAAAGAAAATTTATAAAACCTATACTACCATGCAAAACTACCTCCTAACCGGCCGAATACCGGGTAGTTGCTAGTAAAGTTGGATAAGTACGGGTATCGATCCTCGTGGAATTGGGTCGTCGAATCTAACTTATTAATTCTTCTTTATTAACCTAAACCTAAACTAAAACGGAAAAGTAACCGGACAGAGGATTGTTAATCCAAAGCTAGGAAGGATAATTGCGATCAACATAAAATAAATCTAAACTACAACAATAAATCTATCTAACGAACATGATAATGACTGAAGCGATCAAACATGGAACGAACCATAATCCACCATCCCGCAACCCTTAATTTCTTCCCTAGATTATCTTATAGTGATTTAATTCAAGTTGTGGTTTCACCTATCAAACGTATGAATTCTACTTTCGTAGATGAATTCGCCTATCAATCTCTATCTTTCGATTTACGGAGATTAACGCATCATAAAATAAACCAAGGTGCAAGATTTTCTAGATCTAACAACCTAGACATTCAACCTATCAACTTTCGTTTGATATAGATCAAAACGTCTATTCTTTCCTATGGTGATCTCGCGTTTACACCGACTTTCGTCCTACGGTAAACATCAATAACAACATCTTTCGATATAAATTGCATTAACAAATAAACACATGGAAAGAAACGAACTTTAATTAAAAAGACTTACAAAACATCCATAGAAAGAAAATAAAAGTCGCTGCGAACAGCCTCCCATGGCTGCTCCATGTTTATTCAACCTCAAAACATCATCATGGTTCAAGAAACGAAGGAAAAACAAACAAAATAAAAGACCTAATCTAACCCCGATCACCCGAGCACAAGGCTCGGGTGATCGGCCTTGAAAGCTCCCGGAAAGCGGCCGTCGTCCGTGTAATTTTCGTATGAAAAATCTGATGTAATTAGGGTTGGAATCGCAGCTGCTTTTATAGACTTTTAAGTCGGCCGCTACAAGAACCGTGGCCGGACGCCCGTTTGAAGATTCCGGACGCTCGTCCCGTATTTCCAGCAACAGCATCTAAACTTGTAACGCTCATATCTCGGGCCTCGTAAGTCGGAATGGAGTGATTCAAAATCCTGTAGAATCCTCTCTTCAAGCCCTACAAATCTTCTCTTGAGGTCCAGAGTCAAATCGGTTGTTATCATATCAAGAACTGCGTCGGAAGTCGGGACTACCCGGAATCCTGATTTCCCAACATTCATCATGATTGATTTCTTTCCTTATATCTTTCAATCTTCCATAACTTTGATTGATCCTTTCCAATCACGAATTTGGCTCTCTAAAATCCTCTCTCCCATCATCAATGAGTATCTACAACAATAGGAAAACATACCAAAGCGTAACGTATTTCCAAAATAACATAAAATCATCAATTACGCACATAAATCGTTACGTTTTGAGATTTAACTATTAAAAACATCATTTACTCAATATTTCAATATAAAGCCCTATTTCTATGAAAATAATACATATACGGGGGAAATTGATATAAAATATATCGTTAAAAACACTATAAATTCACCCTAAACAACACCCCCACACTTAAACTTTTGCTCGTCCCGAGCAAAACAAAACAAAGTCAAGCTCGAGACAAATAAACACTTATACAAATATGAAGTATATTCAATAACTTAGAAGTTCACCCGTGTAGTGTGTGCATAGCCATAATAAACTTCCACTAAGTTCCACAATTTGAAAGTTATTCAAACCAAAACTAGCCCGGTTTCCCATCTAAGTTAGAAATATTCAAAAATTATAACAGGCACTTTACAAAACATACATATCCCAAAAAGAAATAGTAGAGAATATCTAAAACATTTTTGACAGACTCGAGGATAATCCCTACAACATATCCTTCGCCTTTATACTTGGTATAAGATTAACGATAACTAAGTCCTTACTTATTCATAATAATATATTTCAATATTTTCACTTTTTTCACACTTTTCTAACACACATCAGAATAAGCTTTTGCCCTCATAGCAGAATAGGACATTTCAAGATAATCCCCTACCTTACTCCAATCATAAGGCGCCTATAAACCGACCGTCGTGAGCTTTTGGTCATCATAGTGGAATAGGACATACGTGGTACACCCTACCTCACCCAAATCATAAACCAAATTCTTCCGACACACACAATTACAATTATGTTTACTTAGAGATTTCTCGTGGCAAGTGGAAAAGATTATTTTCTAGTAGCACGACCACCGAGCATAACACCTCAAGTAAACACTTTATTACTATTGCAAAGACTTAATCACGTTTCACTTATCACATTCAAACTTACGTATATTCACAGTATGTCATACTTTAATCCTAGAATACAAACTACTAAACTTTTCAAGAATTGTACATAAGCAAAGAAACATGCTATAATCATCAAAAATCTCCAACTAAAATGGGGTAGGCTTTCAACATTTAGCTCATCATTTACTATGGCATGTGAAAAAGAGTGTCGGGTGAAACAACTAAAATTACTAAATATACAAAATAATGCACCAATGATATAAAATCTCGAATAAAGACATGCAATGCTCACTCGGGACAAAACAAAAATTTTAAAATTTAGCACTTTTTCATAGAAATATAACAGTATGGCAAATGAATGTAGATACATAAAACCATTTCCCTCCCCCACACTTAAATTACAACATGTCCTCATGTTGTGCAGAAAGTAAATAAATAAGGAAACTTAGCTGATTGTCGTTCTAAAGAAACACTTCTGGAAGTGTATCGATCCAGATCCAGAAATGCTCGATGAAGGCAGTAGACTGTGGACCATCCACCGGAAAACTGGCTTCATCTAAAAGCGCACAAAAGCTATCGCAAAATATCCTGCACACTTGACAAACATGAAATACCTCGGGGATAGGGGGAAGATAACATATAAAGCACAGGAAAGGAAGTCTAGAGAATTTTTAGATTAAGCTCATATAAAGATGGACATATACATGGAATATTACAAAATAGTAGGGCTAGGTGCAACTATATGAAAATGCATTACAATGCAATCTACGTGAAAAATCCTAAAAATAAAATAAAAACGAGGTAGTATTACGGAAACCGACAGCTTAACTACACTCAAAAAGAAAAATAAACTAGGTGGTATTACGAAAACCAACAAGTGACCACACTTAAGAAAAATAAAAGGAAAAATAGAAAAACAATGCAACTATATGAAATGCAACTAAATGAAATGCATTTAAATGATATGCAAAAAGAAAATAAAATAAAAGAAAGAAAACTAGCCCACTATATGCAACACGACATATATATAAACGTCTACCACATAATGACAGGTTACGATAAACGACAGTGCTGTTCATTACATGCAGTGTAGACGCGCTTTAAGACTTGTAAAAAGTGATAGCATTATGGAGAACCAACAATCATCTATCTAAACAGGTATAACTCATATGGAGAAAGGACGTAGCATACGGAAAACCGACAGTAGCTACCCATATGAACTATAAAAACAAAGGAAGCACGTAAGTCTCAAAGCTTAAAAGATTCATCGGAGCGGTATGTAGCATACGGGAACCGACATTAGCTACTAATTAACCATAAGAACAAGCTTATAGCTTACGAGAACCGACAAATACTATAACATGCCTAGATGAATCATATATAAGGAATTGATCAATTATCTAACATGGATTCATAGATGGAAAGGTAAAAACATATAAGTTCGTGGCATCTATGTAAAAATCAATTAGCCACGAAGCTCGAATGAAAAATCCACATCAAATAAAAGCATTGAAAATAAAATCAAGAAATTTAGAACCCGGATCGAACCCCGGACGAACGTTCACTTAGCGTTCGAACCGGACGGGCGTTCCACCTTGCGTACGCTCGTCCGCCTTGAAAACCGACCGGACGGGCGTTCGTAAAGTATAGACGCTCGTCCGGTCCTCTAAATCGAACAGATTGAAAATATTTGAACGGACGAGCGTCCAATACTTCCCAACGCTCGTTCACCCGCAAATGAAGAACCGGACGGGCGTCCAACAGAATCGTACGCTCGTCCATACAACAAGAATGCACAGACAAGCAGAAAAAAACACAGCAAAACCCTAAATACTTATGAACACAACACAAAGAATACGTATCACAAAGACAAAGAAATTATCAAATTAAGCACAAGGGTTAGACTAGGTAACACATAAACATATAAACTTCACGTAAAACAAGTTGAGTAAAAAACTTTTGCACATTCTTAACCTAACGGTCATCGAAACACGGCAAAATAAAAACTCTCAACTTGGTATACGCTACTTTTATTAAAAACAAAAATAAAACGTAACAAAATCGAGAACTAACAAAACTAGATTCAACATTACACCTATTCCCCGGCAACGGCGCCACTTTTGTTGGGGAGATTTTGCATCATTAAAACAAAAGAAAATTTATAAAACCTATACTACCATGCAAAACTACCTCCTAACCGGCCGAATACCGGGTAGTTGCTAGTAAAGTTGGATAAGTACGGGTATCGATCCTCGTGGAATTGGGTCGTCGAATCTAACTTATTAATTCTTCTTTATTAACCTAAACCTAAACTAAAACGGAAAAGTAAACTGACAGAGGATTGTTAATCCAAAGCCAGGAAGGATAATTGCGATCAACATAAAATAAATCTAAACTACAACAATAAATCTATCTAACGAACATGATAATGATCCGAAGCGATCAAACATGGAACGAACCATAATCCACCATCCCGCAACCCTTAATTTCTTCCCTAGATTATCTTATAGTGATTTAATTCAAGTTGTGGTTTCACCTATCAAACGTATGAATTCTACTTTCGTAGATGAATTCGCCTATCAATCTCTATCTTTCGATTTACGGAGATTAACGCATCATAAAATAAACCAAGGTGCAAGATTTTCTAGATCTAACAACCTAGACATTCAACCTATCAACTTTCGTTTGATATAGATCAAAACGTCTATTCTTTCCTATGGTGATCTCGCGTTTACACCGACTTTCGTCCTACGGTAAACATCAATAACAACATCTTTCGATATAAATTGCATTAACAAATAAACGCATGGAAAGAAACGAACTTTAATTAAAAAGACTTACAAAACATCCATAGAAAGAAAATAAAAGCCGCCGCGAACAGCCTCCCATGGCTGCTCCATGTTTATTCAACCTCAAAACATCATCATGGTTCAAGAAACGAAGGAAAAACAAACAAAATAAAAGACCTAATCTAACCCCGATCACCCGAGCACAAGGCTCGGGTGATCGGCCTTGAAAGCTCCCAGAAAGCGGCTGCTGTCTGTGTAATTTTCGTATGAAAAATCTGATGTAATTAGGGTTGGAATCGCAGCTGCTTTTATAGACTTTTAAGTCGGCTGCTACAGTAACCGTGGCCGGACGCCCGTTTGAAGATTCCGGACGCTCGTCCTGTATTTCCAGCAACAGCATCTAAACTTGTAACGCTCATATCTCGGGCCTCGTAAGTCGGAATGGAGTGATTCAAAATCCTGTAGAATCCTCTCTTCAAGATCTACAAATATTCTCTTGAGGTCCAGAGTCAAATCGGTTGTTATCATATCAAGAACTGCGTCGGAAGTCGGGACTACCCGGAATCCTGATTTCCCAACATTCATCTTGATTGATTTCTTTCCTTATATCTTTCAATCTTCCATAACTTTGATTGATCCTTTCCAATCACGAATTTGGCTCTCTAAAATCCTCTCTCCCATCATCAATGAGTATCTACAACAATAGGAAAACATACCAAAGCGTAACGTATTTCCAAAATAACATAAAATCATCAATTACGCACATAAATCGTTACGTTTTGAGATTTAACTATTAAAAACATCATTTACTCAATATTTCAATATAAAGCCCTATTTCTATGAAAATAATACATATACGGGGGAAATTGATATAAAATATATCGTTAAAAACACTATAAATTCACCCTAAACACATATCCAAGTGTGGAATCCACTAGCCTATCAATTCTAGGGGATGTGTAGCTATCTTTAGGAAATGCCTTGTTTAAATCTGTGAAATCCACACACATTCTCCATCTGCCATCTGGTTTCTTGACTAGTACAAGATTTGCTAACCATTCAGGATATATAACCTCTTTAATCATGTTGGCCTGCAACAGCTTCTCTACCTCTTTCTAGACAGCATGTATCCTTTCTGGAGCAAAAGATCTTTTTTTTTCGCTTCACTGGTTTTCTGGTTGGGTCAATGTTGAGCTTGTGGACAGCCAACTCTGTTGACAGTCCTGGCATATCACTTGCTTTCCATGCAAACACATCTTTGTAATCTTTCAAAATCCTGACCAGAATTTGCTTCTGCTCAGCTGGTATTCATGATCCTACTCCGACTGTGGATTCTGGGCCCATTTCATCTAACATTACTTGCTCCACTGGATCATTAGACTGCCAACATTTGTCTTCCTCTGGAACGAGATCTTCCATTGTCACTTGCTGCACTTTCATCTTTCCATTGATTATGGCTGTGTAGCAGTTCTTCGCAGCATCCACATCTCCCTTAATAGTAGCTTCTCCTTCGAATGTCGGGAATTTCATATTGTTATGTGCCGGTGATACAACTGCTCTGAGATCGATCAATGCCGGTCTACCCAAAATCACATTGTACGCCGATGAGGCTTTTACTACTACATAATTGACCATCAGAGTCCTGCTCCGTGATCCTTGTCCGAAAGTTGTTAATAACTTTAGCATACCCACAGGATGAATATGAGGTCCCGTGAATCCAAAGAGAGGAGTTGACACAGGAGTCAACTCTGAGTCTGCCAATTTCATTGCTTGAAATGCACTATAATATAACATGTTTACTGCGCTGCCTGTGTCCACACAGATTCTTCTTACCAAGTTCTTTTGTATAACCGCCTCTAATACCAGTCCTTCGTTGCTCACAACGGCTGGTAATGCATCTTTTGGGCCGTACTGAACGGTTCCCATCACTTTTTGTTTCTTTGCTTCTCCATCTTTTCCTGCACTGCCACTTTTTCCTTGCTGGACAGCCTTGTTAATGCCTGCTGGTCCTCCAACAATCGTATTTACCGTGTTTATTGAGGCATTCTCTCTATGCCTATCAGCACCAGGAGATGGATCTCTATGTCTCCTCTGGTTATATCTATCCTGATTGTTGTTGAATTTTCTAAATTCCCCCATTCCTCTAGGGTTATCTCCTTGCGTTCGATCGATGCATTCATCGATCTTTCCTTCAATAGCTGCTGCATCTATGTCTCTGATCAGGTCCCTGCACTGCTCAGAGTCATGTCCAATATCTTTATGATATTTGCACCACCTTGTATGGTCTCTCTTATCTCTTGGACCCTTCAATGGAGGAGGAGTCTTGGTGATTCCTTTTTTCTCCATGATTGCCAGAACTTGATCACGAGATCGGTTTAGAGGGATAAGGTCTTTGTCCTGCAAAGCACCTCTCTTCCCTAACCTATCAGTTATGGGAGCGGTTACTCTATCCCAAACTGATTTTCTTTTCTTATAAGATTTATCATCAATTTTTCCTTTTTTAGAATCCCTGTGGGAGTCCTCTCTCGTAGCCCTATTTGCTTCTTCACCTTGACAATGTCTATATGCAATTTCCAGACACTCTTCCATCGTTCTCGGATTCTTACTGCTTAGCTTAGCATGTAACCGCCCTTCTTTCAGACCTGCCACGAAGGACGCCACTAAGAACTTATCATCCAGATCCGCTATCCGGGATGATTCTCCATTGAATCTGTTGATAAACTGCAGTACTATTTCATCACTTTTCTATCTGATGGTCAACAGATATGTTCGGTTTCTCTGGAAAGGCCTTGCGGCAATAAACGCGTGCATGAATTTTCTGGGTCGAGTGGGGAAGTCTGGTATGGATCTGGGTCTCAACTTGTTGAACCAATATCTTGCCTTCCCTGTGAGAAGAGTTGCAAATGCCCTGCATTTCATCTCTTCTAGTGCATTGTACAAGCTCATATGCTGGATGTACTGATGCATATGGATCCTTAGTGCCATCATATGACTGGATCTTGGGAATCTTAAATTCTGGAGTACATGGAAATGCATCAATGTCCTCAGTAAAAGGAGACACCACTCTAAACTCATCTTGCCTAGGCTTAAGAATAGCGTCCAACTCCGCTTTGGCATTATCACCACCTGGGTGAGTAACAAACACCTTTATGCTGGATTCTGCCTCATGTTTTCCATTATTACTTGTATTATGAGGAGGAGGTGTTTCCGAAACTTCAACGTATAGATTTCTGGCTTCTACAACCTCCTCAAAAATGGCTTTTGTCTCTTCTCCTTTCCGATTTGCTAAATTTTCCACCAACATTAGCCTGATTGCATTTGGTGTGTTGGTTTGTCCTTCTTTCAGAGTTTTGTTACCGGGTTCTTGGTCGTTTCTTTCTAGGTTCTTTTCTTTGGTTTGATTTTCTACTTCTGATTGATTTTGATGCTTCTTCGAATTCCCCTGATTTTTTGCCATTTTTACTGTAAAAACAACTCACTAACTAGAATCGGCCCTCCTTCTAGCGCCAAATGATCTTGCTCAAAATTGTAATCGGGTAATTAACAGATTCAAGTTAGGAAAATGATATAGAAACAGTGTAGAATTTTGTATGAACTTGGACTGAACTCTTTTGAGAGACTTCCTACGTATCCAATTCAAGTGTCGAATCGGAATCAAGTCTCCCTCGTAGTTCAGACTTTTCCTTTTATACTTGTAGATCGTGATGATCACTTTCCTCCCATAATGGGGAGTTATTATCGGTTATCTTGGACACTTCCAGACGTGGGGCTCTATCCACGTTGTAATTAGTTATGTCCTATGAACTCTGTTTTCTGGCGGTTGCATGACCGTTCTGTCCAAAGATTGTTATGCTCAGCTAGTACAAAGACCCTTCTGTCCAGAGACACTAATCTTGATCTGCTGGTTCTGCTCAGGTCTTCTCTGTTCAGGGGTTGGCGGAGTCCTGCTCCCCCAATCCCGTTGTTAATATCTTATTGTGAAATGGGCCCGGGCCAAGAATAAATAATTCGGCCCAAATGGGCCCATGTATAGTCAGTTGTTAAAATAAAAAATGAAACTACAGGTTGGGTTTCGAAAGAAAAGAAAAAAATATATGTATTTATTCTCATTCCAAGTTGCTGGACAAAAGGTCAGGGGTTGTTAGAAAAAAATAAAAATAAAATTAGATGTTGTTTTGTTGCTGATGGTGTCCAAAGGGGAAAAAGGGCATGTAGTCGGCAAGTGTTCTTTTCATATTAGTATATGTTTACAATATTTCTATTATATTTCCAGAAAAGGGAATTGATAAATATATAAATACTAAGGATAATAATATAACTGTTGGTCCCTTGAAAATACTTTTGTTAAGTTTAGGGGGGGGGGGGGGGGGGTGAATAAACTTAACACTTAAATCTTTTGGAGTTAACAAACTCGGCAAGAAGTTCGCAGCCTACCGATCGCTTTCGCAGTCCGTCGACGATTCGCAGTCCGTCGACCGTTGATTGTACTGAATATGTTGCAGCGGAATATATTCAAGTTCAGCCTTATTACTTGTTGTTAAAATATGATACCAAGTATTAGGTACTCAGTAGTGTAAGTGTGTGATTTAGTTGCTAGTTTCAGTAGATTGATGTGCATAATATACTGAATGCAGAAAGTAAATGCAGTAAGTAAGTAGGCAATTTTATAGTGGTTCTAGGTGGTGTAATCCTGTCAGTCCACTCTTCTCCTGTGATGTTGGAGGTAATTCACTAGAGATCTTTGAGGTTGCAGTTACAAAAATCCCTAAGTTGTCTGTCCTTCACCAATAACTATGGCTTCACAAACTGAACACTTGAAGCAGGTAGGATTGTTGCTCCAAAGTATTCCACTGGTCCTTGAAGGGTAGGATTACCTCTTCACCAGCTCCACCACAAACAACAGTCATTGACACCCAAAGATGCTTCACTGTCTTCAGCAGGTTTCTTGTAAAATAAAGTTTGAATCAAATAAGTGATTAAGCTTTCAGCAGCTTAACACTTAGAACTTTTGGAGTTAACAAACTCAAAGAAGTTCGCAGCCTAGCGATCGCTCGCAGTAGTCTGCGACGCCTCGCAGTCCGTCGACCGTTGATTTTACTGAATTTGTTGCAGCGGAATATATTCAAGTTCAGCCTTATTACTTGTTGTTAAAATATGATACCAAGTATTAGGTACTCAGTAGTGTAAGTGTGTGATTCAATTGCTAGTTTCAGTAGATTGATGTGCATAATATACTGAATGCAGAAAGTAAATGCGGTAAGTAAGTAGGCAATTTTATAGTGGTTCCAGGTGGTGTAATCCTGCCACTCCACTCTTCTCATGTGATGTTGGAGGTAATTCACTAAAGATCTTTGAGGTTGCAGTTACAAAAATCCCTAAGTTGTCTGTCCTTCACCAATAACTATGGCTTCACAAACTGAACACTTGAAGCAGGTAGGATTGTTGCTCCAAAGTATTCCACTGGTCCTTGAAGGGTAGGATTACCTCTTCACCAGCTCCACCACAAACAACAGTCATTGACACCCAAAGATGCTTCACTGTCTTCAGTAGGTTTCTTGTAAAATAAAGTTTGAATCAAATAAGTGATTAAGCTTTCAGCAGCTTGACCAGGATGAAATGATCAGCAGCTTGGAATCTTCAAGTGTGTATACTTGATGTAACTTGATAGCAGGTTACACTTGAAGAATTTTCTGGATCAGTAGCTTTAAATTCAGTGTATGTCAGCAGGGTGATTTCTTGATAAGAATCTGATAGCTCTAGATTGATTGTTGTTTTTCTTCAAAATTCATCTCTTGTTTCTGTATCAGGGGTCTTCTATTTATAGGTGAGAACCCTTGTGACTTATGTTTGAAATTCAAACATAGCCGTTTCAGATTTGTCTCCATCTTGACTTGCTTTTTCTGACTGTTCATAGTACTGACACGGTCAGTCTTCTTTTTGTCAGTTTTCAGACTGTCTCCCTTTGACTTGTGTCCATTGGATAAAGCTCTGAATCTTTCCAACGTCCCTTTAATCTTGACCATTGGTTTGTTGACAAAATCAAGACATGCTATCTGTCCTTATCCTTGTAATCTTTCATGTAACCTTGATTAAATCGAGATTTACATTCAGCAGATTCTTGTGTATATCAGTCTGCTGATGTACATGTCAGTCAACTGTTTTGAGTTTGACATTTTGATTTTACGATGGGTATTTTACGAGGGGTCTGCTGCCCAGAATATCCTTGCACTGCAAGTTTGACATTTTGATTTTACGATGAGTCTTCTGCCCAGAATATCCTTGCATTGCAAGTTTTAACGTTCAATATATTTTTTTTGGCATTTTGCCTTTAACTTTTTGCATTTCAACAAAACTTAAAATATGCAGGCATATAACAAATAAGGTAAATAAAAATTTATTTCCAATAGATAATAACTTTAGAAAGTAAGGCTCTTTTAAGGATAGTATTTCCTTAAGTGAATAGCGTTCCAACTCCTAGGAATTGTCCGTCCAGAAGCATTAGCCAATTGATAAGATCCTTTTCCATGCACTTTGATTATTTTGTAAGGACCTTCCCGATTTGGATCTAGTTTTCCAGTGGGACCTTGCTTGCTGGCATCATTTCGCCTCAGAACTAAATCACCTTCTTTAAAATACGTACCTTTAACCTTGGAGTTGTAGTATTGAGCAATCCTCTGCTTGTACTTGGCCATCTGTATTAGAGCTACCCCTCTTTTGTGTTCCAGCTCATTTTTAATGTGCAGCATATTTGCCTCATGTGTTTCTGGACAGTATATTTTATGCTGGGTTTTCTGCCCAAAGTGAACTTGCGCTGCAAGTTTGGCACTTATATTTTATGTTGGGTTTTTCTGCCCAGACTGACCTTGCGCTGCAAGTTTGCCATATTGAATTGATATAGAAACAGGTAGAATTTTGTATGAACTTGGACTGAACTCTTTTGAGAGAGCTGCCTACGTATCCAATTCAAGTGTCGAATCAGAATCAAGTCCCCTTCGTAGTTCAGGCTTTTCCTTTTATACTTGTAGATCGTGATGATAACTTTCCTCCCATAATAGGGAGTTATTATCGGTTATCTTGGACACTACCAGACGTGGGCCTCTATCCACGTTGTAATCGGTTATGTCCCATGAACTCTGTTTTCTGGAGGTAGCATGACCGTTCTATCCAGAGATTGTTATGCTCAGCTAGTACAGAGACCCTTCTGCTCAGAGACTCTAATCTTGATCTGCTGGTTCTGCTCAGGCCTTCTCTGTTCAGGGGTTGGCGGAGTCCTGCTCCCCCAATTGTTGGAATAGTGTCCTAAACCCAATCGGGTTGGACCGGGTCGGATCATTTCTACTATTTCTTTATGTTTATACATATATTGAATGGCTTTTCTATTGTCATATATATATGTTCTTTTAAAGAACCAGTTATGAATTGTTATATGATGATGTCCTTATTATTAAACTGTGATAGAGAAACCATGATAGGCGATTATGGTTGATGAGATCTCTAATCACTTTAATAAGTTTGATACTTAAATGTCTCTAGGCTGATGTACTATTAAACAGGGCATTAATAGTATGAACATGCTAGCACGTATTAGATGTCTTATGTCTTTAAGGGCAGGGATATATCTCGTCTATCGAAGTGTAGAGACACTTGGACTGTACGTGGACGTGTATTAAAGAATGTGTACGTTAGACTGACCCACTTACACGGATAAGTGTCACACTATGTGACGGTTGTGTAATTATCCTTAGGACCGGAGTCTTCATGGCATCACGGTGTGGATTGTCATACTTTGACACTATTGATGTTTCCCCTAGCCACGGGGCGATCATGCGGTAGTGATTGGGTGTGATACTGAAGCATGCGGAGTATACATGATTGGTCGTCCGGGAATCGCGTATCCTATGATTGGGATCGAATATCCGAAATGGCCTTCTTATATGGAATGTCTAACTCTCGTGAATCTTTGCAAAGTGGAGGTAAATGAGTTACTTCGAGAGAGCTTGATATCCAGATTATAAGATACGGTCGTTGATGTTTTGACACTCGACTAACGACTGTATGTATATTATTACTGCGATAAGATTGTAAGTTACACGGTAACTGTTTCACATGAAAGGTAGTAGTCATTGCATTTGACTCTTCCGATGATTGGGGGTCACGGTGTGTTGCTAGACGCTATCCCGTGATCGTTAGGTATGAAGGGAATTTTCGTAATTTGCATTTTGTGTCTACGGCCAACATATTCGGAAGCCTATCGGGTCACACACATATGAACATCTAGCCGGATTAAAATGTGGTTATAGATGATAACCAAATAAGGAAAGAATTTATCTCGTACTATAAAGGTTATAGTGGTAAATTAATATGGTGGTGTTTATTTATTATGAATAAATTAAATACAAGATATTAATTAAGTTGATTAATTAAGTACACTTATATTGATAAGTGGCGCCACATGTGTGTATAAGTGATACACTTGGATTGTGCAATTTAATTAATGGTATTACCTATTATTAATATTAGATATTAATAAAATAAAATAATATAGATATATTATGCATATATGCGTGTGTGGTGTGCATATGTGATGTGCATTAGTGCATGCGACTAAGTGTAGTGTGTATATATATAATATATAGAGATTTATGCATATAATATATATATATATATATATATATATATATATATATATATATATATATATATATATATATATATATATGTGTGTGTGTGTGTGTGTGTGTATATATACACGCGTAAATTGATTTATGGTAATAAGATAAATATAGTCAATATAAGATATTGACAATATATTGGAAATATTTAATATAAGATATTGAATATTAATGAGATAAATCAATCAAATATATTTTCCTTATTTTATTAGTAAAAGGTTTTCTTCCTTTCTACTCTATCTGGGGCGCCACATCCTCTATATAAAGGAAGTGAGTGTCAAGCTCTTTTGAACATCATAATTCCAAGAGCTAATAGTTCTTGAGAAAAATAGAGAGCTTCCTAGGAGAGTTTTATGAGGGAGGAAAAGTCGGTCTAGCAGCCGAGTCTCTCTAGTAGCAATCCAATGGTGGATTCCGGTAGGTTGTTCGTGTGGACTAGTGGTAGAGGCCGAACACTTGGGCGGCTCTATGCAGAACTACTCTCCTTAGACGGTCAAAGCGTCGATCTTTTAGATCAACCAAGGTAACCACCGTCTACTAGCTTTATTTATTGCTTAAACGAAATCGATTTTGGGTCGATAGGAAATAAATTTTGAATTCCGCTGCGTTCCCGCGTAGATTTCCGAACACCAATCCCGTTGTTAATATCTGATTGTGAAATGGGCCCGGCCCAAGAATAAATAATCCGGCCCAAATGGGCCCATGTATAGTCACTTACTTAGAGTTGAAAGAACTTGACGAATTTTGGATGTCCTTCGATGATTACTTGTAGAATGGCTGAATGGATATGAGAGACTTGAGAGATCTATAGGTGAAGTTTGAAATGAAATGAATGAGGGAGAAATGTGGAATAATGTATGGCTGTTCGTTTTGGATTTAGTTTTAACCTCCTGGAATCGCTTTCAAGATGAACTTAGACAAATTTCCAGTTTACGGCTACCAAAGGGTCTGCGTTGCTAGCGAGGCCTCCGTGTCACTGCCGAAGCCTCCGCGGTCTGAAATACAAAAATTCATTTTATTGCACTTCTAGAGTATTTATGATGTGTTTAATATAAAAATAGATATATTTATCTATTTTCTTTATTGACTTTCTAACGTTACTCAGACCCGAAAACGACATGAAATAAAATTAAACTCGAGGTATTACAATCATCCATACTATTTGATAACACATACCTAATCTCCACCATTGAGTGACTTGAAAATATATAGCTACAAAGTAAAAAGATAGTCGAAAAGATAACAAATTGGCACACGCAACATATTCAAAAACTATTCTACAGTTCTTGTATTTATTAATTGTTTTTATCTTGAGGTGGAAAACAAAGAATTTTATGAATTGCAACCAGCAGAACAATCCAAAGTACATGAGAGGGCGGAGAAACACCTCATTCCATATGTCATACAAGTTTCAGACCTTCTCGAGCTAACAAATTGGCTAGTGGTGGATTAATTCATTATTAGAAATAAAAATGGCAAGGTCATAAAAGCCGGTAAAGAAGCATTTGGAATTACGACTAATCTTGAGGTAGTGATTAAAGCCTTGAAACCTGGTCTCTTATGCATCGTATTCAAATTGAATGCATCAAAGTTTTGATTGAGTTGGACTCTACAATACTGGTGAGTCTTTTGACTCTCTTATTAGTGGCTGTATCTGTCCAATGGAAGTATATGTATAAGATTCAAGATCTATGGCATGTTTTCTAATTAAATGTCTAAGTTCTTGTGAAAAAAACAAGGAAACTATTAGATTGTTCACATTTATAAAGAATGAAATATTGTGGCTAATTATATTGCAAAACAAGATAGTTTTGGTCAAACTTTTGCCTTTTTGGATGCCAATCATATATCTGGTCTATTGGGCTTGTTGGTGCTTAGAGACAACTTGATTTTGCTAGCCATTAGAATATGAAAATAGAAGTCTGAGGAATTCATGTTACTTTTCCTTTTTTTTATTTTGGATTGTTGCGTCTTTTTAGATGGCTGTAGGTGTACATGCATAGACTGACCATATGACTCTGCTTGATTATGTTGGAAGCTGTTTATACCTAGACGCACTCTTCATTGACAATGACAGTGCAAACATGTTATAGTTTCTCATTCTCTAGTATGTTCATTTGGATGTATCTTTGTTTGTCTGCTACTGTTGCCTCTTACTTTGTTGTAGATCCCTATTTTCTGCACTGGAGTCTGATAAGAATGCTTATACACATGGGAAGACTCTTCATTCATTGATGAGTGCAATCAGGTTGTACTTGCCTCCTAATGTTCTTGTTCACATGCTTTTTATATCGCTCATTTCTGTCCATTAATTATCGTAGATGTTTCCTTGGTTGCAAGAAGATTCTTTTACTGTTTTGGATGGATGATGCATGGCTCAACTTTGGGAAGCACTATTCATTGTTATGAAGAGTGCATATTATGTTGTATCTTCTCCTTATTATGACCGTTTGTAACGGTCCAAACCATAGAAAAGACTAAAATGGTAATAGGCCGCTCGGCACGTGCACATCTCGTGACCAAATGCATCTCGTAAGCCTTACGAAACAATGGCATCATACAAAGATCAGAATAATAATTGATTATAATATATCAGAATGCACGCAAATTGAAACAAGCATTTAATACATAATTGATCAAACTCAGGACTATATGGATGGAACAGTATCGAGAACCCGAAACCCAACACTATCGCCGTAACGGTGGCCAAGTCATACCGTCGGTAGGGCTAAATCTAGAATTCTGTATCTTGTTACAGACACGTCTACTACTCCAAAATAAGAAAAGAATACTCCAAACATTTCCATAATAAATCCCAAATTTATTCCATACTTTAGTACTACTAACAAAAGGAAATACAATCAAATAACTATCTATTGTTTAGAGGAAATTAAACAAAAAGTCAAATTTCGATCGTACTGCGAGTGCGCAACCCAAGAAACAAAATAAAATAAGATATATTGTATCAAGCTAAAAGTATTGAACTCCTAGAACATGATGAACTAAGAAGCGTAGTATTTGCTCTCTTCACATGGTTCTTCTCATGTCTCATCAGATTCTACAAAATCCTTATCTGAAAATATTAAGTAAAGAGTGAGCACGACAACCTAGTAAATAAAATATAATTAAAAGGGAGCTATGGTAGCATTTGGGAAATAATCTCATAGTTATCTATTAATGCAAGTATACTTTAAAATACGCGTCAATAATTATCATAATCATGTTCAACATACTTATCATTAATTTCTCATTATTTAGTGATATGCACCGTTGCGTACTGCAATCATACATATCACACATTCACACCGTGTATCGTTACGTATCGCAATCATACACAATTCCTTCATATCCTCATTACTTAGTGATATACACCGTTACGCATCGCAGTCATGCATATTACACCGTGTACCGTTATGCATCGCAGTCATACACAATCTATCATAATCTTCATTACTAAGTGTTATGCACCGTTACGTATCGCAGTCATACATAACACGTTGTGTACCGTTACGTTTCACGGTCATACATATATTATTATAAATAATTATCATGTTTCTCATACCATAAATAAACTACCACTAGTGACACAATTGAAGAAGTGTCGGAGGACTCTAACATGCATAAAACAGTACTACATGACATCAAAATAAAACAAAATAATAATAATAATAATAATAATAATATATTGGTAAATAAATTTGTAAAATAATAATTCATGCTGACTGAACCCTACGTGATGGTGTACTGTGTACTAAACAGACAATCTGCTGGAACAGAATCGGATCTGAGACCCTCGCCTTGGTGGCATGGTTCTCGCCGCGGCTGGGGTGCTGATTCTCATTCTTTTCCGGCGATCGTTTTACTTTTCCTAGTAAAGTAACGACTCAAAATTCGTGCTCATAATTAACGAATTACAGAAAATTAAATACAAATCCAATCATTTAAAATTCATAAATTTAACTTAGCCTTTCAATTATATAATCATTACCTCTAACGGATGTTAACTGCGAAACGATTCAGATTCAAAGGCACGGACAAAAGATCTCCCCAGAACCTCGGATCACGTGGTTGATCTACTCGTGATTTGTTTCTTGAATTGGATCAAGAAACGGTGAACCAACCAATGACCGGACCCTTGTTTTCCCCTCCTTTTTTCCTTCCATCTTCTCGCGGCGGCAATTGTTTTTGGTTGTTGTTGTAGCCCACGTGTACTCCCTTGGTACACAATGGTGTACTATATATATTACTAGGTTGCGGACTTTTGGGTTTTCTTTTTATTGATCCTTCTTACCACCATTTTTTTACAACTATTAAGGTTTACTGAAAAAGAGTAAAAAGACTTAAATACCCTTAATTATAAAAACGGGTCTTACACTTATCTCTATCATTGTTGCCTTTTTATTCATGTATTGGTAGGATGATCCTTTCATAGGGTTATCCTCCTTTTTGACATTGTATTTCCCGATTCTCTTCTTTAATAAAATCTTCATTTATTAAAAAAATTTAAAGAAAAAAGATAGAGACAAAAGCTGGCAAGAAGGTTCTTGCAATCTTCCACGATACTTCCCAGATGAGAAATGTCCTCGTTAAGAGATATGAGCCGTGATACATAGTGGGCAAATCCCCTTCGAAAACATCTCCGAAATGGTAAACAACAGCACATTGCCTATGGGCACTTCAAAACCTCCCTCAAGCTTTCTAGAAAAGCTCCTGAAAATGGTTTCCTCATGATTCCGAAGCAATCCACTCACAACTGCAAGTGCAACTACATCTTCAAAAGTATCATAAACATTTATTTGAGGATGCAAGGGTCTGGCGGTTTCCACCTGATAGGCAAAGGTGTCACACAAGAGAGGTTAATGAATTTTCGCGAATGTGAGATATATTCATCCGATTCAAGGGATCGTAGTATTTGATTATGAGTAATGATACAGACACAACGAGTGTCACATCCGTCATATGCAACCTTGATCATGGTGTATGATCTAGTGTTCATGATGTAGTACATTATATTAAGGGTGCATATGATTGTTGTGTCACTTATTTTGTCTCACATGTTGTGTCCGTATCATTATTCTTTGATTAATTTTAGAATTATCAACTAATTCACATGTCAACGGATAAATCCACTTAGGCCAATATTTTGGGAAATTCTAAAGTTGTGACTCTTATATGGAGAGACACTTATGTGGCTTTATCTGGGTCATACAGTTTCATTACAAAATGAAGCTGTATGTTCCAGAAGAAAGCCACATAGATGACCAGGGCCGGCCCATCACTAAGGCGAAGGAGCCGGTAGTCTTAGGCCCAACGGTGTCCGGGAACCCAACATTTCATGTTTCGATAAAAGAAAAAAAAATTCCGTGTAGATCTAACATAATATAATGTGTCAATTTTTTTTTAATATTTGAATTGATAAAGACTCAATTGTTTTTTACTCTAATCGATAAATGTCAAAAAAAAATTTACTTGGCCTAATTCGAATCGATAAATGTCAAAAAAAAATTTACTTGGCCTAATTCGAATCGATAAATATAAAACTTCGAACTAAAACGTCTAATTCGACGACTTGACTCTATACCCAAAAAATAACAAAACCGACCATTTAGATGACTCCTGGAAGTCTCAACCTTAGAATTTCCCAATATTTCGGGAGGTGTTGTTACTTCATAAAAAAAAAAAGGGGGGCCTTGGGCCTAAAGGGGTCCAACAGTAAGTAGCAATAGGGCCTTGGATTATTGATCTAAATTCATTCGAAAACATGGCCTTCAATTATGAATCATCAGCTGTCTAACTAACTGGTCATATTAATGGATCTTCTGTGGAGTGCATACTCGACAGCTTCAGACGATGATGACAAAAATGGAGACCGACCCGAACGTAAGCGGGTCAAAACTGAGTCCTCCGCTCCGAAACTTCGAAGCATGGCTTCATACCGCTCCATCCCTGCCCCACCTCCTCCGAACGAGATTCCGTTGCCCGGCCGTTACGTATCAAAACGAGAGCGGGCAGCCTTGGCGTCTGGAATTGTGGCTTCTGACACGATCTCACATTCGCTTCCAACACCAGTGCAAGGTTTCTTCTTTGCGTTCTATATATGCTTTCCGTTGGCATTTTCTGATTTAAATATAGTTTAGGTTGATTACAGTGTAATTTTTTCAGGTTTATTCTACGTATTAATAATCTATCTTTAGTTCAAGTGAAATTTGTTGTTGGACAAAGTCGACTCTACAATAAATCATGATATAATTTGGTTACATTTTTCTTAAGTGAATATGGGTATGAATTTAGGATTAGTCAGTTTATTTATTAATAAAAGTAAAAATAAAAATGAACATAAAATGCACTATGAGCATATTAAAACCAGGGACCTTAAATAATGGTTTTGGGAGGCTCTAGGTCATGGTCTTGTTGGCGTACCCGTGGACGCTAGTGGTGAAATTACATTATCAACTCAACAAAATTTTCATTACTTTACATCTATTGCATTATTTATAGTCAAAGGGTATTTTAGACTTTCCGTTTCTTAAACGGTGTGAAAACTCCAAAAAGCCTTATATTTTGGGACAGATGTAGTACTTAGGAAGACATTGATGACTGTAATCTTTCTGCTCCCTCAGTCGAGATTCGAGAATGCAATGTCTTAGGGGAATCAAAGACAAGTAAGATGCAGGAAAAGTTTGTAGGTTCGGCTGCTAAATGTTGCTGGTATGATTATGTTGCATATTCTATAGAATATAGGAGCAGACATCCGAGCCTCGGCATTTGGAGATTGCAGTCTTAGGTTATGATCATTGATCGTCAGGCTACTTGATCAAAATGTTTAACTGTATTATACCGTTGTTTACCTGTAGGGCACAGTTCCATATTGCATGCACCATATCAAATTCTTCCAAAACTGAAGCAGCATGGAAGGGGGTATGTGCGCTTGGGACAGATACCAAAAGCTGTTTCTGTATCACTTAAGGGGCACACTAAGGCTGTCAACACTGTGGTATGGTCAAGAACACATGGTGAGTGCTTCATCTATCCATTGTGCTTAATCTTTTTTTTCAATTTTCTTTCCCCTCAAAGGAAATGAAAAGACAAAACAGGTCTTTTTTTATAATGCGTATTTCAATTCTCTCCAAGATTCTTACTTTCCTTGACGTGCCTTGTGTGTACATGTAGCAAGGATATGCATGATATATCGTTATGGTAATGCATGGATGGACTAAATTCTCTGCAATGATTTTTGTGAAGTTTTTCGATGATTAAGACGGGTAATTTAAATAGATTAGAGATGATTTTAGCCTATTTTGGAAGTCCTTACACCAGTTTGTGAGCATGAAGTTTGATTTGCAATTTATGGTACATGTATGCTTACCATATTTTTTGTGTTTCCGACTTAAGTTCCATTTGTTCTAATCATAAGTTTATTTTGGAATGAGGAATTATTCTCTCGGTTATTTTGAAAGTGCTGTGGTCAAATTGGTCATATTCATCTTTAGCTCAATATCTATAAATGTAGTTGGTAAACTAATTGGCCAAACAATTTCTCTAAATGAGTTTGAAAGAAAATGAAGAAACAAGAGATAAACTGCGAGTCTTCGATGTGGGATGACGCTTCATGTGATTTTGGTTGATTCATAGTTTGCTTGCACTTTTGATATGTTCTATAGTGTAAGTTTTCAGCTCATCTCCTTGCTTCGGCTTCTATGGACCATACTGTCAGCATATGGAATGTATGCGACAGAGATCAGAAAAGAGCACGTGTATTGAACTTTCACAATGCTGCTGTGAAGGACGTGAAGTGGTCAGAACAAGGATCATTGGTTCTCTCATGTGGATACGATTGCGCTTCAAGGTTAATAGATATTGAAAGGGGCACTGAAATTCAAGTTTTCAGGGAAGACCAGGTTGTTGGAGTTGTGAAATTCCATCCCGAAAACTTCAATCTTTTCCTTTCTGGCGGATCAAAAGGCCTTCTCAAGATGTGGGATATTAGAATGGGGAAAATGGTCTATGAATTTACACGAAATCTTGGTCCAATCCTTGATGCAGAATTTTCTTCAGATGGTAGACAGTTAATCTCTTCAAGTGACGAATCAAGAAGCAATGTCAGTGAAAATTCGATCATCGTTTGGGACGTCTCTCGTCAAATCCCGCTATCTAATCAGGCAAAACTCGAATTAGCTAATCCTTTTGTCTCCTATATATTTCCAGTCATACCCCCCCTCCCTAGTCTGTTAAACTCTTTTGATGTTTATTTGTCTTGCAAATCATCTCATTTTGTAGGTTTATGTGGAAGCATATACTTGTCCCTGTGTCAGATACCATCCTTTGGATCCCTACTTTATCGTGCAGTCAAATGGAAATTATATCGCAATTTTTTCATCAAAATCTCCTTACAGACTAGACAAGTACAAGAGATATGAAAGCCACGGTGTATCAGGATTCCCTATCAAGTGCAATTTCAGCATAGATGGAGATATCGTTGCTTCGGGTTCTTCAGATGGATGCATTTATTATTACAACTCTAAAACATCCCAACTTATACAAAAGATCAACGCTCACGATCAAGCCTGTATAGATGTCGCTTTTCACCCTGTTATATCTGCTGTTGCCACTTGTAGTTGGACAGGAGAAGTTCTGGTTTTCGAGTAATTCGCACCCATGTAAGCTCCCCAAGATAAGAAAAGATTCTGGAATATTGTATTACTCAGAATTTCAGACACTACTAGAAATTATTTAAGATAACGAAAGTTAGTATTTTTTCTTCCCCTTAGAGTAAAATGACTTGGTTTTGTTTTGCAAATTTACATATCGTCATGTGACAGAACTGCAGCAGATATTGTTGTGTAACATCTTTTAAAGATCAAGATTTGGTTTTGATTTGTTTTGTTATTATGTCATCTTGTGTCCCGACGTTTTCTTTCTGTTTGATCTTATCTCCAGGGCTGTATATGTAATACCCTGTCTTCTTTTTAAAGGTTTTTTTTGATCTTTTTATGGATTTCTCACAATAATGTTGGCGTCAAGGCAACATGACCAATGGCCGAGGCGACAGCAGAAAAAGCTCCGACCGTTGCTTTTCAAGGAATTCAGCCTTTAAACAAAGGATCTTCATCAGCATACACCTAGTGGTGGCCAAACAAAACCGGACCGGCGGTTGGGAACCGGAACCGGCAGTTTAGTCAACCGCCGGTTGGACGGTTGGGGGGCGGTTGGAGGTTTTGAGCAACCGGAACGCCGGTTGGAACCCGACCGGCCGGAACCGGAAAACCGGCCGGAACCGGACCGGAACCGGAACCGGAACCGGTTTTTTTTTTTTAAATTTAAATTTTAATTTTTTTATTTTCTAAACACTTCAAAATTCCTATAAATACTTATTTAATAAAATTTAGGGCCAATTATTTAAATGAATATTTGTTTATAAGGACTTGTTTGAGTACTTAATAGGCATTTAGGACACACTTAAATCTTATTTGGTTATAAGGACACATTTTATTTATGTTTATTACCCTTTACTTTGTTTTTTTTTTCCCGGAAATCCATTATTCCTCGTTCCTGAAATCAAATGAACTTATTTTTAGACTTTCAAGTCTTGAAGGAGATACCGCAGTTTCAGAAGAGATGCCAAAGTTACAGCTCAATTCTAAGGATCGTAATCCTTCACACCTTAACATGATTCTATGTTTGAATCGGTAGATCTTCCACTTCGTAAAAAGAACAGAACAATCTGTCAAAATTCTCTCAAAAACAGCAGAAATGGAGCTTCCGGTAATCGATCTATGTCTGTTTTTGCAGAGATCGGCCGAGCTAGGATCCGAATCTAATGTATATATCCAGTCCGGATTCGGACTGAAGGCGCCGTGCGAAGAGGTGAATCGGACCCGAGGCCCGAGGAGACCGAGCTTTAGTTGTCAGGGATCCGAGATGTTCTGAGGAAGAATAATGATAGGTTTATCGATATGATGGAGAAGTATTTCGAAAAACCAGATGAATTTACACGGCTTCAAGAGAGGCCACACCTTCATTACCAGGTACGCTGGATTTTCTTCAATATTACTTCTTTATGTTCTAGTAAATTTAGTGTTTGGTTTTGTTGCGTTGTGTTTTGAGTTTGAAAAATTGGTATGTTAGCTTATTGATTGAAATTTGGTTAGAATGCACTTTTTTGGATCCAAAATTCGATTATCAGAAGATGAACTTTATTTTTTTGAATCAGAAAAGGATTCTTAAGAGTCTTTTAACCATTTGTAATGATTTAAAATCGCTTAACAAATTGATTTAAAATGTATGAAACAGGTTCTATTATTTCTGGCAGAAAGCTTAAGTTCACCTAATTATCGTATTGAAGTGCCTTGAAGTCTAGTTGATGAGGAAATGCAAGAGAAGCTCAAAGCTTTGCCACCTGAATCTCAACCATCAAAGCCAACCGGGCCGGACCCAAAGTGGCGATACGTGTGGAGAGTTGGTCCTCAGCCTCAAAATACCCGCTTTAAGGAATTGAATTAGTAGTAGAAGTAATTCAATTTCTGTTTCTGTTTCTGTTTCTGTTTTCTGTTGATCCCGGAGCCGAACTCTATTGATGAGTCAATAAAGAAGTTTGCAACTACGGTTTTGGTTCCTTGTTTGCTTCGTTCATCGTCAACTTCGTTGCTAAATTCTGTTGAAAATTTTCATTTCTCTCTTTGTGCACTTTCACATGTCATTTATGAAGGACAATTTTGCTTTCATTACAAGGAAAACTTTGCTTTCATTCCAACGATAGATGATGGAGCTGAAAAATATAGACTTGTAATGTATGGTATATTTAGATTGTTCCTTACAAATGGCCTTTATAATAAAGTTCACGTTGTTGCATATTGAAGAGATTTTTTTTAGAAGATCGAGTCTGTCATAGCCCAAAAATTTTCTGTGATTTAATTTATTTTTTCAATTTATACTTCTACTTTTTACTTGTGTTGGTTTTGGCTAATTGGTAGCAAGATTATCATTTTAGTTTGTTGTTCCTCATTGACAATGCAGTGACATTAATGTCACTTCATAAAATGTTGTTGTTATTGTCTGTCACTTCATAAAATATTGGTGTCATTGCATAAGATGTCACTGCATAAATTGTTGATGTCACGCATATATGATTGCCATTGTCACTGCATAAAATGTTGATAAAGTTCGGGCTCGATGAAGCCATAAAAAGGCAAGATCGAACTCGACTCGCTAAGTACTCGACATAGCTCGACTCGGCTCGTAAGGTCGATTATTTTCTTAGAATTCATTTAATTTTTAATAAAATATAACAAAATCGAGCTCGACTTGTTAATAGTGGTCAATGCATTGTGGTGTCACTGCATCGCGGTTGTTAGTGCATCACGGTGTCACTTAATCGTGGTGTCTCTACATCGGGGGTGGTCACTGCATCCGGTGTCTCTGTATCAGGGGTGGTCACTGCATCCGGCGTCTCTGCATCGGGGGTGGTCACTGCATCGCGGTGTCTCTACATCGTGGGTGGTCCCTGCATCGCGTTGTCTCTGCATCGGGGGTGGTCACTGCATTAAAAGAGGTGGCTAATGCATTGAGGTGGTCAATGGATCTGGGGTGGTCAATGTATCGCGGTGTCACTCATTGAGGCGTCTCCGCATCGCGGCGTCTCTGCATCAGGGGTGTCACTGCATCACGGTGGTCACTGCATCGCGGTGTCACAACACGATGGTCACTGCATCGCGGTGTCTCTTCATCGCGATGTCTCTGCATCGCGGTGTCTCTACATCGTCAAATGTTATACTATCGTGATGTCTCTGCATCGTGGTGTCTGTGCATTGGGGGTGGTCATTGCATCGCGGTGTCTCTGCATCGCGGTGTCTCTACATCACGGTGTCTCTGCATCGCGGTGTCACTTCATCGCCCTGTCTCTGCATCATGGTGTCTCTGCATCGCGGTTTCACTTCATCGTGGTGTCTCTGCAATGCGGTGTCACTTCATCGCGGTGTCTCTACATCGCAATGTCACTTCATCGCGGTGTCTCTGCATCGTGGTGTCACTTCATCGTGTTGTCTCTGCATCGCGGTGTCACTTCATCACGGTGTCTCTGCATCACGGTGTCACTTCATCATGATGTCTCTGTATTGCGGTGTCTCTGCATCGCGGAGGTTAATGAATTGCGGTGGTCACTGAATCGAGGTGGTCAATGCATCGGGGTGGTCAATGCATCGGGGTGGTCACTGCATCGTGGTGTCACTTCATCGAGGTTTCTCTGCATCGCTGTGTCTCTGCATCGCGTTGTCACTTCATTGCCGTGTTTCTTCATCGAGGTTTCATTTCATCGCGGTGTCTCTGCAATACGGTGTCATTTCATCGCGGTGGTCAATGCATCATGGTGTCTCTGCATCGCGGTGGTCAATGCGGTGTCTCTGCATCGCGGTTTCATTTCATCGCGATGTCTCTGCATCGCGGTGGTCAATACGGTGTCTCTGCATCGCGGTTTCTCTGCAATGCGGTGTCACTTAATCGCGGTGTCACTTCATCGCGGTGTCTTTGCATCGGGGTGGTCGTTGCATCGGGGTGGTCACCGGGAAAAAAAACACACTGTCTCGGCGTCCAGAAAAAAAATTTCCTATATTCATCGCGGTGTCTCTGCAATACGGTGTCATTTCATCGCGGTGGTCAATGCATCGCGGTGGTCAATGCGGTGTCTCTGCATCGCGGTGGTCAATGCGGTGTCTCTGCATCGCGGTGTCACTTCATCGCGGTGTCTCTGCATCGATGGTGGTCACTGCATCGAAGGTGGTCAATGCTTCGCGGTGTCACTTCATCGGCGGTCAATGCATCGAGGTGGTCACCGAAAAAAAAAACGGACGAGAAAAAAAAACACGAAAAAAAAAACCGCCCCCAAAAAAAAAAAAAAAAAAAAAAAAAAAAAAAGGACCACCGCCCCAGAAAAAAAAAAAAGCTATAAAAAAAAAAAACAACAACAACAACAACACAGCGCCAGAAAATAAAAGAACAAAAAAAAAAAAAAAAAAAAACAAAAGATTCAGCGTCTTCCCCTCTTTCTTTTTATTTTTTTTTTTATTTTTTTCTTCATCAAGGGTATTTGAGTCTATCTATCTAATTTATGTCCTTATAACCAAATAAGATTCCTTAGTGTCCTATTTGCCTAATTAAGTCTATTTTGTGTCCTTTTGGAACCTTGCCCCATATTTAAAAGGACTGATTTTCAACTTATTAGGGGTAATAGGACACTCCGAAATCTTATTTAGTTATAAGGACATTCTAATTTCAAGTGGATAAAGAGGAAGAAGGAAAAAAAAAGAAGCAAGGGAAAAAAAAAAGTGCTGAAAAGGGGAGGGGAAAAAAAAAACAAAACGTTAAGTTGTTGTTTTTTTTTATTATTATTTTTATTTATTTGTTTTTTTTAATTCACCATATTCTAAATGTCATATATTTTGATCTAAAACTCGGATCATCATAATTTTTTCACTAAAATTCATATTTTTTTCGTCTTCTTTATTCTAAAATCAAATTTGATATTTTTCCGAATAAATTTCAAAAAATCAATTTTTTTCTTCATAAAAATCGACGTGACGTATTGATCACCGTCATGCATTGACCACCTACCCGGATGCATTGGCCACCGGGATCCATTAACCACCCCGATGCATTCACCGCCGCGATTCATTGGCTACCATGATGTATTGACCGCCGCGATCCATTGGCAACCTTGATCAGTGACATCTCATTATAGCGATTTATGCAATGACGTCTCATTGTAGCGATTTATGCAGTGACTTCTTATTGTAGCGATCTATGCAGTGATGTCTTATTGTATCGAATTATGCACTAACGTATTATTGTAATGATTTATCTAGTGACGTGTTATTGTAGCAATTTATGCATACCTTTGGTTGTAAAAATATGCATTTAAACCAAAAAAAAAAAAAAATACACGCTTATTTTACAAAGTTATCGAAAATTTAAACCAACACTAATCAAATAAACCAACATCAATCAAATATTTAAAGATAACAAAGAAATAAAATTACTTTACAAAGTTATCAAATGTGTGTATCAAGTTGTATATGCGGTGACATCAATATCATTGCATCGCTTATCTAATTGTAAATACAAATATCATCAATGTCACTTTCTTCGTACATCAATGTCATTGCGCATAAGTCATCAATGTCACCGCTTCGTACATCAATGTCACTGCATAAGTCGTCAATGTCCCTGCATCAGACATCAATGTCACTGCATAAGTCGTCAATGTCACTGCATAAGTCGTCAATGTCACCGCATAAAACCTAACAACCGCATCGATCGCTACGCTCTTGTTTTGCATTTCTCCAAATGTGGAGCTTTTAATATGGATAGAAGTACAAGTTTGGTGAAACTACAAAGACTCTTCACTATGACTCTTGTAATGGCTACACGTTGTTTGTGCCCTCCTGATAATTGGATTCATTGTGGAATCCCTCAATTCTTTAACACGATCTTGAATGTTTAGCTTAATGTCCCTGCATTATTCATCAATGTCACTGCATCGGACATCAATGTCACTGCATAAGTCATCAATGTCACTGCTTCAGAAATCAATGTCACTGCATAAGTCATCAATGTCACTGCTTCAGACATCAATGTCACTGCATCTTAAAATAAAAAATAAAAAACATTAATGTCCCCAGCGTTTTTTTTTTTTTTTTTTTTTTTTTTTTCAGTTTTTTTTTCAGCGCTTCATCTTTTTTTCTTTTTTTTTTTTCCTTCCTTCCTTCCTTTTTCTTCTTTATCCACTTGAAATTAGAATGTCCTTATAACTAAATAAGTTTCCTTCTTAAAATTAGAATGTCCTTATAACTAAATAAGATTTCGGAGTGTCCTAAATGATCATTAATTCTCTAACGACGGCCTTATAACTAATTTGCACTAAAATTTAATAAAACAAATTACTACAATTTTTAATAAATTTAAAAATTCCTATAAATACTACAATAGATCTCACGTAATATTTAATAAAACAACATTTTTAATCAACGTATACTAACACCGACTAAACAAGCCTATAAAAAAATATAAAAGACTAAAAAAAAAAAAAAACTATAATAACCTATCAAAAAAAATATAAAAGACTAAAAAAAAAAACAATAAGAACTACGGTCGTTTTGATTTTTTTATATGTATCGTGCCTCCGATACGATTACATATAAAAGATACGAAGGCAACCGAATTTCCGGTACAAGCGTTGAAAAAATAACATAATTTACATATAAATAAAATAACACAATATTACTATTATATTTAAACCGAATAGAAAACTATTTATAAAAAAAATTATATTACATTTGCTTTAGTAATTATAGTGAAAAGAATAATATTTTGTTATTTTAGTGAAAATAATAAGTATTATATGAAAAAGTTAAAAAAAAATTATGAAAATTTAAAACCGTGGCCTGAACCGTGATCTGAACCGTGACCGGAACCGGGAGCAAACCGGCAAAACCGTGAACCGGCACCAACCGGAAACCGGCGGTTTTCAACCTTCAACCGCCAGTTTTTTCAACCGGCGGTTCACACCAACCGGCGGTTTGTCAACCGGCCCAAACCGGCAAAAGCCAAAACCGGCGGTTCCGGTTGAGGGGAGGGGCGGTTGGGGCATTCGGCCACCACTACATACACCGACTCTCTTTAATAATGTAGATATGCATAGGGGTGCATATGGTCCGGTTTTCCGGTTTTCAACCACTTTTAAAACCAAACCATTTTTTACGGTTTCAAAATTTACAAACCAAAACCGAACCATAGCTAGGTAAAACCATTTTATCCGGTCCGGTTTGGATCGACTTGGTTACGGTTTTTCCTGGTTTTTAGTCCTCTTTTTTACAAACAATTCACTGAAAATGTATTATCACGGTTCAGCGAATTCATGTCATTATTCATACGATAACCATACAAGATTCTCATTCTCCATCTACCATACACCATGACTCGAATGTCACTGGGTCCTCTCTCTATATATGTATGTGTGTGCACAACATTATATTATCATATTATCTAATTAAGATGATCATATAAAGCCATGCAAACTGTTTTGTTTCATCTTGTCATAAATCCTATTAAGATGAGCATCAAAGTACATGTGTGAGGTAATTGATTGAAGTATTAATAGATCATGGACCGAGATAGTAGTTATTTACATGTAGCGATAATTGAAGGGGGCCGACAAAAATTCGGTTCACTGTGGTGATTAGTTCTCACAATGTACTGACGAAAAGTCGGTTTTACTGTGGTGTACTGGTAGAGTGGTACACGAGTGGATTGGTGTGGTGAAAATAAAGACCCCTTAATTAATAATGTCGATATCATAGACACACACACACACACACACATATATACACACACACACACACACACACACACACATATATATATATATATATATATATATATATATATATATATATACACACACACACACACACACATATATATGTGTGTGCATGTATATATCCGGTTCCGGTTTGGTCCGGTTTTTATCTTAGAAAACCAAATCAAAATTGTTTTTCACGGTTTGGTTTTTTACAATACAAAAACCAACCAAAAAACCATGGTTTACTCATTTTCGGTTTGGTTCGGCGGTTGGTTTGGTTTCCGGTTTTTTTGTTCACCCATATGCATGACGACTATTGTAATGATAGACCCTTCTTCCTTGTTTTATAAAAGGAGAAGTTCATTTCATTGAAAAATCATCCCGACTTGGAACCCAAAAATTCCATATCTTTTATCTTTCAAATAATGTGTGAGTAAACCTCAGATAGTGATGATATAGATTTAGTATGGTTTTATAAATTATAAGTTGTATGATTGTATTTTAATTATCAATGGAATAAATCTTTTTAAATCTTCTTTTTATATTCTTCAAAACCTCTGTACTTTAAGAATTATCTGAGAACCTATAGTAACTGAAGCGACAAAAGTAGAGTATCGCTAGGCAGGAGGCCGTTAGGGAAAGTGACTAACGTCGTTGTTATTGGTGCTGATATTCTTAAATAGAAAGAATTGTTCTGTCTTTATTTCCTGATAATTATCATATACAATCATACCTCCAAGATAATTTATAAGAACTATGACTATTTTCTATATTCTTGCTATACCTTACTAATTGTTTTCTCCCTATCCACATTTCTTCCTTCCGCACAGTCCTTACCTTGGTATCAGAGCCGGTTATAAATCCTTTGGTAAATGGTATAAAACCCATATAATGGAATTAGATCCTAGTGATCATCTTGATATGTCAGATCAAGAACTTGAGGATGAACCTTATCAAATAGTCTTTAATGAATCCGCAATTTGGTTCAATGCTAAGATAATGATCCAACAAGAGATCTTATAAAAAATAAATGCTTCTAAGTTAGATCTTAGAAAAGAAAAGATACTAGTATTATAAATAATCTTTTAAAAAGAGAAAAAACAAAATATTTTATTTTGTTAACACTCAAGAACTACATGTAGACATCAAAGATGTTTCTGGTTCGGTTTATTTACCTCTAATTACTAAAGAGGATATAAGAAGGAATCTAGAAAAAATAGATTCAAAAATCAGATCTAAAATTAGTATGGTTCATCTTGGAGCTATAATTTTTTTAATAAAATCTGAATTTCAAGAGGAGATTAATACACCCATCAAACTAGCATTAATTGATAATAGAACTAATGATAGAAAAGATTGTGTGCTAGGAGCTGCTAAAGGCAACCTTGCATATAAAAAATTTATGTTTACAGTCTATCCTAAGTTTGGACTTAGTTTAGAAAGTAAAAATTTAGACAATGTTTTATCTTTAATTCATCACTTTGAAAGAGAAGACTTGATGAATGAAGGAGATAAAACCTTCAGTGTAACTTATTTAGTAAGTTATGCCTTAACAAATAGTCATCATAGCATTGACTATAAGAAAAAAAAAAAAACATCGAAATTGATGACGTTTTCTCTGAAATTGGAACAATTCAAGAGAGACAATTCTCAGAAATAAGTTCTGATAATTCTTGGGCAATAGATATTACTAAAGGAAAAAGAATTTTGGGAACTAAAGAAAATCCAAAAATTCAAGGAACAAGGTTTTATGTGGAAGCTTCATCTAGAAGAAGCATTTCAAAAGAACCATCAAATATCGAACTCCTAAAATCTATATCTAGGAGTATAGATATTCAAGATCAAATGCTCAAAGATATTTGTGGTTGAAACTCAAATGAGTTTTGCAACAATTCATCAGATGATTGAAATTCTTAGGGAAGAGAATAAAATCATCAGAAATAAATTAGAAGATATTCAAGAAAAAATGTCAAGAAACGCTACTACTATAGAACTAGAGTTAGTTGCAGCAAAAATAATAAATGAAGTGAAAGAAGAAATAAATAATTTCTCATGTGTAACAATACACACTTCAAAAGCAGCTTTTCCAACAGACGGAAAATACAGCTATCCCAACTACAATGTTGGAAATAAAGAACTTGGTTCAAGTGAAAATCCAAATGCTTTAATCTGGCATTTCGGATTACATGAATCTAAGTGAAAAATTAGAAGTCTACTTTTGGGACAATCTTGAAAAATTAGAAGTCTACTTTTGGGCCTTTCGGATCACCCTTGGATGAAGTCATTAAACTTATGACTCTTGACGAGTCAGAAATTGAAAAAGAAATGGTAAAAGACAAAAATTAAGTAAAATTATTGGGATAGAAACCATTAATGTGATAGATCAAAAAACAGTTGATCAGGGTACCTCTGGAGATTCTGAGGATGAACCTATAAAAACCTTTAGGGTAAATAAAGAAGAAGAAGGAGAAGCCTCCTCTACTAAGAAAATGAAAGAATTTGAAAAACCCAGTTTCTTTACTAACTATCCTAAAGGTTTAGGAGAACCTAAAAATACGGGAATTTCTATTCTTAATATCGATTGTCAAGATATAGAAAACAACTTATTGATAAATGGACTACAAAATTAAGTTGGATTATTCAAACTAACAAAGAAGCATATCGAAATCCAAAAAATATATTTCTTTTGGTAGAACACAAAACTACTGGAATTATTCAGTCATTTGTTAAAGCAACAAATTGGTCTGAAGTTTCATTAGAACATACGTTTGAAACTATCATTGATAGTTTTTATACTATGTTTTTAGGAATTAATTATACTGCTGATAAAGCAAATGAAATTCTTAAACAACAAGAAAAGGCGAGAAACCGCCTTATAAAATTACAGATATGTGACATCTGCAAATTAGATAATTTTACTTGTGATTTTGAGACAAATCTTTATACACTCCATAAAATAAATTTGGGAGCTTTATAAAACAATATTTGACTAAAATCCCAATTGTAGGAGAAAAATCTCTCCATAGATTTGAAGCAGAAGTAGTAGGAGTTAATCTCTTTAGCTTAGGCTTTGCAGTAAAAGTTGTAAATGAAGAAATCACAAAGATTTGTGATCTCTCTAAACAACAAAAGAGATTGACGAAAGAACGTTGTAAAAACATTTTAGAGACATCCACTGAATACGGATGTAAACAAAACAATTATTCTAAATAAAAAATTAGAAAAAGATATAAGAATAAATATTCTTATAGCAAGGAAAAAAAAGGTTTAAATAAGGAAAATATTTTAAACCTCATCAAAAGTATGAAAATACTGACAAAAAGAAATTTTGCCCAAATGGTAAAAAGAATTGTAGATATTTGACCTGCAATATAGAAGGACATTACGCAAATGAATGCCCTAACAAACGACAATATCCTCATAAAGTAAAATTTATGGAAGAAATTGTTAAAATGGGATATGATCCTATAGAAAACATATATGAATCTTCAAATGAAGTTTATATGTTCGAAGAAAACTCTAATTATTATTCACATGAATACAATTAAGAGAATTTAGAATAATTTAATCATTCAGGAAATCTCCTGGGATGATTTAAATACAGAAATAGTAATGGCTAACAACATTACTAATCCTAACTCTATTTATATCAAGGGACAATTAAAGTTCACAGGATATAAATAGATAAATCTGCACTGCTATATAGACACAGGAGCTAGTCTATGCATTGCATCAAGGTTTGTTATACCAAACGAACATTGGGAAAATGTAGCAAATACCGTTAAGGTAAAATTGCAAATGGAGAAATAATAAATATTTCGAAAGTCTGTAAAAATCTTAACATAAAGATTGCAGGAGAAATATTTCATATTCCCACTATTTACCAACAGGAAACAGGAATGGACCTAATACTAGGTAATAACTTCTGTCAATTGTATGAACTATTCACACAATACACTGATAGAATAATTTTCACCTTAAATAATCAACCAGTGATTATAGGAAAAATAAGAAAAGCTCTTTCTATAGCTCAGAAAGGTTTTTTTTTAGAATTAATGAAAAAGAATTCAACGACTCTAAAACCAGAAGCTATCAATATTAGCCCTGGAAAAATCACCTTTTTAGAAGAGGGGAAAGAAGAATTCAAGTCTTCTAAAAAAGAGTCTTTTGAACAAGAATTTAATAAAAAAACGATAAGTTTAGAAAGATTAAAGAATTGTTAGAAAAAGTTTGTAGTGAAAATCCTATAGACACTAAAAAGTCAAAAAATTGGATGAATGTCACTATAAAACTCTTAGATCCTGTAATGATAGTCAAGGTTAAACCCATGATCTATAGTCCACAGGATAGAGAAGAATTTGGTAGACAAATTCAAGAGTTACTAGATTGAAAAAAAAAAGAGCATTTATTCGCACCACAGCTGATCTACCGCTGCACCTTTCTACCTTTTACACCACACAAAAAAAGTAAAATCTACCTTTGCACCACATTGAGTTTCAAGCATTTTTCTTTCTTTATTTACACCATATTTTCTACCTTTACACCACACTTTATATTACTTCCACACCAATTATTTTTTATTACATATAGGTCCCTAAATTAAATATACCTTACATTCTACACCTTTACTTACACACCTCATCTTCTTTATCCTAAATCATCATATTCTTCACAAATCATTTACAAATCTTCACAAATCCATTATCTTCATCATATTCATAATTTTCATCATCTTTTTTTTCTCACAATCTTCATCACATTTATAATCTTCATCATCTTATTTTTTTCTTCACCATCTTCATCATCTCCCCACCTTCATCATCACCCACCATCTTTTTTTTTCTTCATAATCATTTACATCAAATCCCACCAAAATAAATGAAAAATAAGGTCTCTTTGAAGGTTGTAAACCAAGATTTGGATGAATCAAACAATAGATTCAAAAACCCCCAATTGGAGAAATTGGGGTTCAAGCAAATTGACTTGGGCGATATAAAATCGTGATTAATACTCCAATTCACTTTCTAATCCAATTTTTTTCTATCCAATGTTGTTCAAAAGCCTCTTAGAATCTTCAAAAATTGTATTTTGAAAATTTATTAAGAAAATAGCAATATGGGTTTGGTGATATGAATTGGGTTTGGGTTCTTTAAAGATGAAGAAGATGAAAAGGATAAAGAAGATGAAGAAGATAGAAAAATAGGTTTGGTGATAGGAAAATGAGTTTGGGTTTGAAGATGAAGAAGATAGAAAAATGAGTTTGGTGATAAAAAAATTTATTTGGGTTTGAAGATGAAAGTGAAGATTAAGATGAAAAGATGAAGAAGATGAAGACTATAGAAAAATGGTTTGGCATTGGAAAAAATGATTTGGGTTTGAAGATGAAAATGAAGATGGAGATGAAGATGAAGATGAAATGTTTTTTCTTTTTGTAAATTTTAAAAGTTTTGTGGAAAATATGATATTATAAAATTTTGGCGGTAGAAAAAAATACTTGGGAATAGTAATTTTTTTTCTAAATTTTGTGGAGAAAATGTGGTGTAGAGGTAGATTTTAAAATAAGTGTGGTGCAATAAGTAGATGTTACATTTTTTTCATTTAGATGTGGTACAATGGTAGGTTGGGTGTGGTGCAAATAAATGCTCCATTTTAAAAATCATAAGCCTAGTAAATCACCTCATATGTCTCCAGCTTTCTTAGTTGAAAATGAAGCAGGGAGAAGAAGAGGAAAAAAGAGAATGGTTGTCAACTATAAAGCCATTAACACGGCAACTTTAGGAGATAGTCATAATCTACCAAATAAAGATGAACTTTTAACTCTAGTTAGAGGAAAGAGAATCTTTCGTAGTTTCGATTGTAAATCAGGATTCTGCCAGGTATTGTTAGACAAAGAATCACAATTACTAACCGCCTTTGTATGTCCTCAAGGACATTATCAATGGTGTGTTGTACCTTTTGGTCTCAAGCAAGCACCATCTATATTCCAAAGACATGATGCAAAATGCATTTAGTTCTTTTGAAGAATTTGTTTGTGTATACGTAGATGATATACTTGTCTTCAATAACACAGAAAAAGAGCACTATTTACATGTTGCAATGGTACTCAAAAAATGTGAAGAATTAGGAATAAGTCTATCAGAAAGAAAAGCACAGCTTTTCAAGCCAAAGATTAATTTTCTAGGACTAGAAATTGATCAAGGTTACCACTATCCTCAAAATCATATCTTGGAACATATACATAAATTTTCAGATAAAATTTAAGACAAAAAAATCCTTGCTTGTTATCGCCTTTTAAATTAATATTTAAAAAGTAAGTAAAGTTTTTATTATTAATTGTCATGACTAAGAATTTAACCGGAGTGAGATAGGCACTAAACTTTTTAATGACTCGGATTACTGCAAGGTATTCCTTTTCATTACTATGATAATTTCTTTCAGCATTTTTAAAGCTTCCAGAAGTATATCTACAAATTAACTCTTGTTCAGAGTTTTTTGCTTTGAGGATTCCGCCCCAAAACTCATCTGATGCATCGGTTTCAATGATCAATTTATCATCTGGTAGAGGATGATGTAGCTTTGGAAGGCTAGTTAGATTCTTTTTTATCTTAATTATAGAAGATGTATCTGAATTTTTCCAATCCCAAATGATATTATCTTTGAGTTTAATCTGTAAAGGTTTTCTAATTGCAGCGAGCCTTGGAATATAACTTTCTGCATAAGTTAATATACCTAAGAATCTTTGCAAACTTGTAAGATGGCAAATATGGCTATCTAGATATTTCTTTGAAGTAGAGCATATTCCAGGAACTAAAAATATTTTTGCTGATTTCCTAACCCGTCAATTTGCAGGGTAAAAAGTGAATCTCTTTCAGGAGAAAAAAGGCGTAAAACCCATGGATTAATTATCCTTACAGGCTGAAGAATTAACGAAGTTAAAACTTCAGAGGGAAATCATGAAAACAAAACTAAAAGTTCTTGACATAAAAATAAGTTTGCTTGAACAGAAATCAAGTGAACCACAAAAGGAAATTAACAGTCCTTGTACTAGCAATAGTAACGAACTGTTATCTATTCCGATGCAAACAACAATCGGTAAAGAATCATCAAATCCGTTGATTCCTAGCATCTTGAAAAAAGATGTACAGACATCCACATTGGTTAAAACTACAGATTTTATCTCTGGTTTTAGACCAAATACACAAGACATTCAAAGTCTTGATAGAACTAATTCAGTATCAGCGCAAACTGATATGGCTATTCAACAGCCAAAATTATATGATAATTATTATGTTGTATATAATAGACTTCATGCAGGTATATATACTTCATGGGAAGTTGCTGAAAAAGCAATAAGAGGAATTTCTAATGTTAAACACGAGAAATTCAAAACACTCAATGAAGAAAGGGTTTCGGGAGAAATGTTTGCGAGAGAACATATGATATCTCCTCCAAAGTTGATATCAAACTCATATTTCCTAAAAGCTATAACTTTTAAAGAAATTTTAAAATCCGAAAAGAAAAGCAGTTCTTTAATTTCTTTAGGAAGAATTTCAATCCCCAAAAAGATTGAAAATAAGAGTGATCTTGAGCTTGATTTTGAAGGATTATCTTATCTCTTCAAATATGCAAGAGAAGCAAGTGAAGAAAACTTCATTAAAGAAAAGTTCTTCACAACAGACAATGAACTCATTAGAACGCAGAAAAGGTTTATGAGGCATTTTCTTATGGATTAGTTCGGACAATTTATCCTAGCAAAAATCTTTTGGAAATCTCTTTGTTCCCAGAAGATGTCAGAAGGGCAATCAAGGTTTTCAGAACTAAGGTTGTCAAAGAAGCAGATAAAGCTATATTCCTTAAGATTAATAACAATTTGCCAGAATGGAATGATAAGAAAATCCAATTGCAGTATTATTTCATAGAGATTGGGATCTCAAAACAAGAAACAAGCTATAAACCCTCAAAGGTTATGGAATCCCGTTTCTTTAATTGTGATATTGAAAAAAATCAATGTTTCAAGATTTGGAATTATTATTGATAAAATCTTTAAACTCAATGATGATTCAAAAATCAAAGTTAATTATCAAAATTCACATACTTTGATAATATCGAAACCTTTCAAGAAGATTCAAGAGGAAGACACTAAAAAGGTCCTTCGTTTTGTAAAAAATGTTCAGTAACGGATAAGTGATGAGTTGGCATAAGGATGAAACATGCCATATGCTCCAAAAAGCTTTTGATAAAGCAAAGATGGAATACAGCTGCAAAAGATGCCCTGGACCCCACCACTCACAAGGAAAAGAAATAAAGCCATGTGAAGATAGGATCATCATCGGCATACACCGACTCTCTTTAATAATGTAGATAGTGGGTTGTAAAAACGTCATTCATGACGACTATTGTAATGATAAACCCTTCATCCTTGTGTTATAAAAGGAGAAGTTCATTTCATTGAAAGATCATCCCGACTTGGAACCTAAAAATTCTATTTTTTTTATCTTTCAAATAATGTGTGAGTAAACCTTATATAGTGAGGCTATAGATTTAGTATGGTTTTATAAATTATAGGTTGTATGTTTGTATTTTAATTATCAATGAAGTAAATCTTTTTAAATCTTCTTTTTATATTCTTCAAAACCTCTGTACTTTAAGAATTATCTGAGAACCTGGAGTAACTGAAGCGACACAGGTAGAGTACCGCTAGGCAGGAGGCCGTTAGGGAAAGTGACCAACGTCATTGTTATTGGTGCTGATATTCTTAAATCAAGGAAGCTTTGAAAGGTATAAACAAGAAAGAATTGTTCTGTCTTTATTTCCTGATAATTATCATATACAATCATACCTCCAAGATAATTTATAAGAACTATGACTATTTTCTATATTCTTGCTTAAAATAATTTTCTGTTTTCACCTCTTCCGCACATCACTCTGAGCCACTCTCCAAAGTACGTTTGAGCCGGATTCCCTCTCCTGTGTACGAGAGATTTTATGGTGCAACGGTTGTAGGAAGGTTATATCAAGTGGCATACATTAGAGTCTCTCATTTTTACTCTCTTTCACATAATACACTTTTATCGCATGTGAGAGGTTAGAAATGAGTGGTTGTAATGTATGCCACTTGTTAAAACCTTCCTACAACTGTTGTATTTTAAAATTTCACCATGTATACACGACCCTCTAGTGAGTTTTTACACAAAAAAATGGTGCGTGTGTGTTCTTTTGGATCAAAACGTCGTAGTTTTGATCTGAAAAAACTCACTGGAGGACCCGAGGGTCCTGTACACAGGAGGGGATCTGAGCACCAAGCTTTAGCAACAATCCACTTTTCATCTTGTGAGAATTCCCCTCTTTCCCTCCCGATTTAGTTGACTCGATCCCCGACGTGGGCCGATCGACCGGGTCAATTTCAATGGGTAGGTACTTCTTACCAATCATGTCCAACGCGATTTCCAATGGTTTGACTAGTCAACTCTTTGACAATTCACATCGTGTATGGGATAGTCAACCTCATGTCTCTAAAATCAGACGGTCCTGACGTGGGTCAATCACCGCAAGATTCTTAGTCTAGTCGTAACCCAAGTATTCATGAGAT
Source organism: Gentiana straminea (assembly GCA_036785695.1). NCBI lineage: Eukaryota > Viridiplantae > Streptophyta > Magnoliopsida > Gentianales > Gentianaceae > Gentiana > Gentiana straminea. The sequence goes on along the minus strand of JAVUPR010000299.1, from coordinate 7,750,208 downwards.
CTCATAACGACCTTATCTCGATAATGACGATATACCCGAGGTATGTCAACTCCCGACGTGGGCCGATCAGTTGGATCCGAACAAGGGCTCTTCACCGTCACTATAATATTGGGAGACATATTATAACTCGATTTTGTCGTGGGAGTAATTTTAAATCATTTCACTTAATTAATTTTATTTAAATACGGTCTCATCTATTACGTGCATATTACTACAATATCATATAAAATAAAACATACACAACATTGCGCGCATAAAATTAACCGGTATGATCATGGACTTTTCCTAGGTGCGGTTTCGAATACAAACTGACGAAACCGCGGGCCACAACTAAGGGTTGCCGCAACCACCAATGGATCTTTGACATGCGCCATCTCCATGGATCTTTATCGCTCTTATTTTGGTCTTCATCCTTGTCTTCAATATATTTACATGAAAAATCTATCTAATAAATTTTACACCCGCCGCACACGGGGGGGGGGGGGGGGGGGGGGACTAACGGGAATGGGATAATGCAAAAATAAAAGGGTTTATTGTCAAAAAGGACAATTTGAACATAAAAATATGCAAAGAGGACAGTGGAATATTTTTCTGGGTAAAAAAGACATATTCTTATTCCACCGTGATAGTGAAACATTAGATTTGGGATTAGTTCCACAGCAGCAAACAATGGATTTTGGGTTATGAACAGTAGATTTATCCTTATCACCCAATTTATATTTCACTGTCCTGATTCTCATTTTCCTCCTCTTTTTTGTCCTTTTAAACCACTTCCCCAAAATAAAACTTGGTCACGTTCTTCATAACGGCCTAGGACAACAATAAAAATAATCATAAAATAACGCATAAACATCTATCCTATTGGTCGAGTCCATGATCAATCGTGGTCCATATAATCGAATTATATCTACTATCTAATCCATACAATCACATCTTATAAAAAAGATTAACTTTAAACTACTTCCGTCTTTATAGCATCCGATAAATTAATGAATTAACTTTTGATCAATTAATAATTCAATAATTTAATAACCATGTACTATATTGAAATTAAATACACAAAACAAAAACGGAAAAATTGGTGGAGTCGGCCGACAGCCGCCAGCAGCCCAGGACTGCCGCCACCACCGGCGAGTATTGGGGTGGCGCCGCCGCCACTAATCGGCCTAGCACTGCCGCCGCCTCCATCTTCCTTTTTTTTTTTTTTTTTTTTTTTTTTTTTTTAATTTTAATTTTTTTTGTGCATCTTAATTAATCAATAACAAACATGATTTAATCTATTGGATCTGTTTACTACGCGAATTCATTATGCTTATTGCTTAAGCTGGAAGTTGGCTCTGATACCACTGTTAGGAAATCAAACGAGTAGTGCAGCGGAAAATAAAATTTTGATTTCCGATCCAAGGATCGACTTCGTTTAAGCAATAAACATATAACAAGGAGGCCAAAGATTATACCTTTCTTGATCTTAAAGATCGAAGCTTTGACCGTCCGGTAGAAGTAGATGTGCGCAAGCTGACCAAGCGTCCGGCCTCTATCAGTTATCCACACGAACACCTCGCCGGAATCCTCTCGGATTGCTATCAGAAAAATTCGACTTCTAGGTCGACTTTTTTCTCCCTCACAATACTCTCTCTAAGAAGCTCTCTATTTTCTCAAGAACTATTAGCTCTTGGAATTATGATGTACAAAAGAGCTAGACAATCCCTCTCTTATATAGAGAGATGTGGCGCCCCATATGTCCCCAACTGATTGAGATTAGCTTCCTTGTAGATTAAGGAGAGAGAAAACATTTTCCTAATAAAATAAGGAAAATCTTCTTGATTGATTTACCTCTTTTAATTTTATATCTTATATTAAATATTTCCAAAATATTATCATTGATATCTTTATCTTATTACAAATATATATATTTATCTATATATATATATATAATATATATATATATATATATATATATATATATATATATATATATATATATATATATATATATATATATATTGTAAACAAATGTGCACATGCACATCATATGTGAAAATTCACGCACGTATGTATATATATATATATATATATATAATATATATATATATAATATAAATATTAATATCTAATATTAATATATGGTAATACCATTAATTAAATTGCATAATCCAAGTGTATCTTATACACACATAAGTTGCGCCCTATATACCATAATGTTGGCATCCGGAGTATTCTTTAATTAATATAATGCTTTGATTAATTAATTTGCAAAATACATGTGTATCAATGTACACATACAAATTTCGACTTATACATCAACTATGTGTATTTAATTAATCAACATAATTAATATCGTGTATTATATTTATTCATAATAAATAAATACCACCATATTAATTTACCACTATAACCTTTATAGTAAGAGATAAATTCTTTCCTTATTTGGTCATCAACTATAACCACATTTTAATCCGGCTAGATGTTCTTATGTGTGTGACCCGATAGGCTCCCGAATATGTTGGCCGTAGACATAAGGCGCAATTACGAAAATGCCCCTTCACATCTAACGATCACGAATAGTGTCTAGCAACCCGTTCATGACCCCCAATCATCGGAAGAGTCAATACGCAATGACTACTACATTTCATGTGCTCGGTTACCGTGTTAATAGAATCCTATCGTTGTAGTAATATCCATACGGTCGTACGTCGATTGTCAAGCATGGATGACCGTATCTTATAATATGGATATCATGCTCTCTCGAAGTAACTCATTTACTTCAACTTTGCAAAGATTCACGAGAGTAAGACATTCCTTATAAGAAGGCCCTTTCGGATATTCACCCCTACTGATAGGGTACGCGATTCCCGGACGACCAAACATGTATACTCCGCATGCTTCAGTATCACACCTAATCACTATCGTATGATCGCCCATGGCTACGAGAAACCTCAATAGTGTCAAAGCATGACAACCCACATCGTGATGCCATGTAGACTCCGGTCCTAAGGATAATTACACAACCGTCACATAGTGTGACACTTAACAGTGTAAGTGGGTCAGTCTAACGTGCGCATTCTCTAATACACGTCCACGTACAGTCCAAGTGTCTATATACTTCAATAGACGATATCTATCCATGCCCTTAAAGACATAAGACATCTAATACATTCTAGCACGTTTGTACTATCAATGCCCTGTTTAATAGTACATCAGCCTAGAGAAATTTAAGTATCAAACTTTTTAAAGTGATTAGAGATCTCATCAACCATAATCGCCTATCATGGTTTCTCTATCACAATTTAACACTAAGGATATTATCATATAACAATTCATAATTGGTTCTTTAAAAGAACAAATATATGACAACATAAAAGCCATTTATTATATATGTATGATCATAAAGAAATAGTAGAAATGATCCGACCTGGTCGGATCCGGTCTAACCCGATTGGGTTTAGGACACTATTTCAACAGAATAATACTGCTGATATGTTCACTGAACCAGTTCAGCAGAGCATGTTTCAGTTGTGTCTGGACTTGCTGAATATTCAAAGCTTATAAACTGAAATCTGGATACTCAGTTGAGGGCAGATCAACTGAGTGGATTCTGTGGAGAAGTCTGGTACTGTACATCCTGACATTGACGAATGTATCTGGTACAAGTACATCTGATTATGCAATCTGATTGACTGTGAATGAGAGTTCAAGTCAAGGTGGAGATTTGTCAGTTTTGGTGATTTGATCTCTAAACTGTTAGATAAACTGGTGAAACTAATCTGTGAAACTGAGACTGAGAATGATGGTCAGTTCAGTAAGGGTATTCAATTCTGTGAAAGTCATTTTTGTTGGAGTGTAAACTGAGTTTCTTCTGAAGTCAGCTTTCAGTTTTGCCAACCGAGTTATTGCTGAGTACATCCGAGTTCTACATCTGGGCAGTTGATTACAAGTCTGGGGTCAGTTTTTGAGCTGAGTTTCATCTGGTGGATAACAGCTGGAGCTGGGGTCCACATCTGCGGTATTTATGACAATTCTGACAAAGATCCTATGGCGGTTAGGGTTAGGGAATTGTGCCTATAAATACCAATGTTGTAATCAATTCAATGTGTTAATTTCACAAGTGTGTGAAAACCCTTGTAACTTTGTGTATAATAAAATATTTCATTTTCTGTCCTTGGAGTAGTTGGCACAACGCCGGAAACCACGTTAAATCACTGTTTTCTTTTTGTTTCTGTGTTTTATCAATTTTCGTCATACTTTATGTTTGCATTGTTACTGTTTTAATCTTTTTAAACTGCAAGCTTCTCGTGTTTCAGTAGTCCTCTTGCTAGTATAAACGACTTACACACGATAATATCACTTATTACAAGGCATAATGATTCTTAGATCCTTCAAAGAAACAATGATTCTTAGTTGTATATAAAAAAAACTATACTTTCAGGTCATGGTTGAACGAGTCGATTTGGATTTGCTCGGTTATCGGGTAGGGTTACTACATAGGCCTATGTTGCCTAGCCTTAGGGCCGGCTCTGTACCTGCCACATGCCAAACGATCTTTTAAAACACATTCTGTCTTTTATGTTTCTTTCTGCAAAATTGTTTGGATTTGAAGTGCTGAATTGTCTCTGCAAAAACAGTTGAAGTGCAAAATAAATGCTTTGACCACTCAAAATAAAAACAGTCCTGACCCAACTTGTATACTATAATATCCTGAAACACTGTTTAATTATTGGTAACTCCTGTGGATAGAAACCTCCCATTTCAGACATGTCAAATCCTTGCCTCCTTGACTTCTTTCAACCTCCCCCCCCCCCTCCCCTCCTTAATATTAAGGGAATGGATGAATACATATACTGGTCTGTGGCCCCTGTCAAATACCATTCCATCAAAGTGATGCAATTATATTGGTTACTGATACTTCTTTCAACCTCTCTCCCCCCCCCCCCCCCCCTCCCCTCCCCTCCCCTCCTTAATATTAAGGGAATGAATGAATACAATACTGGTCTGTGGCCCCTGTCAAATACCATTCCATCAAAGTGATGCAATTATATTGGTTACTGATAAGTACAACAATGTCCGGTAGAAGAACAACACTAAGACATGTTAAGGAGGGGAAATTAGGAAAATATCATTTGTCCTTTAATACAAGTCAAGTTACACCATAAAATATCCAAAAATCTTTAAAAATATTTTTCTCCTTCCTAGTTGTAACTAAAATTTATGTATACATGTGACTGTTTTTTTATTAATATAATCTACGTTTTAAGGCTAGGGTACCATTTCTACTCCATTTAGTGAGAATAAAAAGTTGTTGCTAACATGATTCGAACTTACGACTTGATTTTAAAATTCTACGCATTTGGCCATCCAAGCTAACGCTTCATTGTATATGCTATGACATAATCCATTACTTATGCACAATAAAATTGTTTTGTGTGAAGGGGAGGTGGAGGTGTCAGAGATTGCATTTGACGTTTCTAATTGCACCTATTCGACAATAAAATTACTGTTAATATAACTGGAAACTAAAAATCTCATTCGTTTCAAAATAATGAACACATTCTTTTGGGAAAAAAAAATTAAAAATTCATCCACTGGATTGAACTACAAACCAGAAATTAAGAATTTATAATTTGCACAAAATCTTAGGCCTTAGGGGGTGGGAAAAAAATCTACATGCTAGATTTAATCATAGCTGCAATACATCAACTTCAATCCTTGACCCGAATGCTAAAATAAACAAAATAAATTAGAAAGAACGGATCGGAACAACGTAACTAAGAATAAGAAATCCCTATCCAAAATCAAAACCCGGCCAGACAGAAAGATTAAATAGAAACATGAGAAACTAATTAAACACGGAAAAAAAACAGTGGAATTGTTTTTCCAAACCAAACCTACTCAACATTGAAATTATCGAAACTCCGTTCGGAATGAGAAGAACGGAAAAAAAAAAACGAAAAAAAGGTAAACTTACACCCCCTAAATTGTCCTAGCTAGCTTAATTGCCGGTGGTGGAAATGGGAGGGGATGAAGTACTAGAAACGGTGGAATCTATGTATGAGCTACATTTAAAAGAAATAAATTAGTGGTAAATAAGCAATTTTAGTGACCAAGTAATAGATTGTGTATATTAGTGGAAACTAAGCAATTCCAAGCAGTGAATAAGTAGCAGATTGTGTCATAATATACACATTGAATCTTTAGCTAGGATGTCCAAGTACTTGGAATTCCACCAATAGGTTTCAAGTTTGAATCTTGTTAAATATAGCCACGCAGGATCCAACGTGGCAGCCACGTCAGCAATTTTATAAGATTCCGGTGCCCAGTCGCGTTATCCGGCAAATAGGACCATTTTTTAAGAAAAAAGACGATTGAGAGGACCATTTTCCGAAACAGGAGCATGACTAAAATCCATAATAGACCAACTTAAAAGACCATTTTCCTAATTTTGCCAGTTAAGGAGACTAACATGCATTCATATTACGGCATATTATTATTTACTAATATTTATTATTAATATTGTTATGTAAAGTAAAGGCGGATATAGTATTTCAATATGTAGTAGGGTTTATGACTTTGATGTATAAATATGAGGATGTGGTGACGATGAAAGAGAGAAAATACATTGGAAAATATTTTTGTTTGTCAAAATTTATCATGGTATCGGAGCAAGGTTACGAAAATTGGAAAAGAAAAATAAAAAAAAGTTAGCCCTACGTACGATTTGCAGCAGCTTGCCATCAGCACCAGCAAACTCAAGTGTCAAGGATCCAGTTCGCTTTCCTAAACGCTTGCATTAACGCCATACCCAAGAGAAAATAACTCACTTACTGCAAGCATAGAAAAAGGGGTTTCTTGCCCTATTGATTTCGCCATACCCATAGCTATAGTAATTTTTCCTGTACCTGGCTGAGTCTTTATTACATCCATGGCTGGCGGGAACGGAGGTAGCAGAAGGAGTGGGACGAGGAGTTGCGAACGGAGGTGTTGGGCATCGTGGGTTGGTGAGGGCAAATCAAACCACCATAGCCCTACGTCGACGCAGTTCGGTGAACAAAAACAGCCTACTACAGCAGCGCAAGCCACCGTGGCCTCGACTTCGACGCATTTCGGTGTTCCATGAAAGGACAAAGCACGTTGAAGCGAATTGTCATTTTGTTCGTGATGTGATTACGGATGGTCTCATTTCTTCCACGTACGTTCCTACACGGATCGAACTGGCGGATATTTTCACGAAAGCTTTAGGGAAGCATAGGGGCGTCCTGACTAAATTTAAACTCGAGGCAAAATATTGTTTTAGGCCATTCCAAAAAAAAGAGAAAAAAAAAAAAATTTTGACTCGGGACCAAATATTGTTTTAGGCTATTCTTAAAAAAGAGTAAAAAAAAAAAAAAAAAAAAAAAAAAAGAGTAACCAAAAAAAAGAATGTTTTTTATGCCTCTAATAGAGTTCAAACCCTGGTCACCTATCAAATTATACCATAGTGTTCACTATTATCACAATACCTTATTAGATTTTAAAAATACAATATATAGATATACTATTTTGTCAAAATTTCACGGGGCCCTAAATTCATAGATTTTCGGTGGGCTCTAGGCCATGGCCCCGTTGGCCCCCCCCCCCCCCAAAGGGCGTCTGGAGAAGCAACAGTTCGAATTTTTGTTGTGCAAGTTGAGCGTTCGGGATTTTAATGCTAAAACTTGATGGGGTATTATTTAATATTGTTATGTAAAGTAAAGGACGGATATGGTATTTTGATATGTAGTAGGGTTTATGACTTTGATGTATAAATACGAGGATATTGTATGAATGAAAGACATAAAATACATTGGAAAATATTCTTTTTGTCAAAATTTATCAATTTATTCTAAGATTTTTTTTCTCCGCAAGCCTTCGGTATCCAGGCCCGATTAATCTAGAGTCGGTGTTTTGGGTATCCATAGTATTGGAGATTTTGAACCTGACCACCAACCCTTTCAAAATTTGTATTCAGAAGAGAGTCAAACCAGTGGCATCTTTTAAGAGTTCTCAAGCCATGCACGCCCGTACGGTGGCTCAGTTGGTCCTCAGGTGACAAATTGTACCAAGGAGTGCATGATCGAATCCTGACAGCCGCAACATGAACCCTGAATATATTGTGACTACTTGTGGGCACTGGGTTCGCACGCACCTTCCATTTAAGGGGCCATTGAGTTACCGTAATTAACCTCCTTATCACTCAGTCAAGCCAGGATGTAAGGACCATATGAGCGAGGGATATCGCATTTACGCACCAAAGAATTCTCATGCCTCTACTAGTCCAATTTTGGTTTTCCCAAATATGGCTTTTGATTTTGCTTTAGATGATTTACATTTAAGAAGCCATGAATATTTATGATTTGAATTTTTGTTTTATTTCTTTTACCATCAAACTTTTTCTTTTTACAATTAGTGACAGATCCAAAAATCGAATCCATCAAAACCTATTTCACTTGTGTGATTTACTTTTGTAGTCAACTATTTGCTAGTCATATCACCGTGTTGAAATACATGAATTTGGATGGGACGGCCCCGGCCGCCCGCGCTTGTATACAAAAATTTCAAGTGCAAGGTAGGTAGGTGGTGTGTCATACGGGTAATTCTGTTGTAAGGACTCTCTATTACACTTAACCGTTGGATTTATAACACGTGTACAAACAATCAAAACAGTTCTGTCGACAGTCGTTCTAATTAAACTCCCTGTATATGAATTTTCCGTGTCATAAATATGTAGCTCTCCTTGAATTGAACCCCATATGAAAGAATGAGAATTAAGAGGAGTTTCAATAATTGTGTTTTTCGTTTTCTATCTTTTTTCAACCATCTTGTCTTGATCGTTTCTTTCTCAACCAAGGAATGTGGGATGAACATACATAGCCCCCACTACCTCTATTATGATCATCATAAAATTGCTATGAGGTTAGGTGTAGGCAATGAGCATCTGGACACTTCTTTTATCCGTAACAGTGGTGGTAATTAAATTGGGGCGGATCCAACGTGTACTTGTCAGGGCCAATGTCTCCGTTAGTTTTTTAAAGATTGAATAAAATTAGATTTTCTCAACAACAAAAAAAATAAAAAATAAATTCAAATAAATAAAATAAAATAATTTAGATGTCATTTTGTTTTTCTTAAAAAAAAAATCTCTTTAATTTCATTTCGTGCTCCTAATATCCTTTCAATTTTTTATTTAACTTTATATTTTTGGCCTCCGAGTGTTCGTAGAGTCTGACTCTTACTCGAGGGTCGAGTAAAGGTCTGACCCAGAGCTTTTTAGTGTGGCTCCTTCAGATGAGAATTTTGAACTGCCAACCTTTTTGGACATTCATAAACCTCTTAACACTTATGTCAAGCTACTCGGTTATATCCTTTCAATTTTTGTGTGCGTGGGTTCCACTGTTGGTTTTGTTTGAAATGCAATAGGATGCACGATACGGATACGTGGATACGAGATACACGGATACGAGATATGTAGATAAGTGATTTTATAAATATCTAGGATATATACGGATACGGGATGTATTTGTAAATAATAAAAATATAAGGACTAAACTGTAAATAATAAAAATAAAAATTTGGCTGCATTTTTTTCGTTGTCATAACCGTTTTAATCAATGTAAATACACAAAATTATAGAAATGAATCAATGTAATCAATCGCATTTATTGTGTATTATTACGTTTACATTATGGCTATGTAGTATAAATAGCCTACTATTGTATTCAATCAAATAAATGGAAATTACTTTCCCTCAATTGTTGTTAGTTTCAATCCAATTTAAAAGCTGATGGTCCCGATTTAGCCACCCGATCACTCCACATGAATGGAGTGACCACACATGTATTTCCCGTGAAATAGTGTTCCACTGTTTTGGGTTTTGTTTGAAATGCATTTCAATTTCAAGGACGGAGCCAAATGTATGGCTGCTGAGAGAGGCTGTTTTGGGGGAGGGGGGAGGAGGGAGGGGGGAGGGGGGAGGAGGGAGGGACGTTTTTAACCTATATAATTCAGTTCAACTCGTTAATTCAGTCCAACTAGCTATATCATCTGAATATACTATAAAAATATAATATTACATTGCATGGGCGAACTTAATTACTTTATTGTTTTGGGGGCAGTCGGCCCTTCATATTTGGTAAAAAACACTATTATATATGTTATATATTGTTTTTGTCTTTCGTTAAAGTTTATATCACCCATATAATCTATAATCGGATAAACTTAAATAAAACTTATGATGTAAATAAAAATATATAGTCATTATAAAAATGATATATCTAAACAAATATCGGTAAGATTTTACTTATAAGAAATAAAAATACTAATATGTGAAACTGTGGAATGTTTTTTTCCCTTACAAAATCTGTTTTTAAAGTGTCAAATATTTGTTTATGGGAGTAGAATAGTTAGTGTGTTCGGATCATGTGAAGTGTTTTTCTCTAAAATATATTGCAAAATGTATAGTAATGTTTTTTTTTTAAATTTTAATTATATAGTAGTGTTTCTCCTCGAATCCAATTAGTATACATTTTCATATTTTTAGGGGATAGTGTATACATGTTCAGAGTGCGAAAAAATTCTATTATTATCGTTTCTCTCACCCGAAATCCTTCGTCTTCCACCGGTTACGATGTAATGACCATATCATATGCTAAACCTTTAGACAGAAGTACACACCTATTTGCAACTATTTTTCTAATGCAGCATAATTGTGTACACTTGTTTTTCCAACTTTTGCATGAATATGTTTCCCACATCGTCTGGTTGTGTCCCTATCTCTTCTTTCCCACAAAACTTTTCACTTTCTTGGTGCCCCTCCTAGCTTTGTCCTTTTTTTTTTTTTAAAACAAAGTGACAAGTCAAAAGTTAAAGAAATCGAACCAGAATCACTTATTGAAAAGTTAACAATAACTCAACACAAGAAACGAGCCCCCCCCCCCCCCCCCCCCCCCCTTCCTCCCTTCACATGACTTGAAAGTTGAATCATCTTGTAAAAGATGTATATCTTTGGGGTACTTGAATATGGTAAATTAAAAATGGCATTCCTTCTGAAAAAGGGTCCTACAAGTTGGGATTATGAGGGACATTAAAGATAGGCTAAAAAGGTTTTTTAATAAATGTTGTCTTATCACTTGGATTGGTCTACACACCTACTATATAGGGTTTAGGGAACATAAAACAAGAATATTAGCTTAATTTTGTTTAACCTAAAACTGGCTGTTAATGGTGGAGTTTATGATGGATAAGAATCACAATAATGACATCTTTTTCATGGATTCTACTTTTAATGTCCTTTACTTTAATTCGATGTTAAGTAGTTTAATTAACATTTATAGATCAACATTTTCCTCGATCAATTTTCTCTCTCTCTTTTTATTTTTTTCCTTCTTAAAGACCCGGTATCTGGAACCTCTTGAAGTATACAAGTGACGAACTCGGCTCTTAGAGGCATTTTATCGAGCATGTGTCCAAGAAAATAGTTGGAGTTTGTTATAACCAATTTGTAATGATGACTTAAACTATGCTGCTGAGTTTGGTCTACTAAATGTTATACTCAGTAGAGTTTGGGGAAACTGTGGTGGTCAGCAGACTGATCATCTTCTGAGGTTTGGTTTGCTAAGTTGGTTCTCGGCATTACTTGGGGAATACGTCTGTATGGTTTCCGGTTTTGGTTAAGTTACTTTTGGGGTATTTCAGTCATTATTTGGTTTGGCTGTTTAGTCGGTTACTATTGGATTCCCAAGGCTATAGATAACGTCTGTATTACTTGTAACTTCTTGTAACTTTCTCGTGATAATAAAATATCCTTGTTTGTCCGTGGAGTAGTCGGCACATTGCCGGAAACCACGTTAAATATGTGTTCTTCTTGATTCTGTGTTTGTTTACTTGTGAATTGCTTATCTTTCCTCACAATCACCATCACTTCTTGATCGATCCATCATAAGAAACTGGTATCAGAGTGTCCAGGTTCATCAAGAATTATGTTTATCTAATTTAAGCAAGGTAGATTGGTACCAAGGTCATAATTGACGCTAGGATTTGGGATCTACACAAGCTTTACTGGTGAGAAAGATGTTTGCTTTAAACGTCAAGATTGACAAGTTTACATGAAGAAACAATTTTAGTCTGTGGAAGATCAAGATGCGTGCTTTGTTGAAACAACATGGATTATGGGGTCCCTTGTCTAAATCAACAGAAGGAAGTGCTGCTGAGAGGTCCAGTTTAGAGGAGAAAGCACATTCAACAATTATGTTGTGCTTGTCAGATGATATTATCACAGAGGTTGCTGAAAAAAACACATCAGAGAAGTTGTGGTCCAAGCTTGAGAGTTTATACATGACAAAGTCTCTAACCAACAAGTTTTTATTGAAACAACGTCTGTTCAGCCTAAGGATACATAAGGGAACTCAGCCGAGGGATCATCTAGATCAGCTGAACACATTATTCCTTGACCTAAGGAATATTGATGTGAAGATTGAAGATGATGATGAAGCATTGATCCTACTTGTATCATTCCCTACATCATATGAGAACTTTGTGCAGTCCTTTATTGTTGGAAGGACTCAGTGTCATTAGAGGATGTGAGATCATCACTCCATGTTCGAGAGCTACGCCATAAGTTATCTGGTTCAAGGACAGACAATCAGTCTGTTGGATTGGTGGCCAGTGGAATCAGCAGGGGGCTAGGAAATTCTGGAAAGAAGAAATCCAAGAGAACTTCCAAAGGACCTAAAGTTAAGGATGTTTGTAATCACTGCAAGGAGCAGGGACATTGGAAAAATGAATGTCCAAAGAGTAAGAAGTAGCAGGGTACTGTTGCTTTGGCAGAACAAGACACCAACTCTGAAGAAGATATGTCCTTAGCAGTCTCATAATCAGCAGGGCACAAGGATGTGTGGATTCTGGACAATGGGGCATCTTATCATGTGTGTCCAAACATGGAGTGGTTTTCAACTTATAAGCAGGTGGATGATGGCCATATTTCTATGGCTAACAGCAAGGTCTGTAAAGTAGTTGGGATTGAATTAGTTCAATTGAGGACACATGATGGTAAATTCTGCACTTTGAATGAGGTTAGGCATGTTCCATAGATGACCAAGAATTTGATATCACTTAGTCTACTAGACAACAAAGGGTTCAAGTTCAGGGGTGAAGGTGGAGTGATGAATGTCTATAAGGGTTCAGTTGTGATTCTGAAGGGTATCAGGAAGGGGACATTATACATACTACAAGGGTCTACTGTATCAGGGTCTGCTACTGTTGCATCATCAGAGGTTCACCAGTCATAACTAACCAAGTTGTGGCATATGATATTGGGTCATATAGATGAAAGAGGGATGCAAATTCTGTCTAAGTCTGATCTACTTGGGGGACATAAGGTCAAGGAGCTAGATTTTTGTGAACACTGTGTGTTTTGGAAGCTACATAGGAGCAAGTTCCCAAAAGCAATTCACATCACAAAAGGGACACTTGATTATGTCCATTCTATTTTTTGGGGACCTTCAAGGGTGGAGTCACTGGGTGGTCACAGGTATTTTGTCTTTTATAGATGATTACTAAATGATGGTTTAGGTAGTTATGATGAAGCACTAGAGTGAATCATTCAAGCACTTCAAGTAGTGGAAGGCATTGGCTGAGATTCAGACAGGGAAGAAGATCAAAAGACTTAGAACTGATAATGGACTAGAATTATGTTGGTCTGAGTTTGATGAATTTTGTTAGAATGAAGGCATTTATAGACACCATACTGTCAGAGATACTCCACAGCAGAATGGTGTTGCAGAAAGAATGAATCAAACTCTTCTGGAGAGGGCAAGGTGCATGCTCACTAAATCTGGTCCGGCAAGAAGATTTTGGGCATAGGCTGTTAACACAGCATGCTACTTAATCAATAGTTCGCCTCACACTAGGATCAAGCTCAAACACTACTTGAGGTTTGGTCGGGAAAGTCAGCAGACTACTTTGGCCTAAGGGTTTTTGGAAACACAGTCTACTATCATGTCAGTGAAGGTAAATGTACTAGAACCTAGAGCCAAGAAATGAGTGTTTGTTGGATATGGAGATGCAGTTAAGGGGTATAGAATCTGGTCATCAGCTGAAAATAGGGTTATACTCAGCAAGAGTGTAGTCTTTGATGAAAACTCTATGCTTAACTCATCTGTGAGAGCCACATCAGAATTTGAATTTGGATCTGAATCTGAGAAGGTTGACAAACAGGTGGAGTTTCAAGTTGATTCTGCTGAATTGAAAGACTCAGCAAGAGGCAATCAACACTCAGTAGATCTAGAAGTGGATCCAAGCCAGTCTGCTGAACAAGGGTCAGTAGATACTCAAACAGCTGATGTTGGTCAGTAGAGTATAGCTCTCAACAGAGCTAGAAGGACCAATATTAGACCCCTCAGAAGGTATGGGTTTGAGGAGGATATGGTTGGATATGCAATACAGGTTGCTGAAGAAGTGGATGATTTTGAACTTAACTTTTACAGGGAAGCTGTGACATGTTCTGAGGCATCCCAATGGCTTGTTTCCTTGGGATAAGAAATGTAGTCACTTCATAGGAATGAGACTTGGGATCTGGTCAAACAACCATATGATAGAAGGGTTGTCAGCTGCAAATGGATCTTCAAGAAAAAGGAAGGAATGACATCTACTGAGGACATAAGATATAAGGCACGTTTGGTTGCCAGAGGGTTCAGTCAGAAAAATGGGATAGACTATGAAGATATATTTTCTCCAGTGGTCAGACAAACTTCCATCAGGGTGATGATAGCAATTGTAGCACATCGGAATCTTGAACTTGAGCAATTAGATGTGAAGACAGCCTTTCTACATAGAGATGTAGACAAGGAAATTTATATGACTCAGCCAGAAGGTTTCCAAGTTCCTGGAAAGGAAGGGCATGTTTGCATGTTGAAGAAGTCGTTATATGGACTTAAGCAGGCCCCAAGGACAGTGGTATAAGAATTTGATAGTTATATGATTTAGCAGGGTTATAGCAGGAGTCCATATGATTGTTGTGTTTATCACGACAAGTTGAAGGATGGTTCAATCATCTATTTGGGTTTGTATGTGGATGATATTCTGATAGCTGCTGTGAACAAGTATGATATTCAAGATCTGAAGAATCTACTCAAGGCTGAATTTGAGATGAAGGATTTGGGAAATACAAAGAAAATTCTAGGGATAGAGATCTATAGAGATAGGAAGCAAGGGAATCTATTCTTGTCTCAGCATGGGTATATTGAAAAGATATTATCCAAGTTTGGTATGTCAGCAGCCAAACCTATAGATACTCCTATGGCACCAAATCTAAATCTGTCTACTATGTTTGCTGCACAGTCAGCTGAAGAGGAAGAATACATGTCAAAGGCTCCATATGCTAGTGTAGTGGGCAGTTTAATGTATGCCATGATCTATACTAGGCCTAATTTGGCTTAGGCAGTCAGTGTTGTCAACATGTTTATGGCTGAACATGGAAAGGAACACTGGAAGGCCGTGAAAAATGATATTTTGGTACCTCAGGGGTACATATGATATTGAACTCATTTATGGAGGTGGTACTCAAATTTTTGTCACAGGGTACTGTGATTCCGATTATGTTGCTGATGTGGACAGCAAGAGATCTATGACTGGGTATGTGTTTACTTTGGGTGGTTCTGTGGTAAGTTGGAAGGCAACTTTATAGGGTACAGTGACATTATCTACTACTGAAGCAGAATACATGGCACTGACAGAAGCTGCAAAGGAAGCAATCTGATTAAAAGGGATAGTCAATGATCTGAGTCTACATCCGGATCAAGCCAGGGTGTATTGTGACAGTCTTAGTGCAATATGTTTGTCTAAGGGTCAGGTTCATCATGAGAGAACCAAACACATTCATGTTAGCACTACAACAAAACAGACCTTTGGCGACACTTTCTTTACGGCATTTTAATAATTGTCGTATACTTTCCGGCACTAGTTATTAATTGCCGTGAATGTACGACATTTCTACGACATATTATTTTAGGTCGTGAATTGCCGAAAATTAACCGACACTCATTATTTATGTCACAAATTCGTGATATTTTTTGTGTCAGTTTAACGTTATGTCGTACAAAATACGTCACTTTTGTGACACTACATAAAAATGTCAGAAAACTTGTGGCAACATTCTGCCATTTTGAAGATATGCTGCCAAACTTGTGGAAACCTATTTTTTCATAAACCACAATGTTCAATTTAAAACAACATTGCAATGACTCAATATAGTACATCGGGTCGTGGATGTCTCTATGTACACACCCTCGTTAGCGAGCTCGGATCCTTTACATTGCACACAACCGATCTACAAAGAAAATCCTTTGCGATTCAAGAAAAGAAAATATTTTACGATGTACGCAACCTCTTATACAAAAAATCAATCAAAGTAAAACGTCATTTGGATGTGTTAACTTGTTTTTACAAACATAGGACCAAAACAACATAAACGGTGTTCTTTTGGTCCTAAACAATATCGGAGCACAATGGTGACAATAGGGGACGTTGTGCCATCATTTACGATGATAGTTATTCCATATGTCCCTTAAAAATAGCATTTTTTTGTTACAATATGATATATGACATTTTATGCAATGCTTTATTATTATATAAAGTGAAAAGGTAATGAGTATTTTTTTTTTCGAGGAGAAGATAATGAGTAATTAATGAGCAGAAAATTATATTCATATTCCCTTCAATAATAATTAATTCTAAAAATAATTTCTTATGATAAAGTGGCTCTAAACAAAGACAATATGACATATAATAATTTGTAAAACATTACCCTCGCAAGGTTCGAACCTACAACATAGAAACCTAGATTCAAGTCCATACCAACCAAGCTGCGAAGGCTTCGATGGTACAATCGAATATTTATTAAAATAATAGCACTGAATTCTGATAACTTATCACAATTCTTTGTAATTCTCCTTTTTGCTTCATCATTAACAAATTGTTTTTTTCTTTTTCTTTTAAGTTACCTAAAAAAAAGCATTTGAATAATTGCTTTAAATTATTTACATAATATATAGTGCAGAAATAATAGTAAATATTATTAAATAATAATATAATAAACTAATTGACATGAGACTTATAACATAACAGTCATTATACTTGACGGTCGATCAAACCTGAACAACTTCAACAATGTAATTAGGTTAACTAGACGTACAATTGATGATCGATCAAGCTTAAGCAACCAAAAACACTACAATCGGGTTAAGTGAACCTTAAACTGATAGTAGATTGAGCCTGGTCAAACCCAAACATTGTAATGAGTTAAGTGAACATCAAGTTGACAGTCGATCAAACCCAATCAACGCTAAACATTATAGTCGGGTTAAGTGAACCTGAGATTGATGTTCGATCAAACACGATCAACCGAAACACTAAAATCATGGTAACTTAACATTTAATCGATAATTGATCAACCCTAATCAACATGAACACCAAAATGGGCTTAACCTGAACATAATTTTGATGATCAATCAAACCTAGTCATCCATAAAGAATGTAACTAGGTTAACTAAACCTCAAATTGACGGTCAATCAAGCCCGATCAACCTTAATCATTGTAGTTGGTTTAAATGAACTTCAATTTTAACTTTGATTATGCTCAATCAAACAAAGATACTTTAATCGAGATAGGTGAACGTCAAATTGATGGTCGATCAAGCTTAATCAACCACAAACACTGTAATTGGGTAAGCTAAACATCAAATTGACAATCACTCATACATGATCAACCATACACACTCTAATTGAGTTAATTGTACCTCAAATTTACTGCACCATCAAAGCTCGATCAACCTTAACCACCGTAATAGGGTTAACTGAACATCAAATTGACAGTCGATGAAGATATACCAACCTCAACAATATAATCAGGTTAACAGGACCTTTGATCGTTCACTTAAGCCTGAGCAACCACAAACACTGTAATCGAGTTAATTAAATGATCTTTAAATTGGAAGTAGATCGAGCCTGCTCAACCCCAAACATTGTAACCGGGTTATGGGAACATTAAATGACAATCGATCAAGCTTGATCAACCCTAATAATCATAATTAGGTTAACTAAACCTCATATTGACAGTCAATCAAACATGATCAACCGAAACACTGTAATCAAGTTAATTGAACCTTGAATGGACGGTCGATCAAGCTTAATCAACCACAAACATTGTAATTAGGTTAACCTGAACACCAAATTTATGGTCGATCAGCCCGGTCAAACATAAAAACTATAATTGGGATAACTAAACCTCAAATTGATGGTCGTTCAACTCCAATCAACCTTAATCATTGTAATTGTGTTAGCTTAACTTCAATTTTAACGTCGATTAAGCCCGATTAACTAGAGACATTTTATTCGAGTTAACCGAACCTCTAATTGATAGTCAATAAAGTCCTGATCAATCAATCATTGTAATCCAATATGTTTGGTTTGTAAAAATTTATTTCAAAAATTATTGATGCACATTCTAGAAGGAAATTATTGATGTGATTATTATGTTTCATATGTATATATATATATATATATATATATATATATATAAATTTCTTGATCACATTGTTTTTTTTTTTTGAAAAAAAAATTTGATCATATTGTTAGGTTGCATTGATAAGATTGAATCAATTGTCGATCAAATTTGTCTCTTCTCTCTCCTCCAATAACTCAAACGGTGTCATAGTGCCCTGGATGCATATACACATGTTTACTTCCACGTTCAGAAACAAGGCAGGCATGCGTCTTTCTTCGCCTCTTCTCAAGTCCAAATCTCCAAATCCCATATATCCATTCCAAACTCCGGTGATCTTGCAATTGAATGAACCTGAATCGAATCACCGTGCAAACTCGACTGGCTCGGAATTTACACGTCGCTGACCTCCTCCCATAAGGATTTTATCGGGTATATCTTGTTATCCTCCTCTCACGGGTGGGGATCTGGATCTGGGTACATTTAAGTTCCATTGATAAACCTGAGATCTTCCGATGGCTGGAATCTGGAATCAACCTGAAGCATCTGGACCATGACCACAATCCATTACCAGGTACAAAACATTTGTTCGCTGAGTCTAAGGAAGCGTTCGAACCGGGTCAGGGCTTGAGCATATATATTTAGCTTATACGGGGTTGATGAGATGCGGTAGCTGCTGAGTTTTACCTGTTTCAATCTCTTAGGAGGGTTTTCTTTGTTTCTTTTTGTTCAGACGGTTATAAGGTCGCTTCTCATCTAGTCTAATTTCAGAGCACAGAGAGGGTTTCCGGTATTTTGAACTCATTACCCAGTCACTAGTTTTTTTTTCTATTAATATGTATCACACAATACTTGTTCTACTAATATGGGAACATGTATTTTGAATACTTTGTTCCTCAATCCATTAACAGTAGATCATAGGTTCACCCCAACATTGATTTGGGCTTGCTTATTTTAAGTTTATAAGAATATGTACTATTTTTTTTCAACTAATAATTAATTGATATTAAAACTCAATGACAACATATAGAACACTATACATTATCTTAGCTTATGCTTGTGCTTCTATCATTTTCCTGCTGATGTATATACCTTTGGGAGCCTTCCCACTTGATTGAAATAAATGGACCGCTTTCTCTAAAAAGAAAGGGGGTACAAGATGAATCATTTGACTTGATCTTATAATGAGTTGAGTCTTTTAAAGAGATAATAACTAGTAGACTTGATCCTATAGTGAATAGAGAAAATATTCTACTTGTTTACCCAATTATACCATCATATAGGTTGAAGTGAAACAACATAGCCAATCTTGCGGTTCTGAAGTTGCTACATGTAGTATTCATAGTGAGATGGAACATGAGGGACGGAGAGTTTATTTCGCTTAAATGGTAATTCTACAGTTCTTATATTTAATTCTTGCACCATTTCAGATCAGGTCGTGCTTCTTTCCGCTTCTTTTCTATCAGTACAATGAATATATTCCATTCCATACAGATGTTTGCTGCTTCAAAATTGAACAAGATCTGTCCTTTTGACTTGCTCTTCAAGGATGGGGATGATTCTAACATTTGTGGTGGTTTTGAGATCCTTTTTCATTACAAGGTTAGTTCATTTTTTATTGACTTGTTTTCAAGCTGGTTTCCTCAACCTCACACACCCTTCTCAATACTCATGTTTTCTGTTCTACATCACGGATCCGGTGAAGGCAGAGGTGATTATTCTATCTTTTTCCTTTTTTCTTTTTATATTGTGATTTCAAAGATCTTTTATTTTTTTAGATTTTCAAGGTTTTGGTAATGTTAAATGTTGAAGCCTCTTTGTTCTCCTGTTTTGTGGATTTTTTTTATTAAATAGGTGATTATGGTAATTTCTCAACGTTCACGATTGTGCTAAGGATCTTTTGGTTTTATTGGTTAATTTTTGCATGTTTTGGTCACATAATTTACTGAAATGAGTTAGAACGAGTATCTTGACCCTGTGGTCGCTTTTTCGCATTTGTTGACCAACAAGTGAGTTTCATTCTTTCTTAAACCATTGAATGTGATTTTTTCTTCTTCATGGAATTAACTCCTTTATAATATTCCCGGATAATCACGTTAAGTAAAATTCAGCATCTAGGATCATCAAACAAGTACAATATCAAATGTAACAAGTGATCATAGGATGATTTACGAGATAAACTGTAATGATTATTTAAAGATATTAATGAATATTTTGAGATCTTGAATGAGTTTTTTCTTGCTCTTGAATGAGTTTCTTCTTCTAATCTGCCGTACATGTTTGGCCCCTTCTCACCTCCTACGACTCGTCCGGCGTAAAAGTCTTTTATCTTAATATTTGAAGCCATTAGAATTTTGGAAAAGTTGTGATACAAGAGTTGTGGTTTTACGCCCTGATCCAAAACTCGCGATATTTCTGGATTTGGACCCGCCCGGCCATGAGATCAACAATTTGAGACATAGCTCTTGAGTTTTAGGTCTAAAGTCAATCAATTATCTAATTATTTAATGCTTATGTAGTAATACCTTATACGTTCTTTGCTCGCTTTAGAAATCTTGAGGAATTTATATGCAACTTGTTATAGGTACAAGACTGTTTGTTTGTTTGTTTAATTGTGAAATTGTTTTTTTTTTCTTCAGATTTTCGCCTATAAAATGTTTTAACGCAAGGAAAAGATACTCTGATTGGGGTTGTAAACGTGCAAGCAATGTCAAAATAAGGAAAGCGAGTAGATCAAGAAAAGGAGCTAAAGTTTCTTAACGTTGATGCTCGATGTGGTTAACTCCCTGCGAGATGAAGGAAGACTATGGAGAGAGTAAGCTGCTAAAGCTATGAATTATCTTTGGGGTGAATCCTTCAACTTGACCAATTATTAGTTTTTCATGTTCGGTAACTCCCCCAAGCGCAACTACTGTTACTCTTGAATGTATCTAGAGAAATTCGATCTATGTTTTCAACTCTTGAATATCAATTTGATTGTGGTGTTGTTTATGTTAACTCGTTTTTTTGGTGAGATTCTTGAAATTTATGACATTGATGGACAAGTTTAGTACTTTACTCATATATGGGTAATCTATGACCTAAACATGGCCAACAATTTTGTCAAGTGTGTAAGAAAGTTGGTTACCAGATCCCCGACAAATGTTATGTTTCAAAAAAAATTCATAACTGCGGCATATGGAACAAATGACTATGTACCATACAATTGTTGCAAAAATCATGACAATAAAATTAAATCGGTTAATGACTATTTAAAAAACTGCGGCATATGGAAAAAATGTTGGTAAAATGCCATAAAATTGTGTCATTCTATACGAAAACATGTCGGCAAATTTGCCACAAAGAAAGTGCAATGTGACGGAAAAACCGCCATATAAGAAATTCGACATATTAGGAAAGTGTCGACAAGGTGCCGCAAAAAAAATCCAACACTTTTACTAAGTGCCATATAATTGCCACAAAATTTTAGCGACTGAAAAAAGAAGTGCCGGAAACATTGCCGACACCAGTATTCACGACACTTATATAAACGCCATTTTATGTGTCGTGATTGTTTTTACGGCGCTTAATTCCTATTGTCCTGGCATTTATTTTGCGCCGCAAAAAGCCAAAAATGTTGTAGTGTAGGTACCATTTTCTAAGGAATGAGAGGAGGGTCAAAGTGGAAAAGATCAACATTGATGTCAATCCTACTGATATGTTCACTAAACCAGTTCCAAGAAGCAAGTTTCAGTTATGTCTGGACTTGCTGAATATCCAAAGTTGTTAATCTGATCTGGGAATACTCAGCTAAAGGTAGGGGTCTGCTGAGGTATTCAAACCTGAAGACAAAGAGGATTTCTGGCACTTGGTTGTGCATCTGGTCAGTTTGCATATAGTTGAAGTCAAGGTGGAGATTTGTAATGGTGACTTAAACTATGCTGCTGTGTTTGGTCTGCTGAGTGTTATACTAATCAGAGTTTGGGGTAACTGTGGTGGTCAGAAGAGCATGAAGGTGTCTGCTGAGTCTGGTGTTCTTCTGTATGAAGTCAGCAGACTAATCATCTGCTGAGGTTTGGTTTGCTGAGTTGGTTCTCAGCATTACTTGGGGAACACTTCTGTATGGTTTTCCGGTTTTGGTTAAGTTACTTCTGGGGTATTTCAGTCATTATCTGGTTTGGTTGTTTAGTCGGTTAGGGTTGGATTCCCAAGGCTATAAATACCGTATGTATTAATTATAACTTGATGTAACTTTCTCGTGATAGTAAAATATCCTCGTTTGTCAGTGGAGTAGTCGGCACATTGCCGGAAACCACGTTAAATCTGTGTTCTTCTTGTTTCTGTGTTTGTTTACTTGTTAGTTGCTTATCTTTACTCACAATCACCATCACTTCTTGATTGATCCGTCATAACACGATTGAGCTCACTGTCCTATATAAAGTGTAATTAGGATCATTAGTAGTTAGTTATTTTCTTTAATTCTTCGATTGTAAGCTCAATTTACAGAATTCTTCAAGTTCTGTTTTCCCGCCTTCTTCCATGTTCGAATTCTTGAATGCTCAAAGTTCGTTAATGGCTTTTCCTGCAACTTTCAAGGTTTTCTTTGCTGTTTTCAACAGAATCAACTTGTCCAACTAATCCGGAGTTCGACACATGACTCTTACTTAGAGGTAAAACCTAGTTAAAAGTTGTTTCATATCGATCAATTCTTTTGCCAATTATGAAGACAGTAGGAATTTTTTAGAAATAAAAATAAAAATTATTCAACCAAATTTGTGCGCCAGACAAATGGATCGCACATCATCTAGCGCCCTACTGCCCCATGTAGTAACACCAACATCGTTAAGACTAGATCTAGCTAAAAGATACATCTAGCGCCCTACTGCCCCATGCATTCCATAACGCCTAGTAAAAATAAATGAAATAGCATGGTACTTCATCGTCTCAAAAAGGCATTTTGTAGATGACAACCAAAAAGCACAAGGAATAGAAGATAATATTTGAACAGATCGGATAAATACCATAATGGGTAGAATTGTTGTATTGTAAAGTCAACATAATAGTCCATAAGTGTTTGTTTATTGTTAAGATTTAAATACTCCCCCATCCTATTTTAATTGTCCCGTCTGACTTTTCACACAGATTAAAAATTTGTGTTTAATAATTTGAATCTCATTAAATGATCCAGTATTTTTACATTCATGCTTATGTGTTTATGAAGTAAGAAATAATATAAGAAAGAAAGCTATGCAATGTGTTATTCTTTGTTATGTTAAATTGAGCATGATAATTAAAAAAAAAATTAAAGAATATGATTAGGAGCATGAAAACTAAGTAAAAGAGAAGCCTGGTTCATGGTTATGTATTTTGATAGCAATAAAGACAATGAATCATCGAGGGTCTTCGGCACCGGCCCTTGTTCATGGGCAAGCATAACGAACATTATGTTGGGCCGGTCAGCAGTCTCTGTCCATGTGCCATAATAATGAACATTTCCGGTTTGTCAAAGAAAAGAGTAGGCTCTCCATGTTAAGGCTTTACTAAACATAGTGTGATACTCATGAACGTAAACCTAAAGCAAGAGCAAGAGCACGAGCATGAGCAGCATGATGAAAGTTTTAAATTAAAGATGAATCTATTAATGAATATGAGGAACATGATGAAAAGTAATGTGTAAAGTTAATATTGATTTATATGCTTACTTTCTTGTATGTTAATGTAGTGATAGCTTTGCATGCCAGGGAGTTTTTACAGTAGCTTTAGAAGATGTTAGGTCAGCTTTGCATGCCAGAGACTTGAGACACAAGGTAGCAGGCGCAGACAATCAGGCTGTTGGACTAGTAGTCAGCAGCAGTGGAAAGGGACATGGACAGTCTAGGAAGAAGAACTCAAAGGTATCAATAAGGGAACCTTGTATATATTACAAGGCTCTACCGTATCTGGCTCTGCTGCAATGGCATGCTTAGCAGTTCAACAAACTCAGCAGACCATGTTGTGGCACATGAGACTTGGTCATATGGGTGAAAGAGGAATGCATGTCCTTTCTTTAGCAAGTTTTCTTGGGGGATATAAGGTCAAGACTCTGGACTTTTGTGAGCACTATGTGTTTGGGAAGCTACATAGAAGAAAGTTCTCAACAGGCAAACATATTAGAAAGGAATCACTTGATTATATCCATTCTGATTGCTGGGGTCCAACAAAGGTGGAATCATTGGGTGGTCACAGATATTTTGTGTCATTCATAGATGACTATTCAAGAATGGCTTAGGTGGTGATGATGAAACAGAAGAGTGCGGCATTCAATAGTTTCAAGCAGTGGAAGGGTTTAGTGAAGAATTAGACAAGCAAGAAAGTCAAGAGGCCTCAAACATATAATGGTCTGGGATTCTGCTGGTCTTAGTTTGATACATTTTGTAAGGATGAAGGTATTTCCAAACATCACACAATCAGGAATACACCTCAACAGAATGGTGTAGCTGAGTGGATGAATCAAACTCTTCTGGAGAGGGCAAGATGTATGCTCTCTAATGCTGGTTTATCAAGGGGATTTTGGGCAGAAGCTGTAAGAACAACTTGCTACTTAATCAATTGGATTCTCACAAAAGGATCAATCTCAAGACACCATTTGATATATGGTCAGGAAAGCTCGCTGACAACTCAGTTCTTAGGGTTTTTGGAAGCATATTTTACTATTATGTGAGTGAAGGGAAGATGGAACTAAGAGCCAAGAAGGGGTATTTGTAGGGTATAGCGATGGGGTGAAGGGTTATAAAATTTGGTCATCGGCAGAGAAAAGGGTCATACCTTAGTAGAGATGTGGTCTTTGATGAAAATTCTATGATCAGCTCATCAGTGGAGAGGTCTGCTGAATCTGAAACCAATGCTGAATCCGAGAGGGCTGAGAAATAGGTGGTGCTTTAAGTGGAGTCAGCTGAGATGCAACACTCAGCTGATCCAAGTCAGCACTCATCTAATCCGGTTGCTGAACTAGAGCAGGATCCAAGCCAGTTAGCTGAACAAGGGTCAGCTGAGCGTCAAACAATAGATATTGGTCAGCAGAGTATAGCTTTCAGCAGAGCCAATGTTGGGGTACATCCAAAGAGTTATGGGTTTGAAGATATGGTTGGATATGCACTTCAAGTTGCAGAAGAAGTGGATGAGTATGAATTTTCTACTTACAGAGAAGTAGTGACAGTTCTCAAGCATCACAATGGCTTGCCACCATGGGTGCTAAAATGGAGTCATTATTGAAGAATCAGACTTGAGATCTAGTCAAACATCTAGATCTTAGGAGAGTTGTTACTTGCAAGTGGATCTTCAAGAAAACGGAAGGAATGATTGAGGTAGAAGGGGTGAAGTATAATGCACGTTTGGTTTCAAGAGCGTTCACTTAGAAATAAGGGGTGGACATTGATGATATATTATCACCAGTAGTCAGACACACTTCAATCAGAGTGTTATTACCAATGGTGGCACAACATGATCTTGAACTTGAGCAGTTAGATGTGAAGACAACCTTTCTACATGGTGAGGTAGATAAAGAGATATACATGACTCAGCGAGAGGGATTCCAAGTTCCTGGCATGGAAGGTTTTGTGTGCAATTTGAAGAGGTCCCTGTATGGACTGAAATGGCTCCTAGGTAGTGGTATAAAAGGTTTGACAGTGACATGATCCAACTAGGTTATAATAAAAGTCCATATGACTGTTGTGTGTATCACAATCAGCTGAGAGATGGATCACATATCTATCTTGTCTTGCATATGGATGATTTGTTGATAGCTGCCGAAAAGAAGTCTGATGTAACGCCCCGTTCCCGGACACCGAGTCCTTATCTAGAAAGAGCGCTCGACACAAATATTATCAATAAATTCAATAATATATGTAAGCCTTACGTCATACATCAGAACTAAAACGACGCGGAAGATAAAACGACTCGGGAAACAAAGGATCGAACACACTGTTTTCAATGCTGTGAAAACTAAATCCAATAAAGAAAACTAAATCATCCAACATTCAAATCCAAAAGAACTCAAACGGAACTAATCCAAAAGAAAGACAACATTGTTTGAACTTGAATCAACAACTTTATTGAAAGAAACCAAAACTAAAGAAACTAAGTCTTCGAGAGCACCATCTCACACGTCATCGTCGAAGAACTCATCAACATTAGAAACATGTTCATCTTCTTTGGGGAAAGAGAAAGGCAAACATAAAGTAATGGGGTAAGTACATAAGTACTTAGTAACGCGTAAAAGATCGTATAACATCGGTCTCATAAAGAAATAAAATCAACGCCGTCTTTTATTAATTCATTCCATTATTAGCCCTAGCTAACTATCATATTATGTTCATAGCATAACATGAGGATCGAAATTTATCTAGCTTAGCTCAAGTTGGTTACATCATGAATAACAAGGGCACTACGCCTAGTAATAGGATGTACTAGGACAACTGGGTGCAACCTACTTAAAGACACGCTCTATTAGCCCCGGGAATATCTGAGTCCTGATAGTGTGATGACCGGTAGAGTGCACCAGACGCTTTATCTAGCCAATCGATTGACCGGCGTGGGTATAGACTACTTTGTCTAGTCAGAGAACTCATCGCGATATTGTACTATGCCTTACCAAGCATTGCATGATGTTTAATATTATTAATCTAACACATACGTTTGATTAGATGTTTAACTAGCCACCTAAGTTGATTCACATAAAAGGCTCACCTATCAGTCTACTACCTCTTCTTAAGACCACTAGACTCTAACAAAACCTAGCACATACACAGACATCGATAAACCCTAGCTTATCGAAGCGCAAGGCAAATCCAAAGCTTTCGACGGTCCTACACTTCATCTTTCTAGGGAATCCATATGGTGCTGGAACTAAACGCATCAAAAGCTCATTCAAGGCTTTGTCACATAAGGTTAAGTAGTAAGGACATGTTTATAAAGCCTGAAACCAAGCTGATACGATAAAACATTAAAGAAACAAAATAGACAGGTCAAACGCACGTTCGACACCCTGTAAACGCATGTTTTCCTTGAACGAACGTTTACTAATCCCCAAACGCCCGTTCGTGAAAAAAAGCCACATCCTGTATCAAATGTCGAACCCTCAAATGCTCGTCCATAAACCCGAAATGCTCGTTTGAAATGTAACGATTGTGCAAACGCTCGTTTGCCTGGGTTTTTCCCAGAAATCTGCAACTGTTAAAATACGATTTCCAACCCAATTCCTCCCCAAGCTCCAACTTAAACAGATCATAAACAATGAAAATAAACATACAAATTGCTCTATAACTTTACAACACCTTAATCATACGATAAGAACACCACGTTACCTTAAATTGCGAGCTACTACGATCCACGCTACCAAAACCTTGAAAAGGTTAAACTTTAGCACTCCGAACCTAAAACGCTTCGAACCAAAACTGATCACTACGAAAATTAACTCAGAAAAACTCAACCTTAACAATGGTGATTAAACCCTAATCACCAAGAACGATGGGGGAAAAACTTACGTTAACGGATTTAGGGATTGTCGGTATCAAAAGCTTCCTTGCCTTGAGATGATCGCTTTTCCCTCGAAGAGTCTGTGGAAACGATCAACGGATTAGCCTAGAGATTTGAAAGTCCCTCCTCTTTTTTTTTTTCAAAACTTGCGCCACTCTTAGATGATTTTTTACATAGAACTATAATTAGGTTAATTTAGGATTAGTTTTCCTTTTATAATCCCAATTAATTAATTAAATCCTTATTACCCCCCCTTTTTTTTAATTCCAAACCTAATATTCAGATTTTTCGTGAAAAGGCAAGGATGCCCTTTTTGAAAAATTGGGATATTACATTCCTCCCCTCTTAAGAGGAGTTTCGTCCTCGAAAATAGAACGTACCTGGTAGATGAAGGAACTCTGGGAACTCATAGAACATGTCCGCTTCCACTTTCCAAGTGGCTTCAGTCGGTGCATGATTGCTCCATTGCACTAACACTAACGGGATCACTCGCCTCTTTATCATCTTTTCCTTTCTATCCAGAATCTTAATCGGCTTCTCCGTGTATGAAAGATTATCTTGTAAAACTTCCGGATCAATCTTAGATTCCACCTCCACTTTAGATAGACACTTCCTAAGCATTGATACAAGGAAAACATTGTGGACTCTAGACATCGATTCTGGTAACCGCAGTCTATACGCCAACTTCCCAACTCTTTCGACGACATCAAAAGGTCCTACATACCTTGGATTTAGCTTTCCTTTTTGTCCGAACCTCTTGAAACCCTTCATTGGAGACGCTCAAAGGTAAACTCTATCCCCGACTTCAATCTCTAGTGGTCTTTTTCTAACATCGGCCCAACTCTTTTGACGATCTTGAGCGGCTTTCAGATTCCTCCTTATCATCTCGATCTTCTCCTTGGCTTGCTGAACCATCTCCGGCCCTGTGATGTGTTTCTCTCCCACTTCATCCCAGTAAAGTGGAGTTCTACACTTCCTACCATACAAGGCCTCAAAAGGTGGCATTCCTAAACTAGCATGATAACTATTGTTGTAAGCAAACTCAGCCAAATTGAGGTAATCTATCCATGATCCTCCGGCATCCAAAACACAAGCTCTAAGCATATCCTCGAGAGTCTGAATTGCTCTCTCTGACTGCCCATCCATCTGCGGATGAAACGCTGTACTCAAATCAGTCTTTGTCCCAAAAGCTTTCTGTAAACCCTTCAAGAAGCCACTGATAAATCTACTATCCCTGTCGGATACAATAGATAAAGGCACACCATGAAGCTTTCTTATTTTGTCGATATACATAGTAGCGAACTTCCTTATAGGCATGTCCACTTTACAAGGCAAGAAATGGGCTGATTTTTTAAGTCTATCCACAATCACCCAAATCATGTCATGACCGCCCTTAGTCTTAGGCAAACCGGTGATGAAATCCATCGTGATATTCTCCCATTTCCATTCCGGTATCTCCAAGGTTTCAACAATCCTCCTGGCCTTCTGTGTTCTGCTTTCACTCTCTGGCATGTATCACATCTTGCCACAAACTCTGCGATCCCTAACTTCATACTAGGCCACCAATATCTCTCCTTGAGATCTCTATACATTTTAGTGGCTCCTGGGTGTACGGTAAAAGCAATCTTATGAGCTTCATCCATAACCTTCTCCCTTAGGCCATCCATATCGGGCACACACAAATGGTCTCCATACCAAAGATGACCACTCTTGTCCAACTGATAACCCACTGTAGGCTTCTCTCGAGCTACTCAGTTCAAATCAAACAACACATGGTCTTTATCTTGCTTAGCCTGAATCTCATCTAGCAAATCTAATCTTGCCATCAATGGTGCCAAATTCTGAGCTTCACCCTTCCGCTCAAACACTTGAATCTGCATCCCATCCAACTGATCCAAAACTTCTTGCAATGTAGTGATAACATTAACTGACCTCCGGCTAAGTGCATCAGCTAAAACATTCGCTTTACCTGAATGGTATTGAATGTCCAAGTCGTAATCTTTCATGAACTCCAACCATCTTCTTTGTCTCATGTTCAGATTCTCCTAAGTAAAGAAGAACTTAAGACTCTTATGATCCGTGAAGATCCTTGCCTTGACACCATACAAATAGTGTCTCCAAAGCTTCAGAGCAAACACCACCGCTGCCAACTCCAAGTCGTGTGTAGGGTAATTCTTCTCTTGCACCTTTAATTTCCCAGAGGCGTAAGCAATTACCTTTCCTGATTGCATCAAAACACAACCCAAACCTTGACCCGATGCATCTGTATATACATCATAGTTATCAAAAACTTCCGGTAATGCTAACACAGGTGCTGTGGTCAACTTTTCTTTCAAAGTCTGAAAAGCTTCCTCACATTCATTGGTCCACTCATACTTAATGTTCTTTTGAGTAAGCCTCATGAGAGGTGTAGCTATCTTAGAGAAATCCTACACAAACTTCCGGTAGTACCCAGCTAAAACCAAGAAACTTCTTATCTCAGTCACTGATGTAGGTCTAGGCCACTTAGCAACGGCTTCTATCTTCGCTGGATCCACCTTAATGCCTTCTCCAAAAAATACATGCCCAAGAAAACAAACTTGGTCAAACCAAAACTCACACTTAGAAAACTTGGCATACAATTTGTTCTCTCTTAGGGTGTGTAGAACTATCCTTAGGTGTTCTTCATGCTCTTTCTCATCCTTAGAGTATACCAAGATATCGTCTATGAAAACTATCACAAACTTATCGAGATAAGGCATGAAAAATCTTTGCATCAAGTCCATGAACTTCGATGGAGCATTAGTGAGTCCAAACGGCATGACCAAAAACTCATAATGTCCATATCTCGTACTGAAGGCTGTCTTAGGTATATCTGACACCTTGATCCTCAACTAATGATAACCGGACCTAAGATCAATCTTAGAGAACACCTTCTTACCTTGCAACTAACTGAACAGATAATCAATCCTTGGTAAAGGATACTTATTCTTGATCGTCAGTTTATTCAACTCTCTGTAGTCGATGCACAAACGCATACTCCCATCTTTCTTCTTCACAAACAAAACCGGTGCTCCCCACAGTGATTTACTTGGCTAGATGATGTTTTTCTCTAGCATCTCCTTAAGTTGAGTTTTCAACTCTTTCAACTCCGCTGGTGCCATCCTATAAGGTGCTTTAGCTACTGGTGATGTTCCTGCGATCAATTCGATCTCAAACTCTATGGCCCTATCAGGCATATGTCCTGGCAAATCTTCCGGGAAAACTTCAGGAAAGTCCTTAACTACACATGTCTCTCCTAACTCGGGCCTATGCTTTTCCTTATCTAATTCATAAACAACGAAACCCTGACAACTCTTCTTTAAAGCTCTTAGGGCTTTAACTGCTGAGATAATCGGATGACGACCTTTCCTAGGCTTGTATACATTACCCTGAAACGTCTTCGCTGATTTTCCTGGAACCTTAAAGATCACCCTCTTACCCCTACAATCCAAGTAGACATAATTCTTGGACAACCAGTCCATACCCAGGATAACATCAAAATCTGAGAAATCTATCACCGTCAATGCATGCTGGCACCTATAAGTCCCAACTCTAATATCAACTTGGGGTGTGACCTGAGCACATCTACTAACTCTGCCCAAAGGTGTGGTTATACTCAAAGGTCTCTCCAATTCCTTAAGGGGTAGGTTCAACTTCTTATCTATCTTAGAGGAAACAAAAGTCCCTAAAGCTCCAGTATCAAATAGAGCTGAAACTGCTAGATTATCTATGATTACGGTACCTGACAAGTGAATCAATTTAAGAACAAATATATAATATCATATGCGTGCTATATCATATTAAATATCTATAATAAACACAAACACTGAAAAGTACCTGTCACCACAAGGTCATCTAACTCTTCCGGTTCTGCATCTACTACGAAGACACGAACTGGTCTGCTACCCGTGGCACGATTACCCTGCTGGTTACCTCGTCCTTCTGCCTGATTACCTTGAGAGAGCTTCTTAGGACATGCTCTCGAGTAATGTCCCACTTCCCTACAGTGGAAACAACTCATGCTATCTGCCATGCACTCTCCTGTATGTGCCTTGTACACATAGCACAAACCGATGGTGTTCCACCCGCTGAACTCCTCGTGGCCGGATTTCCCGTCCTCTTAACATTCTGCTATGGTGCTCCTCTATTATTCCCTTGATAATTCGAGAAATGCCTCTTGTCTCCAACTACAACCGTATGTTTACTAGCAAATCTTTCCGCAATCAAAGCTCTATCCATGATGTTTGCCATTCTAGTAGGTCTATATCCTAGAATGCCCTTTGCCACTTCATGTGTCAATCCTTCCATGAACTTGTCAATCTTCTTCTCTTCGCTTCTCATGATTTCAGGGTAGAATCTACCTAACTCATGGAATTTATGGGAGTACTGAGTCACTGTAGCGTATCTTCCTAGTTTCAAACTCAGAAATTCATTGGCCTTTGCATTCTGTGCAGTTCTAGGAAAGTATTCCTTGTAGAATAGATCCTTAAACACTGCCCAATCCGTGATCCTCGGGTTAACTTGTTCATAAGCTTCCATCCAACTTTATGCATTTCCTGCCAACAAGGATACTGCTAACTAAGCCCATTCAGTTTTTGGAGCTTTCACATTTCTAACCTTCCTCTCAAACCCAAGAATCCACAAATCTGCTCCTGCTGGCTCAACATTGCTAAAGAATTCTAGCACCCTGTGCTTCTTCATCTTATCATACCAATCCACTGGCCTGTCGTAACCCCCAAACTGATAATGCTGTATCAACTGCTGGTGGAGCATTCTGAGCCATCAGACCTGCAGGATAACCCATAGCTGGATGCTGAGGTGGATAGGGTATGGGATACTCAACCGTAGAGGCAATAACATTCTGATACCGTGGTTGAAGTTGCTGAACCTGCTGTTGAGGGTGGGTCTGTTGCGGATACGTCTGATACAGGTAAGTCAGTTGTGGATAGGTGTAGCCAGGTGCTACAAAAGTATCAGACCTAGGCGGTGGTGGCGGAAGAACCATTGGTTGAGGCATAAAGCTTAGTGGTGTGGTGGAAAATGCTGATGTCTGTGGACGACTGAAAAACTGACTAGCCGGTGGTTGAGAAATTCCTAATCCTGTCCAGCTTGTGGTCATTGGAGGCACAGACACTCCTGGTGTTACTCCTGCTGAACTAGTGATGAACGGTATGTTGGGGTTAAACTGTGAAGGACCCCCTTGTTCCACTATTCCCCTAATAACAATATCTGGTCCTTGATTCACCCTATGCATGATGTTGCTCACAGACGGGGTGTTCACTTGAGAAACCGTAGGGCCCATGGTAGCTGGTCCACTTCTTCTCCTTCTCGCAATCATAACCTCGTAACTTCTGCCTCAGTATGAACTGTCTGGTGGTAGTCGCCGCGGTGTTATTCGTATTAGCTCCTCCTCTAGTAAGAACCATTCTATAACCAAGAAAAGAGAGGGGTTACTAAAGCTTTAAAACTTATCTTAAAGAAGAAATCAAGTCCTACACAACAAGGAAAACCTTCTCTCTGATACCAACTGTAACGCCCCGTTCCCGGACACCGAGTCCTTATCCGGAAAGAGCGCTCGGCACAAATATTATAAAATAAATCCAATAATATATGTAAGCCTTACGTCATACATCAGAACTAAAACGACGCGGAAGATAAAACGACTCGGGAAACAAAAGATCGAACACACGGTTTTCAATGCTACGAAAACTAAATCCAATAAAGAAAAGTAAATCATCCAACATTCAAATCCAAAAGAACTCAAACGGAACTAATCCAAAAGAAAGAAAACATTGTTTGAACTTGAATCAACAACTTTATTGAAAGAAACCAAAACTAAAGAAACTAAGTCTTCGAGAGCTCCATCTCAAACGTCATCGTCGAAGAACTCATCAACATTAGAAACCTATTCATCTTCTTTGGGGAAAGAGAAAGACAAACATAAGTAACGGGGTAAGTACATAAGTACTTAGTAACGCGTAGAAGATCGTATAACATCGGTCTCATAAAAAAATAAAAGCAATGCCGTCTTTTATTAATTCATTCCATTATTAGCCCAAGCTAACTATCATATTATGTTCATAGCATAACATGAGGTTCCAAAGTTATCTAGCTTAGCTCAAGTTGGTTACATCATGAATAACAAGGGCACTACGCCTAGTAATAGGATGTACTAGGACAACTGGGTGCAACCTACTTAGAGACACGCTCTAGTAGCCCCGGGAATATCTGAGTCCCGATAGTTTGATGACCGGCAGAGTGCACCAGACGCTTTATCTAGCCAATTGATTGACCGGCATGGGTACAGTCTACTTTGTCTAGTCAGAGAACACATCGCGATATTGTACTATGCCTTACCAAGCATTGCATGATGTTTAATATTATTAATCTAACACATACATTTGATTAGATGTTTAACTAGCCACCTAAGTTAATTCACATAAAAGGCACACCTATCAGTCTACTCCCTCTTCTTAAGACCACTAGACTCTAACAAAACCTAGCACAAACACAGACATTGATAAACCCTAGCTTATCGAAGCACAAGGCAAATCCAAAGCTTTCGACGGTCCCATACTTCATCTTTTTAGGGAATCCATATGGTGCCGGAACTAAACGCATCAAAAGCTTGTTCAAGGCTTTGTCACATAAGGTTAAGTAGTAAGGACATGTTTATAAAGCCTGAAACCAAGCTGACACGATAAAATAGTAAAGAAACAAAATAGACAGGTCAAACGCACGTTCGACACCCTGTAAACGCACGTTTTCCTTGAACGAACATTTACTACTCCCCAAACACCCATTCATGAAAAAAGCCACATCCTGTATCAAATGTCGAACCCTCAAACGCTCGTCCATAAACCCAAACGCTCGTTTGAAACGTAACGATCGCAAACGCCCGTTTGCCCTTGTGCAAACGCTCGTTTGCCTGGGTTTTTCCTAGAAATCTGCAACTGTTAAAATACGATTTCCAACCCAATTCCTCCCCAAACTCCAACTTAATCAGATCATAACCAATGAAAATTGACATACAAATTGCTCTATAACTTTACAACACCTTAATCATACGATAAGAACACCACGTTACCTTAAATTGTGAGCTACTACGATCCACGCTACCAAAACCTTGGAAATGTTAAGCTTTAGAACTCTGAACCTACAACGATTCGAACCAAAACTGATCACTACGAAAATTAACTCAGAAAAACTCAACCTTAACAATGGTGATTAAACCCTAATCACCAAGAACGATGGGGAAAAACTTACGTTAACGGATTTAGGGATTGTCGGTATCAAAAGCTTCCTCACCTTGAGATGATCCCTTTTCCCTTGAAGAGTCCGTGGAAACGATCAACGGATTAGCCTAGAG
Source organism: Gentiana straminea (assembly GCA_036785695.1). Taxonomy (NCBI): domain Eukaryota; kingdom Viridiplantae; phylum Streptophyta; class Magnoliopsida; order Gentianales; family Gentianaceae; genus Gentiana; species Gentiana straminea. The sequence goes on along the minus strand of JAVUPR010000299.1, from coordinate 7,714,821 downwards.
ATTCGAAAGTCTCTCCACTTCTTTTTTTCAAAACTTGCGCCACTCGTAGATGATTTTTTACGTAGAACTATAATTAGGTTAATTTAGGATTAGTTTTCCTTTTATAATCCCAATTAATTAATTAAATCCTTATTACCCTTTTTTTATTTCCAAACCAAATATTCAAATTTTTCGTGAAAAGACAAATATGCCCTTTTTGAAAAATTGGGATATTACATCTGATATTCAGAATCTGAAGAGCCTTCTTAAAGCTGAATTTGAAATGAAAAATTTGGGTGAGCCAAGAAGATTTTGAGAATGGAGATCTGGAGAGACGTCAGAAGAAGCTGTTCTTATCTCAGTAGGGTTATATACAGAAGATTTTGGCCAGATCTAGCATGTCTGCTGCAAAACCAATAGATACTCCAACGGCATCTAATGTGCATTTATCTGTTTATGCTTCACAATAAGCAGATGAGAAGGAGTACATGTCAAAAGTTCCCTAAGTTAGAGTAGTTGGCGGTCTGATGTATGCCGTGGTGTGCATTAAGCTTGATCTGGCTCAGGCAGTCAGTGTTTTCAGTTGGTTTATGGCTCAACCTTGAAAGAAACACTGGCAAAGCTATGAAAAGAATGTTCAAGTACTTTAGGAGTACAACTGATGTTGGTTTCATTTATGGAGGTGCTACTCAAGGTTTGGTCACAGGTTACTATGATGCTGATTATGCAGGTGATGTGGACATTATAAAATCTATGATTGGTTATATTTTCACATTGCGGAATTTAGTTGTTAGTTGGTAAGCAACTCTTTAGGACACATCGGCTTTATCAACTACTGAGTTAGAATATATGGCTCCTACTCAAGCAACCAAGGAGGGTATCAAGTTGAAGGGACTGGTCAGTGATTTCGGGCTACATCATGATCAAGCTGAGATATATTGTGATAGTTTAAGTGCAATTTGTCTAGCTAAGGATCAGGTTCACCATGAGAGAACCATGCATATTGATGCAATGTATCATTTTATGAGAAATAAGAAAGGGTTGTAGTAAGGAAGATCAACACCAAGGATAATCCTGCTATTATGTTTACTAAAATAGTGTTGAAATAGTGTTCTAAACCCAATCGGGTTGGACCGGATCCGACCGGGTCGGATCATTTCTACTATTTCTTTATGTTTGTACATATATTAAATGGCTTTTCTGTTGTCATATATTTGTTCTTTTAAAGAACCAATTGTGAATTGTTATATGATAACGTCCTTAGTGTTAAACTGTGATAGAGAAACCATGATAGGCGATTATGGTTGATGAGATTTCTAATCACTTTAATAAGTTTGATACTTAAATGTCTCTAGGCTGATGTACTATTAAACAGGGCATTGATAGTATGAACATGCCAGCACGTATTGGATGTCTTCTGCCTTTAAGGGCAGGGATCGATCTCGTCTATCAAAGTGTAGAGACACTTGGACTGTACGTGGACATGTATTAGAGAATGCGTACATTAGACTGACCCATTTACATTAAGTGTCACACTATGTGGCGGTTGTGTAATTATCCTTAAGACCGGAGTCTTCATGGCATCACGGTGTGGATTGTCATGCTTTGACACTATTGAGGTTTCCCCTTGCCACGGGGTAATCATGCGGTAGTGATTGGGTATGATATTTAAGCATGTGGAGTATACATGATTGGTCGTCCGGTAATCGCGTAACCTATGATTGGGATCGAATATCCAAAATGGCCTTCTTATAAGGAATGTCTAGCTCTCGAGAATCTTTGCAAAGTGGGAGTAAATGTGTTATTCCGAGAGAGAATGATATCCAGATTATAAGATACGATCGTTAATGTATTGACACTCTAGATACGATCGTATGGATATTATTACAGCGATAGGATTGTAATTTACACGGTAACTGTTTCACATGAAAGGTAGTAGTTATTGCATTTGACTCTTCCGATGATTGGAGGTCACGGTGTGTTGCTAGACGCTATCTCGTGATCGTTAGGCATGAAGGGCATTTTCATAATTTGCACTTTGTGTCTACGGCCAACACATTCAGAAGCCTATCGGGTCACACACATATGAACATCTAGCCGGATTAAAATGTGGTTATAGATGATAACCAAATAAGGAAAGTTTATCTCGTACTATAAAGGTTATAGTGGTAAATTAATATGGTGGTATTTATTTATTATGAATAAATAGAATACAAGATATTAACTATGTTGATTAATTAAATATGTATATTGATACATATAATTTGGAAATATATATATATATATATATATATATATATATATATATATATATATGATATACATGTATTTTGCAAATTAATTAATCATAGCATTGTATTAATTAAAGAATATTCCGGAAGCCAAAAAAAGGCTATATGGGGCGCAAGATTAATGTGTATAAGATACACTTGGATTGTGCAATTTAATTAATAATATTACCATATATTAATATTAGATATTAATGACTATAGATTTGCACACATGTGTAAATTGATTTATGGTAATAAGATAAATATAATCAATATAAGATATTGGCAATATTTAGATTTTATTTAATATGAGATATTATAATAAAAGAGATAAATCAATCTAGGAGATTTTCCTTATTTTATTGGGAAAATGTTTTCTTCTCCTCAACTCATATTTGGGGCGCCACTTTGCCAATAAAAAGGAAGTGGGTGTCAAGCTCTTTTGTACATCACAATTGCAAGAACTCATAGTTCTTTTGTAAAATAGAGAGCATCCTACAGTGAGTTAGAGAGAGGGGAAAAAGGTCGGTCTAACAACCGGATTTTTCCAATAGCAATCCAAGGAGGATTCCGGCGAGGAGTTCATGTGGATTAGCGATAGAGGCCGGACGCATGGACGGCTTATGCACTGCATTACTTTCCGTTGATGGTCAAAGCGATCTTATAGATCAACAAGGTATAACCGTCGAACTACTTAACGTGTTTATTGCATTAAACGAAGAATGATCTAGGAAAAGGAAATCAAAATTTAAATTCCACTGCGTTAAACTAGTGATTTCCTAACAGTGGTAGCAGAGCCAAACTTCGAGCTTATGCAATAAGCATAATTTAATTGTGTAGTAATTAATCGATAGATGCAAGATCTGTAATCACGAAACGTTTAAAAAAAAAAAATGGTTCGATTGGGGGGCTCCGCCGACTGGCTGTCCTCTTCCAACGGGGAGATCAACCCTTTTCGTTTTGTGATATTTATTGTGCATATATATATCTTTTGTTTAGTTGTGTCATATGGCCCACCAATGGTTCAAATAGTTTGGGCCATTGGGAAACCATAGTGGCATATTGGCCTTTCCTAATTTTAATTTGGAATAGGCCTAGGGTCTTTTTAAATATTTAATTTGTAAAAGTCCTAGGCCTAGGATATTTCGAAAATTTTGATTTTGGAAAGTGGCGAGGCCTAAACCAAAACAATTTGGCCTTTCCAAATTTTGATTTGGAATAGACCTAGGCCCTTTTCAAATATTTGATTTGTAAAAGGCCTAGGCCTAGGCCACTTCCAAAATTTTGATTTTGGAAAGTGGCCAGGCCTAATCCAAATTTGGTTTTGGAAGATGTCTTTTGGTTTAGGAAACCAAAGGCATCTCTTTTAGTTAAGAACCAAAAGGAAAAGAAACAAATTAGAGACATAATAATTTTAATTTTATTTTGAGTAGTTCAAATTTGATAAAATTGAAATTAAAATTGATCTAAAATTAAATGTTAATTTTAATTTTCGATTAAGTCATATAATTAATTAAAAGTTATTTAATTATTTGATATGATTAAATAAAGACGCATAAGTAGTCAAAAATTATAATTTGATCTATTCATAAGATATAATTTTATGAAGTAGATGTGTAGATGTAATGTGATTATATGGACCCCGATTGATCATAGACTCGACCAATGGGATAGATAGGGATGTTTTCTTTATGTTGGTTTTCTTTTTTGAAAAATTGTCCTAGGCCGTTATGAAGAACGTGACCTAGTTTACCTTTTGCACTTATCCCATTCCCGTTAGCTCCCCCCGCGTGCGGCGTGTGCAATTATTTATCAGATAGATCATTATGTAACAAGAATGGAGCAAGAAGATGAAGACCAAAGAGAGATAAAGAACCTATTGGCGTACAACAATAAAGATCCTATTGGCGGTTGCAGCTACCCTTAAATTGTGACCCGCGGTTTCGTCAGTTTGTATTCAAAACCGCACCTAGGAAAAGTCCATGATCACACCAGTTACTTTAAACATTTATTTGTTTTGTGCTTGTATTTATTTTATATGACACGATAGATGCATGACTAGGCACGATCTAGATAAATGTGTAGGATGTATGTCTATAGAGATAGATCTATTTGATGAGACCGTAATTAAAATTAATTAAGTGAATTAATTCACGTAAATACTTCCACAACAAAAATCAAGTCGAAAGATTGTCTCCCAATATTATAGCGACGGTGAAGAGCCTTTGTTCGGATCCAACTGATCGGCCCTCGTCGGGAGTTGACCTACCACGGGTATATCGTCGTTATTGAGATATGATCGTATGAGATCTCACGAATATTGGGTTATGACTTGACTAGAGTATTGCGGTGATTGGCCTTCGTCAGGACCGTCTTATTTTAGAGGCAAGGGGTTGACTGCCACATAAAGATGTGAATTGTCAAAGAGTTGACTAGCCAACCATCAAAATTTACATAGATATGTGATTGGTAAGTGTTACATAGCATTCGAATTTTTCCGGTTGATCGGCCCTCGTCGGGAATCGGGGTAACCAGATGGGATCTTGGCCACTAAAGAATTTTGAAAGATTCTTGAAAGTCAATTGGGAGTAGTTGACTAGTGGGAGCAAAATCATAAATCAAAAGACCATTTTTGATTTTGCGTGTATAAACAACAACACTCTTTTATTTTCATTTTTATGTTGTAGTTTTAGCAAACTTTATATTTATGTTTTTATCCTCGATTAGTAAAACCAAATTATGATTGTTACCTTTTGAGAAACGTTCTCGAATATGGTTAAGTAATTTTAATCCTTTTAAATAAGTGATGACACGAGCAACCCCGTTATAGTAGTTAGAGACAATGAGACTACATAAATGATGCAATGCTCCAAGACTTTAATTATTAATGAAAGCGGACGCTCATGATATGATTAAATCATTTGAAATAAGTTTCAACGAATTAGTCATATATTGGATACGATCCAAGATGATCATTCAGTCATACGATGACAATTAATTCAAATATTGGATAAGATTGATCACATTTAATTTTGGAAAGGTTGTTTTCAAAATTGTAAGATTTAAGTATCGACTTAATTCTATCATTGCTTAAAGGTTAATTAAGTAGTTAATGTTTTGAATAAGATTCAAAAAGTTAAATAAACTATTTAATAACCTTTAGATTTTCTTTATGAAAGGAAATCAAAGACATAGATCTTGTGATCTTTCTTAAGTCTTATGAAGACTACACTAAGAAATATCTACAAGTGTTTGAAGCATTAAAAAGGAAGTTAGGGCATGTGCTTAAATAGAGAACTTATTGAAGTCTCTATTGTATGCAAGTGAGTTGAGATAAATCTATCTAAGTTCAAAGTCGACTCTAAGATATATGATGTCTTACGAGAGTGATTAAATTGGAAAGATTAAATGCAGATATGGAAGGTGAAGCAAACGTTGTGACACTTACCATATTCTGGATCTAGTTAACTGATAAGGGAACTAAATAAATGTTATTGTGTTCCGGTTCTTATGAAAAACATATTTTCAGTTGCTTGTTTGGATTTAGTAGACATATTCAATTGTAAAGAATAAATGTTATTCCGATAAAGTTGAAAGGTCACCGAATCTAACATACTAGATTGTTGTCACTATATAGTTGATATATGTGATGAAATCTCAACTAAATGTTTATATGGCTGTTATCCTCAATATTTGGTGGTTGTTCTAGAAGTCGACCCTCTGGAAGAGAAACGCATAATCAAATGTCATTCAGATGATGTCTGAACCATGTGATTATGAATCATATGGGTAATGCATATCTTATCTAAAGATGACTAATATACCCTTTTATGAAAAGGTTATGAATTCTAGAAAAATTATCTAAAACCTAAACATACCGATGTTTGTTTGCTTATGACAATTAATGCCACAAATAATTGTTTATTAATCTCTATGACTATTTTTAGAAATAGTTGAATGTACTTATAGAAGTGCAACAATTCGGAAAGCCCGAAAAGTTCGAGCTAGTACAAATATGATATTGATGAGCTACTTAGGAATTAATCTTCAAATAGATTGAAGCAATTAATATCTATAGGGTGTTTCAGAAGACGTCTGAAATTGAATAAGATTCTCCCTTGAAGGATACCATCTTTGGGATACGCAATTAGATTGTGTTCCCAAAATGGAAACAACACTTTATATGATAAAGGTGTGATGCAAGCCATGCGAAGTATCCTTTACCCGTTTCGGGATAGTGCCCTTATACTTAACCGAGTTCCAAAGAATGAAGGTTGAATAAATTCCATATTAGATATGGAAGAACATAATGTCGAATCTATCTTAACCGATGATTTGAAGTTGTCATAGGCAGAGTCAGAAAGGCTTGGAGCCTAGTACGACATATGCAACTTTGTGGAATATCTTAGCAAGTATGCTAGATATTATTTACTCGTCTGCGGAGCAAAAGGTGTTTGTCTCCAAACATGCTGTCTTCTAGAGGAAATGTTTTTTCCAAAAGAAATAGTGGGAGTAAATTAGATCTCAAAAGTGTTTGAGAACCACAAAGATACTTTGAACCATTGGAACGTGAGCAGACACCACAATGAGGTGTAGAACACTGCTCAGTGCACATGAAAGTTTTGTAAGTCTGTGGATAACCTCAAGCCTGAAAAGGCTGCTGGTATGTTCATCTAGAATAATGAATATCTCACGACTTAGGAAGGAATGTTTGAAAGGCAAGATTGAGAGAACTGGCCAGGAGCCATAATATTTGAATTAGATTCCATCAGTGACAACCAGGTTATGAACCTAGTCTATCTTACCTAGAGGGAATGTCCCTATAAGGCTGAGCACAATTCTATTCAGACTATGCTTGTTGTAACTTCGTATCATGGCTATATGATAGTGTTGAAGACGTTGGGCAAACAACTCGATGTTCATAGACGATAACATGATATGTGAGCCCACGAGATCTATTTATGGACTGAAACAAGTTTCTCTAGACGATTTCTTTGTTTGATAATCAAAGGAGTTTGATTTAGTCAAAAGAAGGATATGCCCATTATGCAAGATGTATAGTGGGAGTGTGTTATGATTTTTAAGTAAGGTATTGGATATCTCTTTCGGGAATTATCACCCCATGTCACAGACAATTAATGTTTGGTAGTTCAGGTCTTTACGAAAGCACTTGGATTAGCAGTTCTTATTTTAGAAATAAGAATCTATAGCGATAGATTTAACTACTGTTAGATTATAGTTTACCTATATAGATGTGATGCTAAAAGAGTTTAGCATAGATCACGATGGGGATTCTGCTAGCCAGTGTTCTCAAGATCTATCTATGTTAGGACGTTCGTCCTAAAGATAAGGTGAAATATGATGCTTATGGAAGGTTTCCATTGCTACTGCGATAGGAACCATCATAAAAGTAATGCCAGATGTTCATACTTCATGAAGAGTCATGAGCAAGTATGGAAGTAAATCTGGTGAATGTCGAGAACATCCTTAAACAAGTTAAGAATGGTTTCCTAGTTTATACAGACGTGTATCTTAAGTCTTATGAAGGCTAGTGGGAGCTACAGTCTGGGTTTGCAGTCACTTGGATTAAGTGATACAGTGAGCTGGAAATGTTCTTGGCTATGGGTCACTGTAAATTCTACAACTAGGCCAAAACACAGTAGTGCCTTGGAGGCCTAGCGGGAGCAGTACATGGATCTATGAGGTTCATTCCTGAACCTTGTACTATTCTTCCACCTTTTCTATATAGCTGATATAGTAAGTGGATTCATTGCTTGAAGCAAGGACCAGGGTCTCATAAGAGATTCATGTGTGTGTTGAGGCGGTTTATTTGACTTGATCATTTGGAGCTTGGTATGAAGATAGTCTGAGTCTCCACGCATAGCGATCCGTTTATGGCTAGAGCTAGTTGCGAGTATTACATGAGATTCTTGTGTTTTAACTTGGTCTTGTGTGTGCGAGTTATTGGTTTTAGGCCAAGTGGGAGATTGTTGAAATAGTGTCCTAAACCCAATCGGGTTGGACCGGATCTGACCGGGTCGGATCATTTCTACTATTTCTTTAAGTTTGTACATATATTAAATGATTTTTCTGTTGTCATATATTTGTTCTTTTAAAGAACCAATTTTGTGAATTGTTATATGATAACGTCCTTAGTGTTAAACTATGATAGAGACACCATGATAGGCGATTATGGTTGATGAGATCTCTAATCACTTTAATAAGTTTGATACTTAAATGTCTCTAGGCAGATGTACTATTAAATAGGGCATTGATAGTATGAATAGGCTAGCACGTATTAGATGTCTTATGTCTTTAAGGGCAGGAATAGATCTCGTCTATCAAAGTGTAGAGACACTTGGACTATACGTGGATGTGTATTAGAGAATGCGTACGTTAGACTGACCCACTTACATTAAGTGTCACACTATGTGGCGGTTGTGTAATTATCCTTAAGACCGGAGTCTTCATGGCATCACGGTGTGGATTGTCATGCTTTGACACTATTGAGGTTTCTTCTAGCCACGGGGAGATCATGCGGTAGTGATTGTGTATGATATTGAAGCATGCGGAGTATACATACATGATTGGTCATCCAGGAATCGCGTATCCTATGATTGGGATCGAATATCCGAAATGGCCTTCTTATAAGGAATGCCTAGCTCTCGAGAATCTTTGCAAAGTGGGAGTAAATGTGTTATTCCGAGAGAGCATGATATCCAGATTATAAGATACGATCGTTAATGTATTGACACTCGAGATACGATCGTATGGATATTATTACAGCGATTGGATTGTAATTTACACGGTAACAGTTTCACATGAAAGGTAGTATTCATTTCATTTGACTCTTCTGATGATTGGGGGTCACGGTGTGTTGCTAGACGCTATCCCGTGATCGGTAGGCATGAAGGGAATTTTCATAATTTGCACTTTGTGTCTACGGCCAACACATTCGGAAGCCTATCGGGTCACACACATATGAACATCTAGCCGGATTAAAATGTGGTTATAGATGATAACCAAATAAGGAAAGTTTATCTCGTACTATAAAGGTTATAGTGGTCAATTAATATGGTGGTATTTATTTATTAAGAATAAATAGAATACAAGATATTAATTATGTTGATTAATTAAATATGTATATTGATACATATAATTTCTAAATATATATATATATAATATACATGTATTTTACAAATTAATTAATCATAGCATTGTATTAATTAAAAAATATTCTGGATGCCAATAAAAGGCTATATGGGGCGCAGGATTAATGTGTATAAGATACCCTTGAATTGTGCAATTTAATTAATAATATTACCATATATTAATATTAGATATTAATTAATAACTATAGATTTGCACACATGTGTAAATAGATTTATGGTAATAAGATAAATATAATCAATATAAGATATTGGCAATATTTAGATTTTATTTAATATGATATATTATAATAAAAGAGATAAATCCATCTAGGATATTTCCTTATTTTATTGGGAAAATGTTTTCTTCTCCTCCACTCATATTTGGGGCGCCACTTTTCCTATGAAAAGGAAGTGGGTGTCAAGCTCTTTTGTACATCACAATTGCAAGAGCTTATAGTTCTTGTGTAAAATAGAGAGCATCTTATAGTGAGTTAGAGAGGGGAAAAAGGCCGATCTAGCAACCGGAGTTTTCCAATAGCAATCCAAGGAGGATTCTGAGGAGGAGTTCGTGTGGATTAACGATAGAGGGCAGACGCGTGGATGGCTTGTGCATTGTACTACTCTCCGTTGACGGTCAAAGCGACGATCTTATAGATCATCAAGGTATAACCGTCGAACTACTTAACGTGTTTATTTCATTAAACGAAGAACGATGTAGAAAAAGGAAATCAAATTTCAAATTCCGCTGCGTTAAACTAGTGATTTCCTAACAAATAGTTCAACATAGCAAGTTTCAGTTGTGTCTGGACTTGCTGAATATTCAAAGCTTATAATATGGAAATCTGGATACTCAGCTGAGGGTAGTTCATCAGAGTGGATTCTGTGGAGAAGTCTGGTACATGTACATCTGGCATTGCCGAATGCATCTGGTATAAGTACAACTGTTTGTGCAATCTGGTTGACTGTGAATGAGAGTTCAAGTCATGTTGGAGATTTGTCAGCAAATTGACTTGATCTCTAATCTGGTAGAACTAATCTCTTAGTTAGCTGAGTGATTGTCAGCTGAGTAAGAGTGCTCAAGTCTTTGGTAGTCAGCTGAGTCCTTATGAAGTCCGCAACCTACTAAGGTCTGTTGAGGTTTCTTGAATATTGATGAGTTTTACGTCTTAGCTGGTTGGTTACAATTTTGGAAGGTCAGATACTACTGAGTTTCATCTGGTAATGTCAGCTGATGCTGGGCCCACATCTGGGGCATTTATGGCAATTTCGACAAAGATCCTTTGGCGGCTAGGGTTTAAGGAATTGTGCCTATAAATATGAACTGTTGTAATCAATATAGTGTGTGTGTAATCCGTATAAATTCAGTGCATGGTAAAATACCTCTTTTCTATCCGTGGAGTAGTGATGTTAGTCAACTAGTTGATGCATTTCACGATGTTTTATCCTCATTTCTCATGCATTTAATGATGTTCTCGTATCCGTATGAGTCATTAGTTGCTTATTTTCACCCAAATGTGTAGATAGTAATTATTATATAAAATATCCTATTTTGATAGTTTTGTACCGGTTATAGTAACCGGAGCGTCGTGTCGGGTTTATGCTTGGTATTTTTGTGTTGTATTGCAGGATTATAGGTTGACCAAGACCCCGATTGACGCCACGTGTTGAGTTTGATGGCTAGAAGAGTGTGCCGGAAGTTTATGGGTTCAAATGGATCATTTGTCTTTTGAGTTTCTACCGTAGCATACATTCAAAGGACATTTGACCAAGATTAGAGGCATTTTCTGGAGAATAATTCATAACAATAGTTGTAGAACAAGAAACGAGCTTTCCAACGCATCTTGAATCACATCAATCGGAACTCTACAACTCAAGTTATGGCGATTTTTCTGAGCTTCTGTGAAATCGGCGCACGGCAACTTATTGTGGTGCGCGCCGAACGTCACTGTAGCTATTCAGAGAGTTTCCGACCTTTAGCGGCGTACGCCGAAATGCCACAGAAGCAGATTTTCAGCTTTTTAAACCTCATTTTAGATCTAATTTTGGGGCCTTCGACCCCAACTTCATCTTCTCAATTTCTCCCCTCTCCCTTGAAGGCACCTCCACGCCCCAAGGGGCTCTCCTAGCCTAACCATTGCAATATTTTAGACATTAATTCTACTTGTAATCTTAGAAGAATCTCTACTTGAACCTTTTGGAGTTGATTTTGTGAAGGAAACCCATCTCTTTTGATGTAATTTTTCTCCATGGATGAACCTTGAATAGTCAATGCAATTATTCTCTTTTGAAGTACTTGCAATCTTGTGGGTAAATTCTCTCTTATTATTTCTAGTTTTATGTTCATAGTTATGAAGTTCTTAAGTGACAATTTGACCTTCATAGCCATGGAAGGCTAATATTTTGCTAGCCAAGATGATGTATTTATGATAGTTTTAATTTCTATTAGTTGATTGGGAATGTTGTTATGTATTTCAAAGCTTCATGGGTTGTTGTTATCTTTTCCTATTTTCATTGAATTGCTTGTCGGTGTTGGATTGATCACCTAGCACTAGCACACACACACTTAGTTGAGACCGAAAGGAGATGCTTGGTGTGGGAGAAGGGATAGGAGAACCGGAAGGTAAAATCGACCTTAAGTGGAATTCAATTTCTTATCCGGGGGTTATTGACATTGTCATTGCATTCAAGATCTTAATCATGTTGAATCATTAGGTCTAGGGTTCTTAGACCAAGGAGGAGGCATATAGTAGTTTCATTCACTCGTATGAGGGGAAATTACTAGCTTAGGAGTGCACTGATAACACACACCTGAACACCATTGGAAGGTTGGTAGGTAGTTCATTCCCATGATGCTAATAGAGGTTTGCTTGATCAATGTATTATCTTGGCTAGGCTTTTTATCATTTATCACCCTTTGTAGTAGTATATTTCTAGATACAATTACCTTCTTGTATTATTGCGACTTAGATCAAGATAATAATAGCTTTTCGGTGTTCAACCTCACAATCCTCGTGGATACGGCCTTGACTCACCAACTAGGCTACAGTTGGCCCGGTACACTGCTGGTTTGACTGAACACCCAGTAGGGACACGTCAAGCTTTTTGGGCGCCGTTGCCAGGGATTGTGTAACGGTTGATACTCATATTAGCTAGAAAATTCTTGAGAATAAGTCATTCTTTTCTAATCTTTTCTATTTTGATTTTGGTGCTTACCTCTTTGGTAAAATACCAAGTGTTATTTGATTGTGTTCTTGTTGTTTCTCTCTTGTAGTGGATGAACAAGTTCTCGTCGAGGAAAGGCACCCGACACTCTCATTGTTCCGGATATCAACACATATCTTAGGGATATTGTTAAGGAGAAGAAAGGTAGTCAAGCTCATCGTAGTTTGGAACTTGGTGAAAAATCTTCACAAAAGCATCATCCTATCAAGAAGAAGAAATGGATGAGAATCTATTGAATGCCAAGACGGGCAAGAACATGGGAATGCCCAAGTTGAACAAAACATAATCCCTCAAAATCCAAATTCTAATCCACACAACAACAATCCACCACCACCAAATATACCACTTCCACCACTCAACAACCAAAACCACAACAACTCCCCACTTCCTTTCGAACCATATCCACAAAGTCCACCACCTCCACTCGAACCACCACCACCAATTCCTACACCACCCCATGAACCATATCCATAAGATCCACCCTCAAATCCACCCTACCAAAATACACCGCTTTGTGAGCATGCCATTCAAAGAAAAAATCAAGTTCATAATCCTATTCGGCTACCTCACATTGATGCTAAAAACTTTTCAATCAAGTCTCACATGTTCGGTCTAGTGGAGAGTAGAGCTCAATTCAACGGAAAGTCCCATGATGACCCACATTCACATCTTTATAACCTTGAAGAAATATGCAATACGGGATTCCAAAGTAGTGTTTGTCAGGAATTTACCCGTCTTGCATTATTTTTTTTTCTTTGAAGGGTTAAGCAAAGGAATGGCTTATGTCACTTCCCCACCATCACTTGCAATCATGGGATGATATACAAACCGAGTTTTTGAAGCAATACTTTCCACCGGGTAGATATTTGGAGTTGAAGGTAAGAGTTGCTAATTTCAAGCAAGATTTAATTGAATCATTGGACAATGCTTGGGACCATTTTAAGAAGCTTTTGAGGGCATGTCCAAACCATGATTATACTTTGGACATGCAAGTCCAATTATTTTGTAGTGGCTTGCATAAAGGCTCAAGGGCACAAATTGATTTGGCATGCCATGGATCACTTATGATGAGCACGGCCTAAGATGTTTATAAGGCTATTGAAAGAGTGACAAGAAATGAGAAATTGTGGGATCCCGGTCCAAGTGAAACAGAAGTTGCCATTGGGGATGAGAAGATTTTGAACGAGGAAGAAATTTTGAGAGAAATGGTGGTGATAAATAAGAAGATGGATGAATTACATACGGGGAAGAGAGAGTTGAATCGTAAAAAATGTGATGATGTGACATTTGGTGTTTTTCATATCGATGAATTATCCAACTCCGATGTATCTATACAAGAAGAAATGAGTTTATTGAGACAACGTTGGGATTTGAACAACACTCACACCAATGTTTTTTAACCACCTTACATTTACCAACAAGTTCCTACTCAACAAGCACGTGTTCAACAAAGTTCTCAATCAACGGAGGATGTCTCCCATTTGAAAATTTTGATGGAAAACTTGATGGGAGTTGTGTCTACTCACGCCGCCAATATGCAAACAATGATGACTTTTATTGGTATGATGTCTCAAGAGGTTGGTACTTTGAAAACATCTATGAGTGGCCACGAAATGAGAATGAGAACGATGGAGGCATCAATAAGAGTTATTGAAGACCTTTTGACTATGGAAGGCGAGAGACATAGTAGTAGACCACCGGGTGGATTACCAAGAAACACCGAGAGAAACCCGAGGGAAGTAAATTCCATTATCACTCGAAGTGGGAGGTTTGTGAAAGTAATGGAGTGGCAATTCATTGAAACAATAAAGTTGAAGATTACTTGGACAAGGAATTTGAAGACCAAGAGTTGACCGAGGAAGAAGAAGAAATTGTTGATAATTTTTTGAGAAATGATGGTTATGTCAATGTGGAAAAGGAAGAAGAATGGGTGAAAGTGCCATGAATATTGAAGAATCCAAGGGCAAGTGATCTAAGAACTCTATTCAATGAACATGTAAGAAATGATCATGTTGAAGAGAACACGGTTTCTAAGGAGCCTTCACCGGTTCATACCCAACAAGCTGAAAGGAAACCAATACAAAATTCAAGGAAAGAAAAGCAAAATGACCCAAATTGGCACCCAACCAATGCACAAACTTTCAAGGAAGCTTCACCATCTTCATCAAACGACAAAGGTAAGGGAGGTATACATTCTAACCCTACTTTAATTGATCTTGAGTCACTTCCATACCCCCGAGAGAGCAAATTAAAAAGATGAAGTTGGATAAGAAATATGCACGTTTTCTTGACACTTTTCGGCACTTAAATATCAATATCCCTTTCATTGAAGCACTCACAAATATGCCGGCGTATGGTAAGTTTCTTAAGGACATACTCTCCAAAAAGAAACGGTTGGAAGAGCATGAGACGGTATGTTTAAGTGAGGAGTGTTCCGCCGTGCTTCAACACAAGCTCCCTCCTAAGCTTAAAGACCCCGGGAGTTTTACGATCCCATGTGAGATTGAGGGATTTTTGTTTAAGAAGGTGCTATGTGATCTCGGTGCGAGCATAAACCTCATGTCCTATAATGATTTCATGAAAATTGGCATAGGCAAGCTCAAGCGTACGGAGATGACTCTCCAACGTGCGGATAGATCCATAAAACGTCCAAAGGGAGTCATTGAGGATGTACTAGTGAAGGTTGATAAAAAAGATTTCCTCGCCGCTTTTGTTGTTATGGATATGGAGGAAGGGTACACTACACCTCTTATCCTCGGTAGACCATTTTTAGCAACGGGGGAGGCCGTGATTGATGTTTGTAAGGGAGAGTTTAGTTTGGGAGTTAATGATGAGCGCGTTGTCTTCAACATCTACACTTCATTGAAATATCCACGCACGACACTAGAATCTTGTTCTTTTGTGAACACATCGTGTCCCCTTGTTGTGGATTGTACTAACTCGCAGGTAGTTGAAGAATACGTGAGCAATAAAGTGAAGGCTCGCAAACCAAAAGCTCAAAAATCAAAGGAAAATGTCAAAAATCGTTGGGATTGGTGGAATTAGTCTAACCTATGTTGGAGGCCGGTATTGATAAAAAAGACGGATGCGGTGTGCGAGGATGACCCACCACCTGTGCATTAAAGACCTAAGTAAGGCAAAGTCTGGCTATAGACTATAAATTTAGCAACCTTTGGGTACTATCTTTCTTTTTACTTCTTAAGCATTATCTTTTGGTTGGCTTTTGTGCTTGAAATTGCATGCTTATGTGAGTAATTGTTAGTGGTATCCATGCATGATAATCTGTATAATTTCCACCCTTTCTACCGTATAATCCCGTCGAGCAAACGACGTTAAACAAAAGCGCTACCGGGAGGCAGCCCGTAAAAGTTAAGTATAATGTTTTTGCTCTTTTGTGAGGCCCGGTGTGGCCAATGATACGTTTGTGTCTACATTTTAGTTGATACTTTGCTTCTACTTGGGATTGCTTTTCATTTCATTGGTTGTCTTAATGTTCATGCCCACCCACCCACCCTTTTATAGCATCCCGGTACTTGTTTTGACTAGTTTTGATTCCCTTTTGTTTCCTTAACTACTTTCTTACTACTCACTTTCCATTGAGGACAATGCAAGTTCGTAAGTTGGGAGTGGGAACGTAGTTAATCCAACAAAAGGTAATGTCATTAAATGTTTGAGAAACACATAGTTTTGTGAATTTTCGAGCAATTTAAAGTTGAACAAACCACCTTTTGTGAAATGATATGGTTTTGCAATTGATAGAGTGAGTACCTCAACGAAATGAGTAACCTTGGTGACATGTAAGTGCATTTTAATCGCGAATCTTTGATTGTAGTGTGAATTTTTGAGTACGTATATTCTGATCGTTTGTTAACATGCAAACTTTTGTGCAATCATGTAAGCTTGCTTCCATAGCAACTAGAACTTAGGCTTGATATCCTTTCGAGGTGAAATAGAAAGGTGTTTGGAGTCGGAGTTAGGGATGACGGTCATGGCATTTCTTTGACTCAACCATAGCCAAATGACCTTCCCGAACGTAATTTCCATTTGTCCCCATCTTAGCCTTTGTAGAGTGGTGAGACCCCACTCGAAACTAGCCATTAGTGATTAACCTCATTATATCTGACCCTTAGCCTAATTTTGGTCTACATTCCCTTGGCATCCCGCAAGTTTAGCAAGTTTCTATGGAATGTGTGGTGATTACTTTGGAGTTAAAAGCTGGATGACATTATTGGCACAAAGTTGAGATGGTATCTTATGATGTTCGGAGCCCATTGGTGTATATATGTTTCTTTGAAGTTCGTTAAAAAAAATGAAAATTCAAAAATAAAAAATCCAAAAAAGTTTCCAAAAATCAAATGAAGTTTAATAAAGTTGTATATAAAAGTCAATAAATGGTGAGTATTAGAAGGCAATTTTGAAGGACAAGTTCAACAAGTCCAAGTAATGTAAGTTTGGGTGATAAATCAATTGAAGTGGTACTTTATCTCTTATGTGTATTGTTGAGGAGACATCTTTGGCAATTATGCGAGAGAGTTGGAGTTGCCAATTCAAAAATCATTGGAATTGAAGGTGTAGATTCTTGCTATCTTGCATGTGTTCTTTTTGATATATCCTTTTATCCCTTCGATTAGCCAATACCCGAGCCTAACGTTACAAGCTTGCAAGTCCTACCCGATCTAACTCCATGACTCTGAATGCCTCGATTAGTGGAGATTGATATCATTCTTAAGCATATGGTTTGCACCTAATAAGTCTTGCATGCATGATTTCATATTTGATTGCTTGGTAACAAATTTTAGGAGTATTCACGCATACACTCCACTACTTTCTTAGATTGAGGTTAACATGTGGTTATAGGTACGATTGGTTGCATCATCTAGTTGAGCTCTTACTTCTTGATATTGTATGACCCTATCTCTTGACTTGAGTTGTTTGTCGCTTTATTTGCTTGAGGACAAGCAAAAGATAAGTGGGCAGTTGTGATGTGAGTCAACTAGTTGATGCATTTCACGATGTTTTATCCTCATTTCTCATGCATTTATTGATGTTCTTGTATCGGTATGAGTCATTAGTGGCTTATTTTCACCCAAATGTGTAGATAGTAATTATTATATAAAATATCCAATTTTGATAGTTTCGTACCGATTATAGTATCCGGAGCGTCATGTCGGGTTTACGCTTGGTATTTTGTGTTGAATTGCAGGATTATAGGTAGACCAAGACCCTGAGTGACGCCACGTGTTGAGTTTGATGGCTAGAAGAGTGTGCCGGAAGCTCATGGGTTCAAACGGATCATTTGTCTTTTGCGTTTCTACCGTAGCATACATTCAACGGACATTTGACCCAGCTTAGAGGCATTTTCTGTTAGGTGTAGTGCCTAAAAGACAATTATGTAATTGTTTTAGGACAGAATTAATAATTCATCTTATTATATGCATGTATGCTTATAATAAAGACACTACTGAAAACCCTAAGTACCTCGTTTATGTAATCACATAACTCAGTGTATGGCTATACACACGAGGATTGAGTTAGTGAGATGTACTTAAAATTAACTTAGTCCGTAGTGTTTATTAATCTGAGTATGGGTCTCATGATTAATTTTCTAATAATGCGCCCAGAACACTTTAGGTGTGACAGTCATATCCGGACTGTCGGTAATAGGGTACCTAGTTGGGCATTTATATATGATGATGATCATATAGGGCTGGACCGATTTGATTTGAGTTCTCGATATAATTCTGTAATCGAGAAGTCTTATCGAATCACAAGATGATCATATATGGATTAATCTTAATCCGGAGGTGATCACGACGTACGACTTAGACTAGGGTAGAGTTTGATGTGTTAGTAAGGATCACTTCGAAGTATGTGGTCCAACACTTCTCGTTGGCTCTATTTTGGGATGAGTGAGTGGTCTGTGCTATCACAGATATGGAATCCATTCCTTCCCTCGGGAAGTAGACAGACGCTTCCTTATTTGTCGACCACGAAACGATCGATCGGCCGAGTTCATATCATATTGGTTATGAACTAATTGATCACTAGGGGGTTAATGGTAAATAAGGATAATATGTTTCGAGAAGGGTTTACGGAAATATCCCGAATCGAAGTGAACAGTCTATGGAGGATTTATCCGTATGAAATGATTATATTAGTGGACGCTTTCGACTCATAAATTGAGTGTAAGTTATCTATATTCGATAGAGTTCAGTTTCGGGTTTATGGTGGTGTAATCCCGGAATTAATAGGTTGGATATAATTATTCTGTCTGATGAATAATTTTATTCGATTTATTGTAGCTACTGAATATGGGTCCATGGTCCCCGATGTGGCTCCTAATATAGCATGTAGGTTTCTCGTCATTGCACCTCAATTATAATTAAATAGTTGGATTGGACTATTTAATTGATATGTGAATTAATTGTTTAGTTGGACTAAATAATTAAATACACAGAAAAGACATTTTTTGTGGACTCGTTCCAAATTAGTGTGTTGACCTTTTGACCTAATTGGTCAAATATAGAAAAAATGTGTGTGAACCTTTTTGAGAAAAAAGTGGCGCCATTTCATATTAAGTATTATTAAGAAATTAGTTTTCTTGGATAATTATTTAATATCTGATTTATCTTTTATTTGTTAAATGATAATTCATGGAATATTAGATAATAATATGATTTATCCTAATTTGTTTGGGATAATTATTTTATTTATCTTTTATTTGGAAAAAGGATTAATGTAATAGTTATCTCTTAATTATTAAATCCTTGGAGGACAAGGATTACTCTCCTATATAAAGAGAGATCTCCCAAGCCTTTTGACACATTACAATTCACGCCATATTGGAAGAAAAGTACCTTAGAATTTTCGGCTAATTTCTTCGGGTTTCGAGTTGGAATAATCTTCGGGATTATTCCGGTAGCATATCAAGGAGGTCCGGCGGCGGGAAACACCATCCACCTGGTGTTGCTGGGAGACACACGTTGGAAGGCTGTGGCTTCTCAATACACGTGTTCTTAGAGATCTATCGTTGTTGGAGTTAAGCACCATAAAAAGTTTGGCTCCTAAACCCCCTTGTAGTTAGATCTTTAATTTATGTTCTTTGTTTCGTTTAGATCTAGATCTGATGCATTCCGCTGCGTAATCGGGTCAATCTATGATTGATCCGACGATATTACATCTAACATTTTCTGGAGAAGACTTCTTAATGATAGTTGTAGATCAAGAAACACGCTTTCCAACGCATCTTGAATCACATCAATCGGAGCTCTACAACTCAGGTTATCGTGATTTTGCTGAGCTGCTGTGAAATCGGCGCACGCCAACTTATTGTGGCGCGCGCCGAACGTCACTGTAGCTATTCAGAGAGTTTTAGACTTTTAGCGGCATACGCCAAAATGCCACAGAAGCAGATTTTCAGCTTTTTAAACCTCATTTTAGATCTAATTTTGGGGCCTTCGACCCCAAATTTATCTTCTCCATTTCTCCACTCTCCCTTGAAGGCACCACCATGCCCCAAGGGGCTCTCCTAGCCTAAACATAACAATAGTTTAGACATTAATTCTACTTGTAATCTTAGAAGAATCTCTACTTGAAGCTTTCGGAGTTGATTTTGTGAAGGAAACCCATGTCTTTTGATGTAATTTGTCCATGGATGAACCTTGAAGAGTCAATGCAATTATTCTCTTTGAAGTACTTGCAATCTTGTGGGTAAATTCTTCTCTTATTATTTCTAGTTTTATGTTCATAGTTATGAAGTTCTTAAGTGACAATTTGACCTTCATAGCCATGGAAGGCTAAGCTTTTTCTAGCCAAGATGATGTATTTGTGATAGTTTTTTTATCTCTATTAGTTGATTGAGAGTGTTGTTTTGTATTTCATAGCTTCATGGGTTGTTGTTATCTTTTCCTATTTTCATTGAATTGCTTGTTGGTGTTGGATTGATCACCTAGCACACACACACACACACACACACACACACACACACACACACACACACACACACTTAGTTGAGACCGAAAGGAGATGCTTGGTGTGGGAGAATGGATAGGAGAACCGGAAGGTAAAATCGACCTTATATGGAATTCGATTTCTTATCCGGGGGTTATTGACATTGTCATTGCATTCAAGATCTTAATCATGTTGAATCATTAGGTCTGGGTTCTTAGACCAAGGAGGAGGCATAGAGTAGTTTCATTCACTCGTATGAGGGGAAATTACTAGCTTAGGAGTGCACCAATAACACACACTTGAACACCATTGGAAGGTTGGTAGGTAGTTCATTCCCATGATGCTAATAGAGGTTTGCTTGATCAATGCATTATCTTGGCTAGGCTTTTTTTTATATCATTTATCACCCTTTGTAGTAGTAGATTTCTAGATACAATTACCTTCTTGTATTATTGCGACTTAGAACAAGATAATAATAGCTTTTCGGTGTTCAACCTCACAATCCTCGTGGATACGACCTTGACTCACCAACTAGGCTACAGTTGACCGGGTACACTGCCGGTTAGACTGAACACCCAGTAGGGACACGTCAAGTAGTCGGCACAACACCGAAAACCACATTAAATCTTGTGTTCTTCTTGTTTCTATTATTTTCTATGATTATTTATGTTAGATTGCTTCTCTGTTTATCTCTTTTGTATCTAGATTCCCTTCCATGGTTATAACACACACCACTATTGATGGAGAACACTCCTCATTAAGTGCTTTACGGCACCAAACCAGATTACTCTATGTTCAAAGTTTTGGGTTGCTTAGTTTTTTCTTGCACACTTAGCAGTACAGAACAAAGTTTGACTCCAATTGTAGGACTTGTGTCTATCATTGAAATTCAAAAACTTCCACCTGTACATCACCAACAAAGATTTATTTGTTGCTAGAAACGCTCAATTTCCTGAAACTTACTTTTCACTATTTCAGCAGGTTTTAGGCAAGGCTAAATATATGTCTGACATGCCAGTCCCATTGCCAGTCATGGGTAGTTTTGATGATCTGTTGAATGCGTCTGCAGAGTAGTCTAGCACCCGACCGGCTGCAACTGAGGCCTCAAATAAAGGACATGCTCCTAACATCCAAGCACCTACACCTGTTCAGCTGAGGAGATCAGCAAGGATTAAGAAAACACCAACCTTTTATCAATGTGGTGCTCATACAGTATAGAAGTCTCCGCATCAGCTAAGTGATGTGATGAATCTAGAACAACTCTAAGTAGAGTATGCCTGATATGTCAATGCAATTGATGATGTTAAAGAACCTAAGACTTATAACCAAGCAATCAAGCATGATGAGTGGAAAGAAGCCATGCAAAAGGAGATTGAAGCTTTACAGACCACTCATACTTAGGAAGTTGTTGATCTACCATAAGGAAAGAAACCTATTGGGTGCAAATGGTTTATAAAGTAAAATATAACCCTGCTAGCTCAATAAAAAGATGCAAAGCAAGATTAATTGCAAAAGAGTATACTCAGACATATGGCATTGACTATCAATAAATCTTTTCCCCTGTTGTCAAAATTACCACGATAAAAACTAGTTACTTTTTATGCAATCGTTTCGCAAATTTGAGTTGCTGAGGATGTTCAGAGGCTAAAAGCTTCATCAAACGAGTATTGTGAAGCCGTCCAACAATTGTTGATTTCGTTTTCTTCGATTATACTGTGAGTTTTTAATAAAGGTTGTTTCTTATTCATGCTTATTCATGTTTAAATTGCTCTTATATCGGAAGATGTGCATGTGTTGATTGTTTATTGTTGATGGAAGTCTTAATAAACCCTAGATCACCATGAATAAGAATAGTAATTCGAATCTATCATAACGGAAGTTAATAGGTTTGATTACTAGATTATAAACACAAAGTTTACACCTTTGGTTAGAAAACGCGTTAATCTTACATCGGAAGATAATAGATTAATAGATGAACTTTCTAAGGAATTAGGGTTCATGTTTAGGTGAGGTGAATCACAACCTAGATAAAAACTCGCAATATAATCGAGATAGGAAATCAATGCTTGTTGGATAGGTGGATCAATCCTCGTTTGCTCGTTATAAATTTGATTTAAATCCTTAAAAGCTTGAATTTGTCTAGTTAGTTTACTTTTATCTGCATCTTAGATTAGTTAGTTTAAATTGGTTCGCAGCCCGTATCCTTCCCGGCTTTAGATCATCTCTTCCCAGCTTTACGTTTTAGTTAAGTTTAATTTTCAGCATTCGTTTAGTTTTATCCGCTATTTAGCTTAGTAATTGTGACATAGGTTAGTTAGATAAAAACTAGAAATCACAATCGTTTAGTTCCCCGTAAGATCGACCCGGCATTAACCGCTATTACTACGATCCTTATACTTGAGGTTAACCGGATTATTACTTGTTTATTCTGTGTTGATAAAATCCGTGACAAGTTTTTGGCGCCGTTGCCGGGGAACCGGACGGTTGCCTAGTTTTTGTTTTTGTTTTTTTTTTTGTTTGTTTTAAATTCTTGTTTTTAGGTTAGATCTTTTCAGTCTCTGTTTGTTGTTAGTAGTTTAGTTGTTTTTGTTCGTTTATCTGTCGTTTTATTTGTATTTCCGTGAGTAGTTAATATAAATTTTTTTTTTTTGCTTCTAGTCTAGACTCGTTTTTTCGTGTTTGTACTCGTTTTCTAATCGTTTCGCCCGCTTGGACGAGCGTCCGTTGTACTAGACGCCCGTCCGCTTCTTGCTCTAGTCGGACGAGCGTTCATACCTCTCGGACGCCCGTCCAAAGGAGTTCGAAAAAAAACGGACGAGCGTTCATATTTTGAACGCCCGTCCATTCTGAAAACTAGTCAGACGAACGTCCAGTTAATTGGACGCCCGTCTGTCCTGTCTGCCATTAGTTTTTATTTTTATTTCAATTAGGTTTTCTGTTTTTCGTAGGTAAGTGTCGTAGGTAGGTTTCTTAGGTTGAATCATCTGACTCCACACCTTTCACGATCAAATTTTAGGATAAAAGGGTCCGTTTTAGCACTTGATAGTATTTTGGCCATAACTTTCGGCTCGAGTGTCGGATTGGCGCGCAGGACCCCAATTCGGAAAGCTCGTTCCGACGCCGACGACGTGGCAGACCGCCGGAGGCCGTCCGACACCGTTTTCGAGGTCAAAATCCACTGTTTTCCATTCCATTTTGGGCTCAGAAGATTTCAACACGTTTTTAGTGTTTCCTGTTTTTCTGTTTTTAAATTTTTCGTAGTTAAGTTTCGTAGTTTTTGATTCCTCTAGGTTTAGTTATCCTTTCCCTCTGTCTGATCTGTCCTTTCGTCACTTTCTATCCTTTCTTGCTCAACACCTTGAGTTGGTGTTCGGTTTATGCAAACTCGTAGTCATAAGGGACCACTAATCTATTCCCCTGACCCCGAGCGGACCATAGTCCGACCCAATAGGCGGAGACTTCGTTTCGACGAAGGAAACGCTCTAGATCAAGAATTTGAGCAATATCTTTCGGGAGAAATCGAAAGAATAGTAATAATGGCAGCGGAAGATAGACGGACGTTGGCCGACTATGCCATGCCCGGTACAGTCACCATAAACCCGGCTATCGTCATGCCTACCATTGCTGCTCCAAACTTCGAGCTTAAACCCGGACTTATTCAGATGATGCAGCATGCATCGATTTTTCACGGCTATCAATCGAAAACCCCCACACTCACTTACACACATTCTTGCAAATATGCGGTACTACCCGTATCCAAGGTGTAAGTGATGATGCCATCAAGCTCAAACTATTTCCATTTTCCTTACGGGGGGAAGCACTCGAGTGGTATCACTCCCTCCCTTCTGAATCCATCACTACGTGGGCTGAGCTCGAGAAGGAATTTCTAAGTCAATACTTTCCTCCTTCAAAAACAGCCCATTGTCTGAACGAAATCTTCACATTCCGTCGACTGGAAAATGAGTCATTCTTTGAGGCGTGGAAAAGGTTTAAGTCTCTCCCCGCGCAAGTGTCCCCATCATGGCTTGCCAAAGCAAAGGCAAGTCCATACTTTCTTCGGTGGATTGACCGAGCTCACCAAGGGCATGGTCAATAGTTCCTCCGGTGGGGCATTTCTCAAGAAAACACCGATGAGGGGTGGGCGCCGTTCGAGGACATTGCCAAGTACAATTATGCCCCCTCTTATCAAGCCATTCAAGCACCTCCTCCGCCTCCCAAGGTCGAAGAGGTGACTATGCAAAATCTCGTTGCCATGTTGCGAAGCAAATGGCAACCTCTCAAATGACAACAAGCTCAAAGCTTCTCAAATCCGAGTTCTCGGCTCCTTCACCTTCACGAAACTCTCAAGTTCTCACGTACCGTGAAGCTTGCTGTCAGACTGGCCATATGACTGGCCAATGTCAATTTTCTTCCCCCTCTGCTCAGCAAGTCAATGTTGTTCATGACTATGGACATCATAATCCAATCGCATGCCAAGTATGTGATAGCATGGGGCATACTGCTCGCTTCTGTCCCATGATTGGGCAGAATGCGGAAGTCAATGCTTTCTCTGGCCAGACAAATCAGAGATTCAATAACCAATTCTCTGGCCAGAACAGTTTCCAAAACCAAGGGTTTAATCAATCTTCGGGATTTAATCCTAATTCGAACTTCAATAGAAACCCTGGTATTAATCAGAACCCAAGCTATAATTCTTCCAATCCACAAAGAAAGGTTCAATCGAATTGGCCCGCCAATTCTAATTCTCGCATTCCAAAGTCGGCCAAGCCGCCATTTCCCCGAACTTTCAAAACTCTCAAGGCACCTCCCACCAGGACGATATAAAAGCCGAATGGAGTTCATTTCGGGAGGAGCAAAGCGGGACGATGAAAAGCCTTGAGAGGCAAATCGGGCAATTGGTGAGCGGTTAGCCTCTAGACCGTCGGGCGGTTGCCCGGCTTCACGGAAAAGAATCCAAGAGGCGGTCAAGTCGCTCGTCCGATTTAAGCAACAACCAATGCACCGACCTCGTGCCAATAATGCAATACGGTAAAGAGGAGGCCGGTGCGATGAACTTAAGAAGTGGTTCTCAAGTTGGTGGTCCCCCGGCTTCCGGGGGAAACCACTAGCCCCTCCCCGCCGCCGATAAGGCGGGAGGGGAAATGAGCACCCACGTCCCCTTGGCTGCACAGAAGGCAAATCGGGTGGCCGATCCCCCGATAGAAGAAAGAGTTGAGATCCCTCAAGTGGCCGATCCCTTGAGGAATAAAGAATCGATCGGATATCCTCGGTGGTCATTCCCCGAGAAGTGAAATAATTGAGGATCCTCGGGTGGCCGATCCCCGAGGACCGATGAGTTAAATGATAGTCGGTGGGCGATCCCCGACTAATAAAAAGTCGAAAAAGTTGTAAGGTGGAAGGACATGGAAGACAAAGTGTTAGTGCTTCCTCAAAGAAAGTATTTTCGAGAGTGATTTGAAGAAGCTTCCATTTCCACCGAGGAAGAGCAACATCCCTCCGAGTGAGGATAAGAAATATGAAAAGGTGCTTAACCTTTTGAAAAATACTCGGGTAAATCGCCATTATCCGAGGTCTTGGTCGAGATGCCTAAGTATACAA
Organism: Gentiana straminea; assembly: GCA_036785695.1. Classification (NCBI taxonomy): domain Eukaryota; kingdom Viridiplantae; phylum Streptophyta; class Magnoliopsida; order Gentianales; family Gentianaceae; genus Gentiana; species Gentiana straminea. The sequence continues at coordinate 7,688,651 of JAVUPR010000299.1, read as the reverse complement.
AATTCATCAAGGATGTTGTGTCTTCGAAGAAAAAGTTAGCAGAAATGGATCAGGCAATTGGTGAGGATTGTTCAATGATCAATTATCCAGACTTACCAATCAAAAGAGGTGACCCCGGAAAATTCGTGCTCACATTGCAGATGGGAGGCTTAGTCTTTCCAAATTCTTTATGTGACTTGGGTGCATCCATCAGCCTGATGCCATTATCTGTGTGTGAGCAGCTGGGTTTACAAAGTCTTCTAGAACCCACTTCCATGAACCTTCAGTTCGCCGATAGATCTTCTAAGAAAGCTTCAGGGATTCTGAAAGACATTTTAGTCCAGATCGATAGATTTACCTTTCCCGTTGATTGGTACGTCTTAGATATGGGAAAAGATGAGAAAGTCCCCCGATTCTTGGGAGACCATTCCCGTCCACAGCTAGAGCCCTCATCGATTGCGATGGTGGGCAAGTAACTATCCGAGTTGGTGACCGAGAGGTGAGCTATAGTGTTTCTAAATCTATTCAAGTACCCTCCGGTTCTCCAACCGGCTGTTCCATTGAGGAGACGTCTGATGACTTCAATGACTTCATGGATAAGCAAGTCTTGGCTGTAGAAGCGGAATATGAGCGATTGATCGATAATCTGAATAGCCATGGTGTGGTTAATCTAGATCAGTTAGCAGCTGAATTCGATGATGAGCTAAGAGAAGAAGCTTTGGCAGTAGGGCCACTAAGTAAGCTCAACGATGTTGAGTTGAAGAGTGGAGATCTTAAATCAAGTCTAGAGGATCCTCCTATAGATTTGGTACTGAAGCCGTTGCCTAAACATCTTAAGTATGTGTTTTTAAGAGAAGGCGACAAGCTTCCTTTGATCATCTCTGCCAAGCTATCTCGTATAGAAGAGCTTAAACTGTTAAACGTCTTGCGCAAAAATGAGAAAGCCTTTGGATGGCAGGTGGGAGATATCCGAGGGATATCTCCCGACATCTGTATGCACAAGATCAAGACTGAGGAGGGTGCAAAACGAGTTAGACAGCCTCAGAGAAGGCTTAACCCTCATATGCAAGAAGTAGTCAAGAAGGAAATTATAAAGCTTCTAGATATGGGTATCATTTACGCCATTGCAGACAGTGAGTGGGTATCCCCAACTCAAGTAGTTCCCAAAAAAGGTGGAATTACTATTGAGAAGAATGAGAAGGGAGAAGAGATAGCATTGAGGCTCGTTACAGGCTATAGGGTCTGTATTGACTATAGAAAACTCAATGAGGTCACACTGAAAGATCATTTTCCCCTTCCATTCATAGACCAGATGCTTGAGCGTCTGGCGGGGCACGCATTCTACTGTTTCCTGGATGGATATTCAGGATACTTCCAGATACCCATCGATCCTGTTGACCAAGAGAAGACTACTTTCACTTGCCCTTATGGGACATTCGCCTACAGGCGGATGCCATTTGGTCTCTGTAATGCCCCGGCCACCTTCCAAAGGTGTATGATGGCAATCTTTGACGGGCTAGTTGAAAAGTGCATGGAAATTTTTATGGATGATTTCTCGGTCTTTGGTCAATCCTTCGATGATTGCCTCGATAATCTTGATCAGGTGTTGTCTAGATGTGTGGAAAAGGACTTAGTGCTCAATTGGGAAAAATGCCATTTCATGGTAGATGAAGGCATAGTTCTTGGCCACAAAGTGTCGCCAAAGGTATAGAAGTAGATAGGGCTAAGGTAGAAGCTATTGAGAAGATGAGTTATCCTAAGAATGTTCGGGAGGTCCGAGGTTTTCTCGGACATGTCGGCTTCTATAGGAGGTTCATCCAGGGACTTTTCAAAGATTGCCAAGCCCCCGTCTACTTTACTCAAAGAAGACGTTACTTTTGATTTTGATGAGAATTGCAAGCGCGCGTTTGAGGAGCTTAAGAGTAGATCGATCTCTCGCTCCAATTCTTATATCGCCGACCGGAACCTACCCTTTGAGCTTATGTGTGATGCATCCAACTATGCCGTTGGTGCGGTCTTAGGGCAAAAGCTTAATGGAAAGTTCCACCTATCTATTATGCCGATCACACACCGAATCCTTCTCAAGTTAACTACACGACAACCGAAAAGGAACTATTAGCCGTAGTCTTTGCTATGGATAAGTTTCGTAGTTACTTGCTGGGTGCTCAAGTGATTGTGTGGACTGACCACGCTGCTTTGCGATATCTCATGACCAAAAAGGATGCTAAACCGCGCCTACTGCGTTGGATACTGACCCTCCAAGAGTTTGACGTTCAAATCAAAGACAAAAAGGGCGGTGAAAATGTAGTGGCGGATCACGTTTCTAGAATGTTAAATGAGGAAAAGGGTGAACCGATGATATAGATCTTTACTTTCCTCTAGAGAACATTATGTTGATAGACGGTTGTCCTCCCGATGTTCCATGGTATTCCTCCATTGTAAACTACCTTCATGCCCGTTATCTCGATCCCGAAATGTCTTATCAAGAGAAGAAGAAGTTCTTCTCTCGATATGAAATATTTCGTTTGGGATGAACCTTATCTTTTCAAGATCTCGTAAAGATGGTTTGCTTAGGAGATGTGTTCCGGAATCCGAGCAACGCGATATAATCGAGCAATGCCATAGTGGACCCACAGTGGTCACTTTGGTCCTTGGAAAACGGTTGCGAAGATCTTCCGAGTCCGGTTTCTATTGGCCCACGATCTTTAAGGACACAGAAGCTTTCTGTAAAGCTTGTGATAGATGCCAAAGAACCGGTGCTCTGACAAGGCGGTTTGACATGCCTTTGAAACCCATCCTCGAATGCGAAGTCTTTGATGTATGGGGTATCGATTTTATGGGACCATTCCCATCATCTTGCGGTAACAAATACATCTTAGTCTGCGTTGACTATGTTTCGAAATGGGTGGAGGCAATTGCCACTCCTCACAATGATCATAAAACGGTCATGAAATTTCTGAAGAAGAACATCTTTGTGAGGTTTGGATGTCCACGTGCCTTGATCAGTGATGAAGGGACACACTTCTGCAACCGACCTTTGGAAAAAGTCCTCGAGAAGTATGGTGTTCGCCATAAAACTGGCACACCATATCATCCGATGACTAGTGGTCGGGTGAGCGAAGCAACCAGAGTCTTAAGAAAATCCTGGAGAAGACGGTGAATAGTCATAGAAAAGACTGGAGTTTGAAGTTGGACGATGTACTTTGGGCATATAGGATCGCCTATAAGACCCCTATGGGTACATCGCCATATCAAATGGTCTACGGGAAACCATGTCATCCGCCCGTCGAGCTAGAGCATAGAGCTTATTGGGCCACAAAGTTTTTAAACTTTGATGCCCAAACTTGTGGACAAAGATCGACTTCAGCAGCTACATGAGCTGGACGAGTTCAGACTCCAGGCATATGAAAGTGCCAGGATCAGCAAAGATAAGATGAAGCTACTCCACGATGCTAAGATTAAGAAGAGAGAATTCCAAGTCGGCGAACAAGTTCTTCTTTACAATTCTAGGTTACATTTGTTTCCTGGGAAGTTGAGGACTCGTTGGTCCGGTCCTTTTGAGATTCTCCAAATCATTCCCGGAGGCGTTCTAGAACTTCGCGGTTATAGCGGCGAACCGTTTCGAGTTAATGGACAAAGGTGCAAGCACTATATCGGTGAACCTAAAGAGAAACCTTTGATTGTTAAATTTCTCGATATTCTCGGATGTGGTGTTACTCAAGTCGAAGGATTTGACGAGTTGTCACCCGACTTGTTCTCCGAGGATGACGGTAGTGATCCGTCTGAAGAAGTTCTAGCGGTAGTGCTTGATATGGAAGAGTTTGAGAGGGAGCGACAACTTAAACGTCATCAGAGGAGTCGGAGGAGAAAGAACTCAACCATGGGGAAACTTAAAAAGGTATGGAGAGCGTTCAAAGATTTAACCCCATGCGTTAGATGTTTGTTTCTACGCACCACACTACGGACCGGAGCTTAAACGAGGTAGTGGCTGGCAGAAAGGTTAAATGGCCTGATCCAGGCTGAGCTTCAAATGTGTCGAGCTAACGACAATAACCAAAAGCGCTACTAGGAGGCATCCTAGATATCCCTTATTATATTAGTTTCTATCTTTAGTTGTTTTTCGTTGTTTTAGCTCAGTTTTATTGGGATTGTGTTTGTTTTTGTCAGTCAGCCGTCCCGGTCTTATACGGGGTCGAAGTGTTGTTTTGCTTCCGATTTCCTCTTATCTTTATCTCTATCACTTTTGTTTCGATATGATATAATTTCCCCTATCCCCCGAGGTACGTTTTGTGTTGTTTTTCATGTATGCGGGATACTTTCGATAGCAATTGTGAGTTTCGGATGATATCAGTTTTCCGGTGGATGGTCCACAGTCTCCTGATTTCCTCAAGCATTTCTGGACCATGGCCACTTCCAGACTTGCCACTTTCGAACTACAATCAGCTAAGTACTTTCTTTCTTTTTTTTTAATTCTGCACAACATGAGGACATGTTGTCATTTAAGTGTGGGGGAGGGGAATAAGCTATATGTATCTACACATTTGCTTACATGATATTATTTCTATGCTAAGCTAAATGAGCCAAATTTTCAAAATTTTTGATTTGTCTCGAGTAAGCAATGCATGTTTTTGTTCGGTTTGTTATATTCATCGATGCCTTATGCCATATGTTCCATAGGTTAGATGTTTCACCAAGATTTATTTTTCACGTGCCATAGTGAATGATGAGCTAATTTAATAAGTTATACCCCTCTTGGACGAGTGATTTCTGATTGTCTTATAAGTCGTGTGCTTAGTGCTACGTACATATCGTGAGACTTATGATAGTTTGTATTTAGTTCCAAGTACGATGTACTGTGAATATCTAGAAGTTTGAATGTGATAAGTAATACGTAGCTAATGTCCTTTGAAAAAGTTGAGTTAATAATGAAATCAATGGTGTGTGTCGGAAGCTGGTCGATGATTTGAGTGCGGTAAGGCATTATCTCGAAATGTTTTATTCCACTATGATGACCAAAAGCTCACGACAGTCAGAAGAAGCTGCTTTATGATTTGAGTAAGGTAGGGTATACCACGTATGTCCTATTATGCTATGATGAGCAATAGCTTATTCTGATGTGTGTTTAAATGTGAAATCAATTGAATCAACTTAGGAATTGGTATGAAAAGAATGAAATGAGACTTAGTTATCGTTAATCTTATCCCCAGTATAAACCGATGGATATGCTGTAGGGATTATCCTCTAAGTATGTCGGAAAGGCCTTAAATGTGTTCTATCATCTTTTCCGGGATATGTTCCGTTTTGTAGGGTGCATCTTATAAGTATCTTTTATTACTAGTTTGAAGGGGGTATTAGCTAGTTTTGCTTTGAGTTTTTCAAGTTTGGATTTAGTGGAAGTTTTCTATGGTTTTGCACACACGCACTGGTGAACTTCTGATTTATTGGATATATGTGGTATATGTGTTGAGGTGTCTATATTCTTTTTCCGAGCCTAGTTTTTGTTTTGTTTTGCTCGGGACGAGCAAAGCTAAGTGTGGGGGAGTTGTTAAGGGTGAATTTATACGATTTATAACGTTGTATTTTATGTTATTTTCCCTCATATTTGTATGAATTTGTATAAGAAACGAGCGTTTAATGGATTTATTAGCAAATGGTATTTTAAATAAGTTATTCGCAAATAGATTAATTTATGTGTTTTAATTATGTTTTTATGATTATTTGAGCGATATTACATTTTGCGATGTTTTTATGTGTCATAAAAGCACAAATTCGAGGCTCAAGATGATCAAAGATGATCAAGTCGATTTGATTAAAGAGATAGAGATAATGATGATTTAATTGAATTAAAAGAGATAAAGATAAAGAAATCGAAATCCGAATATTGGATCGAGCGTCCACGGTCCGTCCATGGTGGACGGGCGTTTGATGTAACCGAACGAGCGTCCGGGGATGGGAAGTTGATTCGGGATGTTTGGACGCCGAAGTGGACGCCGTTACGGACGAGCGTTTGGTCATGACTCGGCCCGATTTGAAGTTCATATGAAGAATGGACGGGCGTTCAAGGATCCGTGGACGGGCGTCCGGTACCGACTTACTTACTAAAACCGACTTTAAAATCTATATATAGTCGCGATTTTCCAAACCACAAAACAGGCATCATACACTCATTATTTAAAACCCTAAACCTAGGGGCGGCTTTAGGCTGCGTTTTTCATCTTTTTATTCCGAGTTTTATGCTCTTTAAATTCGATTAAAAGGCTAGTTACTTTTTATTTTTTCGCAAATTTGAGTTGCTTGAGGATGTTCGAGAGGCTAAAAGCTTCATCAAACGAGTATTGTGAAGCCGTCCAACAATTGTTGATTTCGTTTTCTTCGATTATACTTGTGAGTTTTTAATAAAGGTTGTTTCTTATTCATGCTTATTCATGTTTAAATTGCTCTTATATCGGAAGATATGTTGTGTTGATTGTTTATTGTTGATGGAAGTCTTAATAAACCCTAGATCACCATGAATAAGAATAGTAATTAGAATCTATCATAACGGAAGTTAATAGGTTTGATTACTAGATTATAAACACAAAGTTTACACATTTGGTTAGAAAACGCGTTAATCTTACATCGGAAGATAATAGATTAATAGATGAACTTTCTAAGGAATTAGGGTTCATGTTTAGGTGAGGTGAATCACAACCTAGATAAAAACCACGCAATATAATCGAGATAGGAAATCAATGCTTGTTGGATAGGTGGATCAATCCTCGTTTGTCGTTATAAATTTGATTTAAATCCTTAAAAGCTTGAATTTGTCTAGTTAGTTTACTTTTATCTGCATCTTAGATTAGTTAGTTTAAATTGGTTCGCTTATCCTTCTTTTAGATCATCTCTTCATCCCAGCATTGTTTTAGTTAAGTTTAATTTTCAGTCATTCGTTTAGTTTTATCCGCATATTTAGCTTAGTAATCGTGACATAGGTTAGTTAGATAAAAACTAGAAATCACAATCGTTTAGTTCCCCGTAAGATCGACCCGGCATTAACCGCTATTACTACGATCCTTATACTTGAGGTTAACCGGATTATTACTTGTTTATTCTTTGTTGATAAAATCCGTGACAAGTTTTTGGCGCCGTTGCCGGGGAACCGGACGGTTGCCTAGTTTTTGTTTTTGTTTTTTTTTTTGTTTGTTTTAAATTCTTGTTTTTAGGTTAGATCTTTTCAGTCTCTGTTTGTTGTTAGTAGTTTAGTTGTTTTTGTTCGTTTATATGTCGTTTTATTTGTATTTCCGTGAGTAGTTAATATAAATTTTTTTTTTTTGCTTCTAGTCTAGACTCTGTTTTTCTGTGTTTGTACTCTGTTTTCTAATCGTTTCTGCCCAGTTGGACGAGCGTCCGTTGTACTAGACGCCCGTCCAGTTCTTGCTCTAGTCGGACGAGCGTTCATACCTCTGGACGCCCGTCCAAAGGAGTTCTGAAAAAAAACGGACGAGCGTTCATATTTTGAACGCCCGTCCATTCTGAAAACTAGTCAGACGAACGTCCAGTTAATTGGACGCCCGTCTGTCCTGTCTGCCATTAGTTTTTATTTTTATTTCAATTAGGTTTTCTGTTTTTCGTAGGTAAGTGTCGTAGGTAGGTTTCTTAGGTTGAATCATCTGACTCCACACCTTTCACGATCAAATTTTAGGATAAAAGGGTCCGTTTTAGCACTTGATAGTATTTTGGCCATAACTTTCGGCTCGAGTGTCGGATTGGCGCGCAGGACCCCAATTCGGAAAGCTCGTTCCGACGCCGACGACGTGGCAGACCGCCGGAGGCCGTCCGACACCGTTTTCGAGGTCAAAATCCACTGTTTTCCCTTCCATTTTGGGCTCGAAGATTTTCAACACGTTTTTAGTGTTTCTGTTTTTTCGTTTTTAAATTTTTCGTAGTTAAGTTTCGTAGTTTTTGATTCCTCTAGGTTTAGTTATCCTTTCCCTCTGTCTGATCTGTCCTTTCGTCACTTTCTATCCTTTCTTGCTCAACACCTTGAGTTGGTGTTCGGTTTATGCAAACTCGTAGTCATAAGGGACCACTAATCTATTCCCCTGACCCCGAGCGGACCATAGTCCGACCCAATAGGCGGAGACTTCGTTTCGACGAAGGAAACGCTCTAGATCAAGAATTTGAGCAATATCTTTCAGGAGAAATCGAAAGAATAGTAATAATGGCAGCGGAAGATAGACGGACGTTGGCCGACTATGCCATGCCCGGTACAGTCACCATAAACCCGGCTATCGTCATGCCTACCATTGCTGCTCCAAACTTCGAGCTTAAACCCGGACTTATTCAGATGATGCAGCATGCATCGATTTTTCACGGCTATCAATCTGAAAACCCCCACACTCACTTACACACATTCTTGCAAATATGCGGTACTACCCGTATCCAAGGTGTAAGTGATGATGCCATCAAGCTCAAACTATTTCCATTTTCCTTACGGGGGGAAGCACTCGAGTGGTATCACTCCCTCCCTTCTGAATCCATCACTACGTGGGCTGAGCTCGAGAAGGAATTTCTAAGTCAATACTTTCCTCCTTCAAAAACAGCCCGTTGTCGAACGAAATCTTCACATTCCGTCGAGTGGAAAATGAGTCATTCTTTGAGGCGTGGAAAAGGTTTAAGTCTCTCTGCGCAAGTGTCCCCATCATGGCTTGCCAAAGCAAAGGCAAGTCCATACTTTCTTCGGTGGATTGACCGAGCTCACCAAGGGCATGGTCAATAGTTCCTCTAGTGGGGCATTTCTCAAGAAAACACCGATGAGGGGTGGGCGCCGTTCGAGGACATTGCCAAGTACAATTATGCCCCCTCTTATCAAGCCATTCAAGCACCTCCTCCGCCTCCCAAGGTCGAAGAGGTGACTATGCAAAATCTCGTTGCCATGTTGCGAAGCAAATGGCAACCTCTCAAATGACAAATTTGCTCAAAGCTTCTCAAATCCGAGTTCTCGGCTCCTTCACCTTCACGGAGAACTCTCAAGTTCGTACCGTGAAGCTTCTTTGTCGGACCGGCCATATGACCGGCCAATGTCAATTTTCTTCCCCTCTCGCTCGGCAAGTCAATGTTGTTCATGACTATGGACATCATAATCCAATCGCATGCCAAGTATGTGATAGCATGGGGCATACTGCTCGCTTCTGTCCCATGATTGGGCAGAATGCGGAAGTCAATGCTTTCTCTGGCCAGACAAATCAGAGATTCAATAACCAATTCTCTGGCCAGAACAGTTTCCAAAACCAAGGGTTTAATCAATCTTCGGGATTTAATCCTAATTCGAACTTCAATAGAAACCCTGGTATTAATCAGAACCCAAGCTATAATTCTTCCAATCCACAGCAAAGGTTCAATCAGAATTGGCCAGCCAATTCTAATTCTGCATTCCAAAAGTCGGCCAAGCCGGCCATTTCCCCGAACTTTCAAAACTCTCAAGGCACCTCCCACCAGGACGATATAAAAGCCGAATGGAGTTCATTTCGGGAGGAGCAAAGCAGGACGATGAAAAGCCTTGAGAGGCAAATCGGGCAATTGGCTGAGCAGTTAGCCTCTAGACCGTCAGGGCAGTTGCCCAGCTTCACGGAAAAGAATCCAAGAGGCGGTCAAGTCGCTCAAGCCGATTTAAGCAACAGCCAATGCACTGACCTCGTGCCAATAATGCAATACGGTAAAGAGGAGGCCAGTGCGATGAACTTAAGAAGTGGTTCTCAAGTTGGTGGTCCCCCTGGCTTCCAGGGAAACCACTAGCCCCTCCTGCCGCTGATAAGGCAGGAGGGGAAATTGAGCACCCATCGTCCCCTTGGCTGCAGAAGGCAAATCAGGTGGCTGATCCCCTGATAGAAGAAAGAGTTGAGATCCCTCAAGTGGCTGATCCCTTGAGGAATAAAGAATCGATCGGATATCCTCAGGTGGTTGTTCCCCTGAGAAGTGAAATAATTGAGGATCCTCAGGTGGCTGATCCCCTGAGGACTGATGAGTTAAATGATAGTCGGTGGCGATCCCCGACTAATAAAAAGTACGAAAAAGTTGTAAGGTGGAAGGACATGGAAGACAAAGTCATGTTAGTGCTTCCTCAAAGAAAGTATTTTCGAGAGTGAGTTGAAGAAGCTTCCATTTCCACCGAGGAAGAGCAACATCCCTCGAGTGAGGATAAGAAATATGAAAAGGTGCTTAACCTTTTGAAAAATACTCGGGTAAATCTTGCCATTATCCGAGGTCTTGGTCGAGATGCCTAAGTATACAAAATTCATCAAGGATGTTGTGTCTTCGAAGAAAAAGTTAGCAGAAATGGATCAGGCAATTGGTGAGGATTGTTCAATGATCAATTATCCAGACTTACCAATCAAAAGAGGTGACCCCGGAAAATTCGTGCTCACATTGCAGATGGGAGGCTTAGTCTTTCCAAATTCTTTATGTGACTTGGGTGCATCCATCAGCCTGATGCCATTATCTGTGTGTGAGCAGCTGGGTTTACAAAGTCTTCTAGAACCCACTTCCATGAACCTTCAGTTCGCCGATAGATCTTCTAAGAAAGCTTCAGGGATTCTGAAAGACATTTTAGTCCAGATCGATAGATTTACCTTTCCTGTTGATTGGTACGTCTTAGATATGGGAAAAGATGAGAAAGTCCCCCTGATTCTTGGGAGACCATTCCTGTCCACAGCTAGAGCCCTCATCGATTGCGATGGTGGGCAAGTAACTATCCGAGTTGGTGACCGAGAGGTGAGCTATAGTGTTTCTAAATCTATTCAAGTACCCTCCGGTTCTCCAACCGGCTTTTCCATTGAGGAGACGTTTCGATGACTTCAATGACTTCATGGATAAGCAAGTCTTGGGTTTGTAGAAGCGGAATATGAGCGATTGATCGATAATCCGAATAGCCATGGTGTGGTTAATCTAGATCGGTTAGCGAAATTTGAATTCGATGATGAGCTAAGAGAAGAAGCTTTGGCGATAGGGCCACTAAGTAAGCTCAACGATGTTGAGTTGAAGAGTGGAGATCTTAAATCAAGTCTAGAGGATCCTCCTATAGATTTGGTACGAAGCCGTTGCCTAAACATCTTAAGTATGTGTTTTTAAGAGAAGGCGACAAGCTTCCTTTGATCATCTCTCGCAAGCTATCTCGTATAGAAGAGCTTAAACTTGTTAAACGTCTTGCGCAAAAATGAGAAAGCCTTTGGATGGCGGGTGGGAGATATCCGAGGGATATCTCCCGACATCTGTATGCACAAGATCAAGGCGAGGAGGGTGCAAAACGAGTTAGACGACCTCGAGAGAGGCTTAACCCTCATATGCAAGAAGTAGTCAAGAAGGAAATTATAAAGCTTCTAGATATGGGTATCATTTACGCCATTGCGGACGGTGAGTGGGTATCCCCACTCAAGTAGTTCCCAAAAAAGGTGGAATTACTATTGAGAAGAATGAGAAGGGAGAAGAGATAGCATTGAGGCTCGTTACGGGCTATAGGGTCGTATTGACTATAGAAAACTCAATGAGGTCACAATGAAAGATCATTTTCCCCTTCCATTCATAGACCGGATGCTTGAGCGTACGGCGGGGCACGCATTCTACTTGTTTCTGGATGGATATTCGGGATACTTCCAGATACCCATCGATCCTGTTGACCAAGAGAAGACTACTTTCACTTGCCCTTATGGGACATTCGCCTACAGGCGGATGCCATTTGGTCTCTGTAATGCCCCGGCCACCTTCCAAAGGTGTATGATGGCAATCTTTGACGGGCTAGTTGAAAAGTGCATGGAAATTTTTATGGATGATTTCTCGGTCTTTGGTCAATCCTTCGATGATTGTCTCGATAATCTTGATCAGGTGTTGTCTAGATGTGTGGAAAAGGACTTAGTGCTCAATTGGGAAAAATGCCATTTCATGGTAGATGAAGGCATAGTTCTTGGCCACAAAGTGTCAGCCAAAGGTATAGAAGTAGATAGGGCTAAGGTAGAAGCTATTGAGAAGATGAGTTATCCTAAGAATGTTCGGGAGGTCCGAGGTTTTCTCGGACATGTCGGCTTCTATAGGAGGTTCATCCGGGACTTTTCAAAGATTGCCAAGCCCCTGTCTACTTTACTCAAAGAAGACGTTACTTTTGATTTTGATGAGAATTGCAAGCGCGCGTTTGAGGAGCTTAAGAGTAGGCGATCTCTGCTCCAATTCTTATATCGCCGTACACCGGAACCTACCCTTTGAGCTTATGTGTGATGCATCCAACTATCTTGTTGGTGCGGTCTTAGGGCAAAAGCTTAATGGAAAGTTCCAGCCTATCTATTATGCCAGTCACACACTGAATCCTTCTCAAGTTAACTACACGACAACTGAAAAGGAACTATTAGCCGTAGTCTTTGCTATGGATAAGTTTCGTAGTTACTTGCTGGGTGCTCAAGTGATTGTGTGGACCGACCACGCCGCTTTGCGATATCTCATGACCAAAAAGGATGCTAAACCGCGCCTCTTGCGTTGGATACGACCCTACAAGAGTTTGACGTTCAAATTAAGGACAAAAGGGCGGTGAAAATGTAGTGGCGGATCACGTTTCTAGAATGTTAAGTGAGGAAAGGGATGATCCGATGATATAGATCTTTACTTTCCTCTAGAGAACATTATGTTGATAGACGGTTGTCCTCCCGATGTTCCATGGTATTCCTCCATTGTAAACTACCTTCATGCCCGTTATCTCGATCCCGAAATGTCTTATCAAGAGAAGAAGAAGTTCTTCTCGATATGAAATATTTCGTTTGGGATGAACCTTATCTTTTCAAGATCTGTAAAGATGGTTTGCTTAGGAGATGTGTTCCAGAATCCGAGCAACGCGATATAATCGAGCAATGCCATAGTGGACCCACAGGTGGTCACTTTGGTCCTTGGAAAACGGTTGCGAAGATCTTCCAGTCCGGTTTCTATTGGCCCACGATCTTTAAGGACACAGAAGCTTTCTGTAAAGCTTGTGATAGATGCCAAAGAACCGGTGCTCTGACAAGGCGGTTTGACATGCCTTTGAAACCCATCCTCGAATGCGAAGTCTTTGATGTATGGGGTATCGATTTTATGGGACCATTCCCATCATCTTGCGGTAACAAATACATCTTAGTCTGCGTTGACTATGTTTCGAAATGGGTGGAGGCAATTGCCACTCCTCACAATGATCATAAAACGGTCATGAAATTTCTGAAGAAGAACATCTTTGTGAGGTTTGGATGTCCACGTGCCTTGATCGGTGATGAAGGGACACACTTTTGCAACCGACCTTTGGAAAAAGTCCTCGAGAAGTATGGTGTTCGCCATAAAGCGGCACACCATATCATCCGATGACTAGTGGTCGAGTTGAGCGAAGCAACCGAGTCTTAAGAAAATCCTGGAGAAGACGGTGAATAGTCATAGAAAAGACGGAGTTTGAAGTTGGACGATGTACTTTGGGCATATAGATCGCCTATAAGACCCACATGGGTACATCGCCATATCAAATGGTCTACGGGAAACCATGTCATCTGCTGTCGAGCTAGAGCATAGAGCTTATTGGGCCACAAAGTTTTTAAACTTTGATGCCCAAACTTGTGGACGACATCGACTTCGGCGGCTACATGAGCCGGACGAGTTCGGACTCCGGGCATATGAAAGTGCCGGGATCGGCAAAGATAAGATGAAGCTACTCCACGATGCTAAGATTAAGAAGAGAGAATTCCAAGTCGGCGAACAAGTTCTTCTTTACAATTCTAGGTTACATTTGTTTCTGGGAAGTTGAGGACTCGTTGGTCCGGTCCTTTTGAGATTCTCCAAATCATTCTGGAGGCGTTCTAGAACTTCGCGGTTATAGCGGCGAACCGTTTCGAGTTAATGGACAAAGGTGCAAGCACTATATCGGTGAACCTAAAGAGAAACCTTTGATTGTTAAATTTCTCGATATTCTCGGATGTGGTGTTACTCAAGTCGAAGGATTTGACGAGTTGTCACCCGACTTGTTCTCCGAGGATGACGGTAGTGATCCGTCTCGAAGAAGTTCTAGCGGGTAGTGCGATATGGAAGAGTTTGAGAGGGAGCGACAACTTAAACGTCATCGGAGGAGTCGGAGGAGAAAGAACTCAACCATGGGGAAACTTAAAAAGGTATGGAGAGCGTTCAAAGATTTAACCCCATGCGTTAGATGCGTTTCGCGACCCACACTACGGACCGGAGCTTAAACGAGGTAGTGGGCGGCGAGAAAGGTTAAATGGCCCGATCAGTGAGCTTCAAATGTGTCGAGCTAACGACAATAACCAAAAGCGCTACTAGGAGGCATCCTAGATATCCCTTATTATATTAGTTTCTATCTTTAGTTGTTTTTCGTTGTTTTAGCTCAGTTTTATTGGGATTGTGTTTGTTTTTGTCAGTCAGCCGTCCCAGTCCTATGAAGGGTCGAAGTGTTGTTTTGCTTCCGATTTCCTCTTATCTTTATCTCTATCACTTTTGTTTCATATGATATAATTTCCCCCTTGTATCCCCCGAGGTACGTTTTGTGTTGTTTTTCATGTATGCGGGATACTTGCGATAGCAATTGTGAGTTTCGATGATATCGGTTTTCCGGTGGATGGTCCACGCTCGATTTCCTCAAGCATTTACGGACCATGGCCACTTCCGGACTTGCCACTTTCGAACTACAATCAGCTAAGTACTTTCTTTCTTTTTTTTTTCATTCTGCACAACATGAGGACATGTTGTCATTTAAGTGTGGGGGAGGGGAATAAGCTATATGTATCTACACATTTGCTTACATGATATTATTTCTATGCTAAGCTAAATGAGCCAAATTTTCAAAATTTTTGATTTGTCTCGAGTAAGCAATGCATGTTTTTGTTCGGTTTGTTATATTCATCGATGCCTTATGCCATATGTTCCATAGGTTAGATGTTTCACAAGATTTATTTTTCACGTGCCATAGTGAATGATGAGCTAATTTAATAAGTTATACCCCTCTTGGACGAGTGATTTCTGATTGTCTTATAAGTCGTGTGCTTAGTGCTACGTACATATCGTGAGACCTATGATAGTTTGTATTTAGTTCCAAGTACGATGTACTGTGAATATCTAGAAGTTTGAATGTGATAAGTAATACGTAGCTAATGTCCTTTGAAAAAGTTGAGTTAATAATGAAATCAATGGTGTGTGTCGGGAGCTGGTCGATGATTTGAGTGCGGTAAGGCATTATCTCGAAATGTTTTATTCCACTATGATGACCAAAAGCTCACGACGATCGAAAGAAGTCGCTTTATGATTTGAGTAAGGTAGGGTATACCACGTATGTCCTATTATGCTATGATGAGCAATAGCTTATTCTGATGTGTGTTTAAATGTGAAATCAATTGAATCAACTTAGGAATTGGTATGAAAAGAATGAAATGAGACTTAGTTATCGTTAATCTTATCCCCAGTATAAACCGATGGATATGCTGTAGGGATTATCCTCTAAGTATGTCGGAAAGGCCTTAAATGTGTTCTATCATCTTTTCCGGGATATGTTCCGTTTTGTAGGGTGCATCTTATAAGTATCTTTTATTACTAGTTTGAAGGGGGTATTAGCTAGTTTTGCTTTGAGTTTTTCAAGTTTGGATTTAGTGGAAGTTTTCTATGGTTTTGCACACACGCACTGGTGAACTTCTGATTTATTGGATATATGTGGTATATGTGTTGAGGTGTCTATATTCTTTCCGAGCCTTTCTTTTGTTTTGTTTTGCTCGGGACGAGCAAAAGCTAAGTGTGGGGGAGTTGTTAAGGGTGAATTTATACGATTTATAACGCTATATTTTATGTTATTTTCCCTCATATTTGTATGAATTTGTATAAGAAACGAGCGTTTAATGGATTTATCGAGCAAATGGTATTTTAAATAAGTTATTCGCAACATAGATTAATTTATGTGTTTTAATTATGTTTTTATGATTATTTGAGCGATATTACATTTTGCGATATTTTTATGTGTCATAAAAGCACAAATTCGAGCTCAAGAGGTGATTCAAAGATGATCAAGTCGGATTTGATTAAAGAGGAGGAGATAATGATGATTTACATTGAATTAAAAGGAGATAAAGATAAAGAAATCGAAATCCAGTCATATTGGACGGCGTCCGGTCCCGTCCATGGTGGACGGGCGTCGATGCTAACCGAACGAGCGTCCGGGGATGGGAAGTTGATTCGGGATGTTTGGACGCCGAAGTGGACGCCGTTCGGACGAGCGTTTGGTCATGACTCGGCCCGATTTGAAGTTCATATGAAGAATGGACGGGCGTTCAAGGATCCGGACGGGCGTCCGGTAGCCGACTTACGAAACCGACTTTAAAATCTATATATAGTCGGCTACGTTTTCTCCACACAAAGGCATCATACACTCATTATTTAAAACCCTAAACCTAGGGGCGGCTTTAGGCTGCGTTTTTCATCTTTTTATTCCAGTTTTTATGCTCTTAGTTTAGATTAAAAACTAGTTACTTTTTATGCACTGTTTCTGCAAATTTGAGTTGCTGAGGATGTTCAGAGGCTAAAAGCTTCATCAAACGAGTATTGTGAAGCCGTCCAACAATTGTTGATTTCGTTTTCTTCGATTATACTGTGAGTTTTTAATAAAGGTTGTTTCTTATTCATGCTTATTCATGTTTAAATTGCTCTTATATCGGAAGATGTGCATGTGTTGATTGTTTATTGTTGATGGAAGTCTTAATAAACCCTAGATCACCATGAATAAGAATAGTAATTCGAATCTATCATAACGGAAGTTAATAGGTTTGATTACTAGATTATAAACACAAAGTTTACACATTTGGTTAGAAAACGCGTTAATCTTACATCGGAAGATAATAGATTAATAGATGAACTTTCTAAGGAATTAGGGTTCATGTTTAGGTGAGGTGAATCACAACCTAGATAAAACCACAATATAATCGAGATAGGAAATCAATGCTTGTTGGATAGGTGGATCAATCCTCGTTTGCTCGTTATAAATTTGATTTAAATCCTTAAAAGCTTGAATTTGTCTAGTTAGTTTACTTTTATCTCGCATCTTAGATTAGTTAGTTTAAATTGGTTCGCAGCCCGTATCCTTCCTGGCTTTAGATCATCTCTTCAATCCGGTTTACGTTTTAGTTAAGTTTAATTTTTAGCATTCGTTTAGTTTTATCCGCTATTTAGCTTAGTAATCGTGACATAGGTTAGTTAGATAAAAACTAGAAATCACAATCGTTTAGTTCCCCGTAAGATCGACCCGGCATTAACCGCTATTACTACGATCCTTATACTTGAGGTTAACCGGATTATTACTTGTTTATTCTGTGTTGATAAAATCCGTGACACCACAGTAAGTGCTTTTTTAGCAGCAGTAGTAGCTAATAATTGGCATCTTCATTAGATGGATGTTAATACAGGCTTCTTGCAAAGTTATCAACATGAAGAAGTGTATATGAAACTTCCCCTAGGCTTTCCAACAGACAAACAGAATCAAGTTTGTAGATTAACAAAATCCTTATATAGTTTGAAACAAGCCTGCAGACAGTGGAACTGTAAGTTGACTGAGTCTTTAGAAGCACAAGGCTTTGTTCAGTCAAGAGGGTTTGGACAGTCTTTTATTGCTTTGCTGGTTTATGTGGATGACATAATAGTAGCAGGCCTTAATGCTCAGTTGATTCAACAAGGGAAAGATGCTTTGCATCAGCAATTCACCATTAAAGACCTTGGAAAATTGAGATATTTCTTGGGCATTGAGTCTGCCAAAACTCCTGCAGGCATATCCATTTCTCAAAGGAAACATATACTAAACCTCCTAGAGGAATATGAGTTTTTAGGAGATAAACCTGCCAAGACACCTATGAAGTTTAAGCTGAATTTACAACATGGGGATTCACCACTATTAGATGATAACACTGCATACAGATCTTTGGTAGGCATTTTGATGTATCTTACCTTCACCAGACCCGACATAGCCTTTGTAGTCCAGCAGTTAAGTAAATTTTGAGATACTCCCACTGAAAACCACATGAATGTAGCTCATAGACTGTTGAGGTATTTGAAGGGTAATCCGGGGCTAGGCATACTATTCCCAGCTGAGAAAAACATTGTTTTGAAAGGTTTTACAGACAGTGATTGAGCTGGCTTCCCTGAAACTAGAAAATTTGTATCAAGCTACATGATGTTCATAAGGGACACTCTTATTTCTTGGAAAGCTAAGAAACAGACAACTATATCCTAGAGTTCCTCAGAAGTTGAATAGAGGGTTATGGCCAATGCACTTTGTGAGCTACATTGGCTAGTTTATATCCTACAAGATCTAAATATTCCTATTAAATTGCCTTTTCTACTTTTTTGTGATAATACAAGTGCTATGCACATTGCTTATCATCCAGTTTTTCATGAAAGAACTAAACACATTCAGATTGATTGTCATGTTGTAAGAGACATAGTAAAATCTGGACTAGTCAAGTTACTTCTAAATAATACCAAAGAACATGTTGCTGATATTCTCTCCAAAGCTTAGCTGCAACCATCTTTTCATATCTGCTGGATAAGTTAAGGATTTCAAAGATATTTCAAAACTAGTCCAGTAGTTGAAGGAAGTGCTGAGTGCAATCTGATCCTGTATCACTATCATCTTGAAGGGGTTTACAGAATATGAGCTGAAAGAATGTTGAGTGCAAGTCAGCTGAGCATTGTAGACTCAGCATGCCATCAAATGACTCAGGTTTCCGTTGAGAGTCAGCAGAGTACATGTAAATGGAAAATGATTACTTAGTTAGAATCTGTTATAAATGTTTGTAACTTACTTATAACCAACTCATGAAGCGTATGAGGTTATACATACCCCATGATCAGTAACATTGTAACTTGTTTATTATTCCCTAAATAGTATACTTCTGATTTTTTCTTTCGTTTTCGTTTGTGTTCTATAAACTTCAACATGCTACGTCTTGTTAAAGTCTAGTAGCCAAAGATGATAGAGTAGAGCTGTTAAGTGATCCTTTTCCTTGAAAAATCGTAGGTGGCTAGTTAATGGTTAGTAACATACATACTTGTGTAGATAAAAGTTTAAACAACAATGCTATTCTTGGTAAGGCCCAAGACGATATCGTGATGTGTTGTGTGGTCAAGAAAATGGATATCTTCACTGATCCATAAAACGGTCATTAGTAGTGAATGGACTCCACCGAACGCACACACTCTCGGGACTAGCCCGTGGCTATTAGTGTATGGATCACTAGTAGGTTGCAACCAAGTATTCATAGTGCATAACAAAGATAAGTTAAGATGGGAACAAGGTAGGGTTCTCACAACATGTTACGAGCATGAAGTTTATGTCAAGTTCATAACGATAATCTTTAACAATAATGTCTTGATTTCCTTTCATTATAAAACATGAATGTTCAATAGCTTGTACATCTTTCTACGTATGAAATGTACTTACCCTTTTGCATGTTTGTATGTTTTCCCTTCCCGATAAGATGTGCAGGATGATCCCGAGTTTGATGATGAGAAGGTTGTTTGATCTATGCGATGCTATGCTTAGAAGTTTATTATCATTCTTTTTATCTCTATCTATGTATTGTAAGGACTATGTATCTTTCCTTTTAATGACATGTTGTACCTTTTTATTTGTCTTGTTTAAGACATTTATGTAAGCTATGTACATTTTGTTTGTAAGACATCGTACGTTGTAAGTCTTGTTTTCGTTGTCGTAAGATATCTTTTCTACCTTTAGTTGGATGGCAATGTAGCTCTTAGATCATGTATGTTTTACCCGAGTCTTTATATCTTCCACGACGCTTTACTTATGATACGATGATGTAAGGCTTGTGTGTCTAATGTTAAACGTATTTAATGTTATACGTGTCAAACGCTCTTTTCCAGATGAGGACATGGTTTCCAAGAATGAGGCATTACAGTTGGTATCAGAGAGAAGTTTATTTATTGTCCTAGGCTTTTATTCATTAAGATAATATATCTTTAGACCTCATAGAACCATTGCGATATTTCTTGATCTCTCAGAATAACTTGAAATCGAAGTGGTACAAGAGTTGGTAATGATGGGAACATAAGTTCAAAGGGCTAGCAGGGTATGAACAGTGTGGGTCGGGTTGAACGTGTTGATCACCAAGAGAAGCCTTTGTATCAAGTGCCTTAGGAGCGTGCTGATTGACCCATTCCAGTCACCATTGAGGGAGATATCCCTCCGGGTTATCATCCTCCAGTGGTTGCAGTGTATCCACTACAGTTTTCATCCTTGACTTATTCTACCTCAGGCAAGTATGGCATACCTACACCCACAAGTAAGTTATCCACCACCTTCAACGTTTTATGCACCTCCATCCACAAGCTATCCATCACCACCCATGGTTTATCCACCACCAGTAAGTGTTGAAAAGAACCAAGGTTATTGTAATCCACATCATGGATCTCATCACCCTTACCATGCACCACATCAACATCAAAGATACCACCACACAAATAGAAAACACCCGTGATTTACCCGCAACAACTGTATCCCGTCTTACCCACCTCAAGCACTTATGGTCTACCGTCAAGCTTACCTATCAGATGAAAGGATATTTTGGAGCTACAAAATGGTACATTAGGTTGAAAGGGAACATGGTTCAAGACTTGCACGGGAATGTAGAACCGGAAGTGGATGAAGTTTGGATTCGTTGTTTTGAGAAAGCATGTAGAAATCTAAACATCCTAGTGTTTGAATGAGCTCAGTTAGCGGTTTCTCTTTTGGTAGGAACTGCATAAATTGGATTGAGAGGGTGGAGGAATTAGAGGAAGGATCACCGATTGAAGAGTGTTTCGGGATTTGATCTACCAATAATACTTTCCACCTTTGGTTTAAGCTGAAAAGACGAGTAAGTTTTTGCACCTAAAGTAAGGGCAATAAATGATGGTGACTCAATATTCTCACAAGTTCAACGAGTTGCGACGGTTCTATACGGAGATTATGGGAAATAGGAAGAGGAAGATAGATTAGTTTTAGGAAAAGTTGGCTCGTAATATACGAGAAGGTATGTTTGTGTTAAAGCCTCACAACATGGCATAGTTGGTTGATCGTGCTTTGGAAACCCCAGAAATAAGCCTTCAGTTGTCATTGGTGGCAAGCGACCTTGTGGATTAGCCAAGGAAGTAACCGTGGAGTTCCATAACAGAATGCAATTAAGACCACCACACCTCTAGCAGCTACATCATCAGCTAGTGCACTAGTTTGTACCAAGTGCAATAGAGCTCATACCAGGGAATGCCGAGTTGGAACAAGTGGATGTTACCATAGTGGTGACTCCGAGCATTATTCAAGGGGCTGTCCAAAAAGAAACCCTAAGAGAAGTCAAGGAGACAACAAAGGTAGACCAACACGCATTTTTTGCTTTGGATGTGGAGCTTGTTGAATATGAAGATGCTGTTGTTTTAGGAATCTCTTAATTTGGTTCTTTCATTAAGTATGTTTATGCAAAATTAATTTATGTTGTATTTGTATTTATGTAAATGAACTTGCTTTCTAGGTACTATAATAGTTGATAGTTAGCTGTACTGGCCTTATTTAATATGGGAGCGTCAAATACTTTTGTGTCAAGTAAGATAGCTTAGAGGTTAAACCTACCCCTCCAAATCCTTTAACGATTACAATGCCTTTGTGTAGAGTAACGTAGGTTACAAAAATGATATCTCAAGTTCATGTTCGGGTTGGGACCTACGTTGTAAGCATGATCTTACAGTTTTGGATTTTACGGACTATGATGTTATTCATGGTATAGATTGGCTGTCCAAGAATCATGTGCATATGGATTGTAGGATTAAGAAAGTGATCTTTAATGTACACGGGAAAATCATCCAAAACATTTCAAGGGAATGTGTATAAACCAAGTAAGAGACGACATCCTATCATATCAACGGTAAAATTGGTGAAAGCCTTTAAGAAATGATGTAAAGGCTATGTGTTATATGCGGTTGACACCATGAAGATTAAACCTAATATGGAAGAAACACCAGTAGTAAAGGAATACACCAAAGTCTTTATGGATGAATTGCCAAGAAACATGCCGGATAGGGTGATAGTTTTTGAGATAAACCTTATCCCAGGAGCAGCACCTGTAGCAAAGGCTCCATATAGACTGGCACCGGATGAGTTAAAAGAGTTGAAGGCACAACTTAAGGATATGTTGGAAAGGAACATAATTCAGCCTAGTACATCTCCGTGGAGAGCACCAGTTTTGTTTGTGAAGAAAAAGTATGGGAGCATATGAATGTGTATAGATTACTGGGCTATGAACAAACTGACGATATAGAACACGTATCCATTACCTTGGGTTGATGATCTTTTCAATTAGTTACAAGGTAAGAAAGTGTTTACTGAGATTGATCTTAGATCCGAATATCACCAGTTGAAAATTAAAGTTGTAGATTTACCGAAAAAAGCATTTAGAAAAAGGTATGGACATTATGAGTTCCTTGTCATGCCTTTTGGACTCACAAATGCTCCATCAGCTTTTATGGTTCTCAAGCAACGAGTCTTCATGCCGTACATCGACATGTTTGTGATAGTTTTCATACATGACATTCTTATATACTCAAAGGACGATAAGGAACATGAAGAGCATTTGAGGATTGTGTTACAGACCTTGAAGGATAAGAAGATTTTTGAAAAATTCTCTAAGTGTGAATTTTGGTTGGATTAAGTCAGCTTTTTGGGACATGTGATCTCCGGGGAAGGAATAAAAATTGATCCCGCAAAAATGGAAGCAGTTGAGAAGTGGCCTTGACCTATGACCGTGACAGAGATAAGGCGTTTTTTGGGTTGGCCGGATATTATTGAAAGTTTGTGCAATATTTCTCGAGAATAGCTACTCCACTCACAAAGCTCACCCAAAATAATGTAAAGTTTGAATGGACCAAGGAATGTGAGGTACCTTTCCAAACCTTGAAAGGAAAGTGGACAACTGCACCAGATTTTGCTCTACAAGAGATCTTTGATAATTATGATGTATATACAAATACTTTAGGACAAGGTCTTGGTTGTGTGTTTATGAAAAGTGGTAAAGTGATAGCTTATGCATCTAAACAGATCAAGGTGCATGAAAATAACTACCCTGCACACGACTTGGAGTTGGCAGCCGTAGTATTTGCCTTAAAGACTGGAAGGCATTATCTTTGAGGAGTAAGAGAAAGGATTTGCATGGATCATAAAAGTCTTAAATTCTTCTTTACACCAGAGAATCTGAATGAGGCAAAGAAGATGGTAAGAATTTGTGAAAGATTATGATCTTGACATTCAATACCATCTGGGTAAGGCGAATGTCGTGGATGATGCACTTAGTAGAAAGACAGATAATGATGTTTCTATAGTTAAGGAAGTTGTGGATTGGTTTGATGGGCTGTGTATGCAAGGGTTTGAACAACAAAAAGGAACCATAGAGTTTGGCTCCGTTGTTGGCCAAATCCGAGTTGTTGGATGATATCTGTGAAAATCAAGATGAATATCTAGTTTTGGTTGATCTAAGGAGGGTAGCAAAAGAGAAGCCTACAGTCGGGTATGTTTTGGATAAGAACGGGAACCTCTGGTATCGTGACAAATTGTGTGTGCCGAACGTTGATGGTTTGAGACAAAGGGTTATGGAGCTCATACGATTTATTTTTCTGTACATCCCAGTGATACAAAGATGTACCGAGATTTGAAGGAAAGGTTTTGGGGGCCTTTAATGAAGTCGGAGATAGCTGGGTTCGTGGCTCAATGTGATACATGTCAGAAAGTTAAGGCTGAACATCGAAGACCTGGAGGCATGCTTAAGCCATTACAAATCCAGGAACGGAAAAGGGATAAGATCACCATGGATTTCCTCACAGGATTACCATATACCAAGAGTGGACACGACTTGATTTGAGTGATTGTTGATAGGCTTACTAAATATTCCTATTTCTTGCCGGCTAAGGTTGACATTCCATTGAAGAACTTGACTACCCTCTATTTGGATAATATAGTGAAACTTCATGGTGTGCCTGTATCTGTTGTATTCAACAGGGATAGTAGATTCATCAATCGTTTTTGGAAAGGTCTATAGAGAGATTTGGAAACTAAGTTAGAGATGAGTATTTGAAGTCTGGTCTCCATGTGCACTCCGTACCCATGGTATTTCCGGGAGTGTGTTAGCGCAAGTTACTTTTGCATTGTACCGAACATGATTCGGTTCGATTAGTATAGTTTGTTTCACCTTTCTTGTGAGTCAATTAAATGTTATAAAAACATCTCGTTATTGTAAAAATGAATCATCAATAAAATACTTTTCTCTCTTCTGAGTTAATATACTAATTTACAACTTAGATTATGTTGTCAAGTGTGAATTGATCTCTATGTAATCTACCAAAGATATTTGGTTGTCAGTTGAGGTGATGGTCTGCTGACTAGAGTATTCAATCTGTGGAAATCAGCTGAGGTCCTTTTGTTCAACAGTCTGCTGAGTCTATTGAGTTTATGAATACTTTTGAGCCGAGCATTGTGTAGGATGTAATATCTCCGGATGGATCAAAGATCCACCCGATTACTCAGCGGAAACTACAAGATCTAGATCTAGTCAACCAAAATACATAAATATAATAGATCTAAACTACGAGAAGGATAGATTGCTTACTTGTTTATTATGAATAAACTCCATGAACAATCTTTGTAGATGCGCCGGTTGAGAAGCCATAATCTTCCAACGCGTATCTCCAAGCAACACCAAGTGGATGGTGTTTCACGCCGCCGGACCTCCCCGATATGCTACCAGAAAAATCCCGAAGATTTTTCCAACTCGAGCCATAAGAATAGAGGCCGAAATTTTCAGCCAATTTCTCTTGTGAATAGTGACGTGAATAGTGATTTTTTGGTACAATGGAGAACTCTTCTTATATAGGAGAGAGATCCTTGTTCCACAAGGATTTAATTTAATTAATGGATAATCAATCAAATAAATCCTTTTCCATAAAAGATAAATCTAATATTTTCCCAAACAAATTAGGATAAATAAAAGATCATTATCTAATATATTAATTATTTAACCAATAAATAATTAAGCAAATGTCATATAATAACACAAGAAAACAAATTCCTTGTTAATAATATATACATATTGGCGCCAATACCTAATTAAATAGGTCATGGGCCGAAATTCACCAAACCGGGTCGAGTCCATGAAAAAATGTCTTTTCCATGTTTTTAATCATTTAGTCCAACTAAACAATTAATCCACATATCAATTAAACAGTGCAATGCTACTATTTAATTATAATCGAGGTGTGACGACGGGAAAACATATATGCTATATTAGGAGCCGCGTCGGGGACCATGGACCTATAACCAGTAGCTCCAATAAATTAAATAAAATTATTCATCGGACAGAATAATTATATCCAATCTATTAATTCCGGGATTACACCACCATGAACCCGAAACTGAACTCTACCGAATATAGATAACTTATACTCAACCATGAGTTGATAAGGTGTCCACTGATATAATCATTACATACGGATAAATCCTCCATAGACCGTTCATTTCGAGTCGGGATATTTCCGTAAACCCTTCTCGAAACATATTATCCTTATTTACCATTAACCCCTAGTGATCAATTAGTTCACATACCAGACTAGTAGCTAATTAGTCTAACATGAACTCCGCGGATCGATCAGTTTCTAGGATTAACAAATAAGGGAAATGTCTGTCTACTTCCCGAGGGAAGGAATGGATTCCATATCTGTGATAGCACAGACTACTCACTCATTCCAGAATAGAGCCAACGAGAAGTGTTGGACCACATACTTCGAAGTGATCCTTACTAACACATCAAACTCTACCCTAGTCTAAGCGGTTGTGCCGTGATCACCTCGGGATTGAGATTAATCCATAAATGATCATCTTGTGATTCGATAAGACTTCTCGATTACGGAATTATATCGAGAACTCAAATCAAATCGGTCCAGCCCTATGATTATTATCATATATAAATGCCCCACTAGGTACCGTATTACCGACGATCCGGATAAGGCTGTCACACCTAAAGTGTTACGGGCGCATTATTAGCATATTAATCATGAGACCCGTACTCAGATTAATCAACGCTACGGACTAAGTTAATTTTAAGTACATCTCACTAACTCAATCCTCTTGTGTATAGCCATACACTGAGTTATGTGATTACATAAACGAGGTACTTAGGGTTTTTAGTAGTGTCTTAATTATAAACATAAATGCATATAATAAGATGAATTATTAATTCTGTCCTAAAACAATTACATAATTGTCTTTCGGGCACTACACCTAACAATCTCCCACTTGCACGAAAGGCAAGTGGATTAATTGTTTTAGAGCACACCCTTATTTATCTATATCTACAACATTCTCCCACTTGCTCAAAACAAGTGAGACATATCTCTCAAATCTGTACCCTCCAAGCACATCTTAGTACTTCATCCTTCCAAGCACGACCGGAGTGTGCCGCCGTAGGGTAGGTCAGTGACCCGGCGCGTACTTAGAATCCGAATACCATGTGACTCGGTACACTGATCAGGTAGGTTGGCGGCTTGGGTAAATCTTTGGGATCGAAACGTCGCATTTCCATCTAATCCGGTGGTACGATTGCAATATGCCTTTGATTCAACACTGAGGACAAAATCGACTTAACGATCATCCTTAATCTGACCTAAAGTCAGAATCAGTGTCATCACTTATATTCTAGTTTGCACCCGAATATACTAGAATATTATTCCTCATTCTCCCGAAGAGACTTGAGGGTTGACTAAACATCCCATTTCGTATTCATCTGCAGGTTTAGATAACTATTCCTGAGAGGTAGGGTAGACTACATCGTTGAATGTTGCATAAATGCAAGAATATCTTAACCAGGTGAATGGATGGGATTGCCAATGATCGATTCGCGTGAATTTGAGCGAATCAAATCCTTAAGAATGAATCCCGATGGCATGTCAGACTCTGACTTCAGATAACACACCCATGTTGTTTCCAGCTGTTTCAGTGTTACCATTCATAAACACTAATCTACATACTACTTTACTAATATTGAAGCCCGAGTCTACGAAAGACTTATCAATATTACGGTCAAGTCCATATATTAAAATATATGACTTTGAAATGACCGAGAGGTTTGCTTTAATCCCCAAAGGATATAAGCTATATGGCATCTTTGCCAAAAGTTCATTCCGAATAAATGAAGATGCCGTTAGTCTCGCAAAAAGGTCTTAGGGAATCACCCATATTTTACTCGCTTTGTAACGAATCCGCCATTTGTTCTTAGCTAAAACCCTTCTGTTCTGAATGAATTCAGATTCCGTTGTTCGGCGAGGAAGTCTTAGGGAATCACCCCTATTTCCCGCTTTCTGACGAAATCAAGCATGACTGAGTGGTAAGAGAGATCACGGTCTGGTTAACTCTCTACCTTTTAGGGAATCACCCCTAAATTACTCAGCTTTGCGTTGAAAGTTAAACTTTCCTATTCATTCGACTCTTCTCCGTGTAGTTCCAATTACTCCCACTGGGCCTGAGATACTCAGGTGGTTCTACAAGAGTTTCAACAGAACTGGAGTGCCAAACTCAATTCACAGGGTTATGGCTTTTAAACCAACCTCTATGATCAGGATCCTATACATTCCACGAAGGACTATAGGTCATCAATCTACCCTATAGACTGTAAGGTCCTGCAATGTGTAATGGAAAAACCATACTCCCACTGCGTTCGGGGTGGATTGATATACTGATCTAGTTTAGTAGTTCTTATTAGTGTTATCACCAACTGCCGGTGTTGGATGTGGGCTGAACAAATCAGTTAGTAACATCTTGAGTACAAATACTTCAAGATCTAAGGTTGTTATTTATAGACTCTATCAGACCGAGTTTGACAGTATAACCGTCATTCTCTGGTTTTACGAGTTTTATAACCAACCTAAAGCATTAAGATATTTCACGACCTTCGCGTGTATGCAAACTTTCCAGTCCTACCTTCAAGCACTAAATGCTAAATGTCTATATTTACGGAAGTGGGGTGAACCGAATTCACTCCTTATCCACAAATGTGTAGGCATCTTTTAGGTAGACTTCTCGGTTTTTCATCACAACGTAAACCGTTATTTTGCAACTAATATCTTAAATGAGTTCAGCAGCGTATCGTAGCACACCAATGACTATATAAGGCAAGTTGATGGTGTATCCTTTAGTGAAAACATTTCACTGGGAGGCAGGCCGAGCATCAGTCCCGAAGACTACACAAGAACCTATTTCTGAGTATGGAATACTCTATCTCTAGTGAAATCAGAGATTTCCTCCAAATATTTTGGATAAACTTACCGGAGTTTTGAGTAGTTATCAGACAATATGTCACTACTCAGAAGCTCCCACTAGCTTGTATCTTTCATATGACCCCGAAGGTCGATATGAACAAGCTATGTAACTTCTTTAAATCTATTACCCTTTTCCCGATTGAAAGGAAACTTAGGCATTGTTCCTTTGAGACAGGGTTCCTTTGACTGGGGAGATAGGAATCACCCTAAGCCGGTCTTAGATCTTGTCGTTAGGGAATATGCACTAATTAATAGAATAGAAAGAAGTGTTTATCTAAATACGGAAACCATTTGCGTTTATATTGTGTTGCATATACCTATTCAGCATTTCTTAGTGGTTTTAACTTTATCAAACAAAAGTCCGAGTCTTGGATTCGTGCTACGAATGTTATATTTATCGTCAATAAGACAAACAAATTATCCTATTGAAAATGAATACGTTCTTTCCAACGAATCCGAAAACAGAAAATGAATTTTCTGTGATACTCAAGAAGTGAATCCGAGATTCATTTCCTTATATCACTCCCACTAGTCTATCTGAAATAAGTGCCCGTTGTCTATTTTATTTATCGTTTAATGCAAAGCTACCTAGTTCTTCCAAAGAACTTTATCTTTCGAGAAAATTGCTAGGGATGCATTGGTCAGTGATCCGAAATCACTTTCCTTATCCTCTAATTTCCAATTTATTAATTTTTCGGTTTAGCCTTAAAACTACTTAGTTTAGATGACTAACACGTATAAACGTTCATTCCCATTCTCAACTTTTCTTAGATGGGAACCGTCTTGAACTAGCAGTTCGTCTGAGTAGACACTACTCTTGAACTGTGGGATGTTCAGTGTTACTTACTTGGACTATCATTTTTCTAATCGTCAAATCATAAGACCAAAGCTCCCACTAGTTTATCGGTTCCAAATACCGTCTAACTAGCAACACTTTGTATTTATGATTTTTCAAAGATTAGAACATCACCTAGAACTAAGCTCCAACTAGTTTATCAGTTCCAAATACTGTCTAACTAGCAATGCTGTGTTCATGATGTTTTAAAGATTATAAAATCTCCAGAACTAAGCTTCCACTAGTTTCTCAGTTCCAAATACTGTCTAACTAGTAACGCTTATTCTTGTTTTTCCAATGAATGGAGAAACTCTTGTGCATTCCATTACACATTTCTAATTATTCAGAAAAACAACAAATCATAAGACTAAGGCTCCCACTAGTTTATCGGTTCCAAATACCGTCTAACTAGCAACGCCTTATGTATATGATTTTCCAATTTTTCAAATAGAAATTTGATGTGTAATTACACTTTTAAAATTCACTAAATGAATTTTATCTGATAGTCCTATGTCATCTTTTGTAAACTAAGTATGGTCGTCTCTCGTTCAACACGAGTGACACCCGTGACATACATGTACTATGTCACTTAAGTTTTTGAAGGCTCAAGAGAAAAAACTCTTCCGAAAAGTTAACTGCATTTATTGATAATTACAACGTACTTGTTACTTTCCACATTTTTATTGAAGTCCTATTACTAACAGTTTAGTAACCTAGAGATTTAGTTGTAAATAAAATGACAGAAAGTTAAATTCAAAAATAAAATTTTCACTACTAGATTTATTTTAGGAATAATAAACTATAAAAGAGTTTATCCTACCATTCCAAGGATTTAACCTCGCACCTCAGTGCCGCCGTAGGGTAGGTCAAAGAGGTGATGGTTAAACTGAGACAATCTCTCTCAGTGATTAATCTTCGAGAATCAAACATCTCACGGGAATCAGACATCCCGGACCTTAATCATTGATTACCTTCCTTTTCTAGCCTAGATATTTCGAAAATATCCACAATGAGTGTGACCTACTATATCAGATCTCAAAGTACGCCCCGAGTATGCCGCCGTAGGGTCGGTCAGTGACTCACGAGTACCCAAAATCCTATCCTTTCGGAGACCAAGCCTTGAATTTTGATAGGGGTGAACACCATCCGTAGGGGGCCGAAATCAAAGCGGCTTGAGGCGTCACCCTTCTCTCACGTGCTTGCACCTATAGTAGAGGCCGTGGGGTCGGCTGTCGCCTTCCCCGCTCCCACTCAATATTTTGAAAAAGTGGTGGGTTTACTAATTACGGTTTCGGCCTTAACAATAGGAAACAATAAATCAAAGTACTTCGAACAGGGTCGGTTATGTAGGCAAGCCTACGCCGTCTTATTCGTTGGAACATATGTGACGGTTCGGGCCAATCCGGCAAGAGAAGCCCCGTTTAGCCCGAAGGCTTATCGGCTATGCTAAGTCTGTCGAACTGGCACGTAACGTACATCACACGTGGAGGGGAGTCGATTGAGCCGAAGCTCGGTTGAACTCGCCCAACCATGGTTAGACCATTTCCGAACCCATGTACTAAGATTCTCCGATTTCTGAATTGTCACCCAAAATGTAATCTCGTTTCTGTTTAAGGTGGGTTCACTGAGAAGTCATCACCGAAAAGCTCAACGATTTATCCAAGTGGGATTCACCGAGAATCCATCACTAAAATCGTAACGATTGACAAAAACCCGGTTCGTCGGTTTTAATAATTAGTTGCTTAATTAATTAACTACCACATATTAATTAAATAAGCCTTTAAACTAATTATACGAGTTATACATGCCTAATTTATTCGAAATAAACTAGCTACATGTATGCATTGGAGTGGAATCATGATATGATGCATGTCATGGCAATTTTCCAGTTCTATCACATAATTTCGATCATACACGAAAAAATAACGGAAAAATTAAACACCGAGATGGATTGTTGGTACCCCCGTATCTAACCAATTAAAAAAAAAACAAACAAACCCTAACTAGGGTTTACAATTTTCTGATCTGCTGCTGCTGCGTTTTGTCGATGATCGGACATCCAAACGAACTTTGATCGTCACGAAACTTTATGGACCTGTTCTTCACTCCTCCTAATTGAATATGGACGGTTGGATCTGAGTTTTGACGGTCCAATTGATCCCAGAAAGCCGCCGATCCAACTGCTGCATCTGTTTATAACTGCGGCGCAGCAGTGTCTTCCCGGGGACGATCGGGCATCGAGACAAATCCCGATCGATCTGAAAATTTTAGGGCTTCTTCATAACTCCATGATAGTTGATCTGAACGGTCGGATCTTCATTTCAACGGTCCAATCTCTTCCAGAAATTCGACGAACTCACAGCTAGGGTTTTAATGCCTGCTGAGCTTTTCTTTACAGCAGCAACTTTATAGCAGCGATCGGACATCGAGATCGACTCCGATCGTTACGAAATTTTGAGGGCATGTTCTTCAACTTTTATTCTTCATTCTGACTGGAGAGATTGTCGTTTCAACGGCTCAAACTCCGGAAAAAATAAAAAACGGAACAGCATCAAAACATATCTACTTTTAGGAAATTAAAATTACAAAATTTCCTATACTCATATAAACGAATTTATAAGAGTTTACGATAGATCTAACGAGTAAACAATACCAACCCCAATCCTTCTCTTCAACCACAACATATCAAAGCATTCATCATCATGATTTTCGAAAAAAAACAATGCAATCTAAACATGCAATTTCCACTCCTAGATCTAAAATTCACATACTTTGATTGATAGATCAAATGCTCCGATACCACTTGTAGGATGTAATATATCCGGATGGATTAAAGATCCACCCGATTACGCAGCGGAAACTACAAGATCTAGATCTAGTCAACCAAAATACATAAATATAATAGATCTAAACTACGAGAAGGATAGATTGCTTACTTGTTTATTGTGAATAAACTCCATGAACAATCTTTGTAGACGCCGGTTGAGAAGCCATAATCTTTCAACGCGTATCTCCAAGCAACACCAAGTGGATGGTGTTTCACGCCGCCGGACCTCCCCGATATGCTACCGAAAAAATCCCGAAGATTTTTCCAACTCGAACCATAAGAATAGAGGCCGAAATTTTCAGCCAATTTCTCTTGTGAATAGTGACGTGAATAGTGATTTTTTGGTACAATGGAGAACTCTTCTTATATAGGAGAGAGATCCTTGTTCCACAAGGATTTAATTTAATTAATGGATAATCAATCAAATAAATCCTTTTCCATAAAAGATAAATCTAATATTTTCCCAAACAAATTAGGATAAATAAAAGATCATTATCTAATATATTAATTATTTAACCAATAAATAATTAAGCACATGTCATATAATAACACAAGAAAACAAATTCCTTGTTAATAATATATACATATTGGCGCCAATACCTAATTAAATAGGTCATGGGCCGAAATTCACCAAACCGGGTCGAGTCCATGAAAAAATGTCTTTTCCATGTTTTTAATCATTTAGTCCAACTAAACAATTAATCCACATATCAATTAAACAATGCAATGCTACTATTTAATTATAATCGAGGTGTGACGACGGGAAAACATATATGCTATATTAGGAGCCGCGTCGGGGACCATGGACCTATAACCGGTAGCTCCAATAAATTAAATAAAATTATTCATCGGACGAATAATTATATCCAATCTATTAATTCCGGGATTACACCACCATAAACCCGAAACGAACTACGCCGAATATAGATAACTTACACTCAACCATGAGTTGATAAGGTGTCCACGATATAATCATTACATACGGATAAATCCTCCATAGACCGTTCATTTCGAGTCGGGATATTTCCGTAAACCCTTCTCGAAACATATTATCCTTATTTACCATTAACCCCTAGTGATCAATTAGTTCACATACCGGACTAGTAGCTAATTAGTCTAACATGAACTCCGCGGATCGATCGGTTTCTAGGATTAACAAATAAGGGAGCGTAAATCTACTTCCCGAGGGAAGGAATGGATTCCATATACGTGATAGCACGGACTACTCACTCATTCCGAATAGAGCCAACGAGAAGTGTTGGACCACATACTTCGAAGTGATCCTTACTAACACATCAAACTCTACCCTAGTCTAAGCGGTTGTACGTGATCACCTCGGGATTGAGATTAATCCATAAATGATCATCTTGTGATTCGATAAGACTTCTCGATTACGGAATTATATCGAGAACTCAAATCAAATCGGTCCGGCCCTATATGATTATTATCATATATAAATGCCCCACTAGGTACCGTATTACCGACAGTCCGGATAAGACTGTCACACCTAAAGTGTTCTGGGCGCATTATTAGCATATTAATCATGAGACCCGTACTCAGATTAATCAACGCTACGGACTAAGTTAATTTTAAGTACATCTCACTAACTCAATCCTCTTGTGCATAGCCATATACTGAGTTATGTGATTACATAAACGAGGTACTTAGGGTTTTTAGTAGTGTCTTAATTATAAACATAAATGCATATAATAAGATGAATTATTAATTCTGTCCTAAAACAATTACATAATTGTCTTTCGGGCACTACACCTAACAAACGACGATTGATTGTTTATTTTAGATTTCTTCTGTTCACTATCTTATTACTATTTGGATTCCCTATCTTGTTATAACAGATTACATACTACTAAGTTGTTAAATCAGTTAGAACTACATAATTAACAAGAAAACTTCTTAAACTTTCCTTAACTACTTTTCCTTACAAGATGTTCGACGTGTGCCTCAAAGACATTTATAACAAGAGCAACCTAAGATACTATGAATACTATTGAACTACTATCTCTCCCAAAAGTTTAAGCTAATGAGGAGGCATATAATTAACTTGTTATGCACTTTAACACCCCCCCCCCCCCAAATGTTGGCAATCTCTCCAACACTTGCACAAATTTTAAACATTTCAATACTCCCCTCAATTGTAGGCTATCTCTCCCTACACTTTTAAATATTTCAGTACTCCCCTCAAGTGTGGGCAATCTCTCCCCACACTTGCACAATATAAATGGGGAAAATAATTTTCACACCAGAGTTCGATCCCATGACCTCTAGCTTTGATACCATGTTGAACTACCATCTCTCCCAAAAGCATAAGCTGCTCGGGAGGCAGATAATTAACATGATATACACTTTAACAAACACTTTTAGCAATGGCTTAGACCGTGATAAACAAGCATTGTAAGAGACTTCTGGTCTTCAATTTAGGATGTTTCAATGATGCTTCAACCTTAAAGTTGTTGGCTTGGTCCTTTGCATCAATCTAGATAACAAACTGAATGAAAATAGATTATGTTTTCATTGAATAAATATAGAGCAATATCAATACATACAAAAAAGTCCCACACTACCTTTTCTGTTGGTACTAGGAGATAATACCAAATCTACCCCTACACAATAATATAATAATAATACTTATTTCTTAACCCCCCATCTCAAGCTAAATGTCCTGGAAATTACATTTTGTTTGCTCCTGAAGTTACTGAACTGATATATAGGTAGTGCCTTGGTGAAACATCTGCTATCTGCACCTCTGAGAGAATGTAACTGACGGACAATTCCTAGTTTATGATCTTGTCTCTAATGAAGTGAACATCCACTTCTATATGCTTTGTTCTAGCATGGTAGACATGATTTTGTGCCAGAGATGCAGCTCCCAAACTATCACACAAAGCAACATAGTTACGGACATCTTGGCCCTCATATCATTCGGAAGTTGAAGAATCCATGCTATTTCTGCTGATAGGTTGGCCAAAGCAGACTCAGTGCTTGACCTGGACACCACATCTTTTTTTTTAATCAGGGAGGATCCAAGAAAGACACAGTAACCTGTGATAGATTTCCTATCTGAAGGAAAGCAAGCCCAATTAGCATCAGAAAACCCATGCAAACACACAAAACCAGTTGATGGAATAAACAGACTGTAGTGTAGTGTTCCTTTAACATATCTAAGTTGTTTCTTGAAAGCTATCCAATGCTCCACAGTTGGTTCTTGCATACTTGACTTAGGTAATTCACAGAATATGCCAGGTCAGGTCTAGTAGAAGTGAGAAATTGCATACCTCCAATAGCACTTCTATATATAAGAGGATTATGCATAGGCTCACCTTGGTTAGGACTCTAGTGATTGCCCACAGATATAGGAATGTTGCATGCTTTAATGTTCTTCATATTTAACCATTTGAGAAGCTTCCCTACATAGTGTTCTTGTGAGAGTGTTAATCCTTCAGAATTTCCGAAAGCCTGCATTCCCAAGAAATGTGATACATGCCATAAATCTTTTAGGGCAAACCTGCAATTCAGCATCTGTATAAACTTTTGTATTAAAGCATCAGAGCTCCCTGTCACTAAAATACCATCAACATAGATGAGATGATACATCAAATGTGTGTCAGTCTGTATAATAAATAGGGAATTATCAGCTCTGGATTGAGTGAATCCACAATCAAGCATTTGAGACCTGATATCACTAAACCAAGATCTTGGGGCTTGTTTAAGCCCACATAAGGCTTTATTGAGCCTGGAAACAAATTGAGGTTTAACAGCATCTTCAAATCCCTCTGGTTGTGGCATGAAGATGGCTTCACTGATTGGACAATTAACGAAGGAATTGTTGATGTCAACTTGCCTAATGGACCACTTGAACATCACAGCAACAATCAACACAATCCTGATTGTGGAGGCCTTAGCAACATGACTGAATGTCTCAGTAAAATCCACACCATAAGTCTGTAGGTACCCCTTAGAAACCAACCTGGCTTTATGCTTCAAGATCGATTCATATGGCTTTAGTTTAAGCTTGAATATCCATCTATTCCCCACTAAATTTTGTCCTGGTTTTGGAGGCACCAAATCCTATGTGTGATTTTGTTTTAGAGCCTTAAATTCTTCTATGATGGCCTGCTTCCACTGAGGATTACTCAAGGCATCAGATACTTTACCAGGTTCAGATAGATGAGCATGTGTATTGGTCTTTTTTGATGGAGGATTAGTAGGCCTTAGGTTTAAAAATCCCACTCTTGAAACTTTTCTGTATATGATGTACTACTATTTGCTGATCTACACTTTCGGCCGAGACAGATGTGAAAGAACTTTCAGGTTCATAATTGGGATATTGAGGGGGTGTATGAGAGAACTGGATAGGAGAATGTAAGGACTATATAAGAGAGGCATTCAGAGTAGTGGGAGTAGGACTAGGGCAAGGGCTGTGACAGGATCATTATGACTCAAATCTGTGTCCGAGAGATCAAGACATGTGTCTTTGGTAGTAGTCTCATTTAAGGTGGCATCATTGTTCTTTTGATGTTCAGAATTAGGTGTAGGCACAATCTGGGGTAGCTGATAAGAGTTCATCAGATTAGGATCAACAAGGACAACCCTATTAAGACCTTAAGTGAACCCAGTTTTGAAAGGGTATTCATGTTCATTAAAAACAACATCTCTGCTGATATAAATTCTTCCAGACTGATCTAGACACTTGTAACCTTTGTGTTGAGTGCTTAACCCTCAATTCACACACTTGATAGAATGATAGTTGAATTTATGACTATTGCAGGGTCTAATATTAGGATAACAAGCACATGCAAAGACCTTGTATCTAGAGTAATCAAGTTTGGCCTTTTGAAGGATTTGGGAATGTGACTTATTGTTTAGGACATGTGTGGGTAGATCATTTATGATGTGAATTGCCTAATCAAAGTTATGCCACCGAAATCTAAGAGTCATGGATGACTGAGGAAGGATAGTAAACCCCATTTCTACAACGTGTCTATGTTTCATCTCTGCCCTTCTATGTTGTCCATGAGCATGATAGCAGAGATGTATAAAGGCAATACCATTTTCTTTTCGATAAGGTTCAAAGACTCTATAATCCCCATTCAGTCTGACTAAATGAATTTAATGGTGGTCTGGAACTGGTATTCAACAAGTTTTTTGAAGGTGATAAAAGTAGACAAGACTTCAGATTCATGTTTCAGTGGGTATATCAAGGTGTATCTGGAGTGATCATCAACAAAGTGAATATAATACTGATAACCAAGTGTGGAAGAAATATGTGCAGGACCCTATAGGTCAGTGTAAATCATATCTAACACAGAACTGACATGAAATATAGACCTACATAAGGTAAATCATGCACTTTCCCAAACTGGCATGCCTCAAAGAAAGCCAAATCATCAACAAGATTGACATTACAAGAAATTAATATAGTCTTTAACACAGATTTAGAAGGATGACCAAGTCTTTTGTGCCAAATATTAAGATTTTTGCCTAAACTAGTGGAACACACAAAAGCATTACACGAAGAATCGTGTAACTCTGACTGCTTCTTGGATTGAAGGGAGATATGTTGGGTGGATCTTTGAATGACAGGAATCTGATAGAGGCCATGTCTAAGAACTCATATTTGCAGTAGGGTCTTTGTTTCCATGCCCTTAACATAACAACAATGATTGTCAAACTGTACGATAACATGACATCATTAGTTAGTTGAGACACACTAATTAATTTTTTTTGTCATAATAGGGACATGCAAAGAGTTTTTAAGTTGAAGAGAATGGTTGTTGTGTGTGGGAAGAAAACAAGAACCAACGTGTTTGATAGGGAGTTGCTCACCATTTCCAACTGTTAAGTTATCTGAGCCAGTGGTCACCATTAAGATGCAAGTTGTTGATATCAGAAGTGATGTGGTTAGTTGCCTCACTCTCTAAATACCATGCCGAATCAACAGTGATTTGTGGAGTAGAAACCATAGCTTGTTTGTAGGAGTTATTTCAGTTGGGAGGAACAAAATCTTGCTCAAATCTGTTCCACCATGCAGTAACTATATGGCCACTCTTGCCACACAACTAGCACACAGGTCTGTTAGATGAGTTGTTACTGTTAGAATTTCTTCCTCCTCCCCACCTCTGTTGTTTCTATCACCTCTTCCTCTATTGTTGTTGTTAGAGGGATTTCCAGTTCTAGCAAAATTTTCAACAGGTCCTCCATGAATATCACTGCCAATACTACTGTTGAATCTGGCTAGGAGCCTCTCATGAACAAGTAATTGAGATTGAACTTCCTGCCAGTTCATTGACCCCCACTCTATCTGTTAAATTCACAATTGCTGCTTCATATTCATTGTCTAATCCACCAAGGGTAGCAAGGATCAACTCAGATTTAGATATGAGGTACCCTACCACAGCCAAATTACTTTCATAGGACTTTATTGTGCCAAGTAATCTACCATAGATTTGGATCCTTTAGTTGCCGTAGTCAATGCACTCTTATATTCTAACATTATAGCCTCTGACTAACTGTTAAACAAGGTCTCAAGAGTAACCTAGATCTCCCTAGCAGAATTACATCCAACTACTTCTTATAGGGCCTCAGTGGTCATGGAACTCATTAATCAGCCAATTAACAATTGATTTGTGATACTCCATTTTTCAGCTGTCTAAGGGCGTTGAAATGTTGAGGGAGACACATACAGTGATGTAGGTCCAATTGTAGGTTGCAAATCTTCACCAAGAACATGATTCTCAAGTCTGTGTCCTATAATAATAGGCATAATAGTTGATTTCCACAATAAATAGTTGGATCGATTTAACTTAACACTACAAACCTGATTCAAATTTTCAGTAAATGGAAATTGGACATGGATGGAACACCCAATGGGCTAAGAGGACTGGGATTTGGTGCTGGTGGTAAATTAGGAAAACCAGTGTTAAACATGGACGTATTAGTATCCAATCTACCAAAATTCAAACCTGATATGAGAGGAAGACCAGCTCCGGGAAGAACTCCAGATTGTATGTAGCTCAATGGTGCAAAAGTTGTAGTTCCAAACATGGATGACATCGGAATACCAGCAGGTGTTGCTTCGAAGAGGCTCGACGGGAAACCAGCTGTGAATCCAGGTCCAAGTGTTCCAAAAGTAGCATCAGCTGTGGTTTGAACGTTTGTTGGTGAGGATAGAGCTGCTACGGCTACTGCTGTTGCAGCTGCAGCTGAAGACGACTCAGAAGTTGCGGTGGTCATCGGCGGTGATGACTACGCCGGCAAACCGGACTCTGATACCAAGATAACAAACTGAATGAAAATAGATTCTATTTTCATTGAACAAATCTAGAGCAATGTCAGTACGTACAAATAAGTCCCACACTACTAGGAGACAATACCAAAACTACCCCTACACAATAATATAATAATACTTATTTCTTAACTAATCTGCAAACTGTTGCTGACCTGAGCTAGCTTGGATGCTTGGTTTGAGTTGGTTGGATTGATGATCAAGTTGTCAAATGCTGAAACGTTTAACACATTTATTATAACGTTTTTCTTTCGTTTTATCATTCTCCATATGATTGATATATATCAACAGGATATAATTTCATTTTTTTCATAAAAAACGAAAGGTTTTACAAAAGAAAACTGGACTACCGTCGGATGATACAATGATACCAAAAGTAATCAACCACCGCCACACATAGTTTATGTGGTCAGATTTGAGATCATTGAATGAAGAGATCCTCAGTTCACATTCCACAGTCGGCATGTTGAGTTCTTTTCCAAATTATTGTCTGTTTGGATGTTATTCGTTTTTATTTGTACATATTAGATTTTTTTTAATATTCTTGAATTTAGTATCCTGTCAAATAAAATGGTGTATGTATACGAAACTAAAAACAAAAAGGGTGAATTGTTTGTTGTAGATGAATAAAATGATATGACTAAAAATAGATTTACTCATGTCTAAACACTTCATGTGGCGGTGAAGCTTGATAGCCAAATTCGGGAGGAGTGGGCTTACCTATGGAGAGTAATATGAAAGATGAGCTTTTCCGAGATTTTCATTGATTTGATTCGTCGATGTGTTACGTCGGTCACTTATCAGGCTCTCGTAAATGGGCGGCCAGGCCGGCGGATTGTCCCATCTCGGGGGATTCGCCAAGGTTATCCCCTCTCCCCCTTCTTACTTATTATCTGTGTGGAAGGACTAACGGCATTGTTGGATAGGGAAGTCCGGGTGGGATCGCTTCGAGGCATTTCTTTTGGGGGGCAAGCTGAGGTGTAGGTGTCGCATTTGCTGTTTGTTGATGATAGTATGTTGTTTTTTGAGATTCAGGATGGGGCCCTGGAAACCTTGGTTGACCTTTTTGCGCACCATGGGACTTTATCGGGGCAGGCTATCAATTTCCACAAGTCTAGCCTCTATTTCAGTAGAGGAGTGCCACAGGGGGTTCGTGACTATATTTCGTATTTATTGCAGATTCCTCTTGGGGATGGAACCGGCAAGTATCTTGGCATGCCTTTTGTTACGGGCCGGAATAAACGGCAGGTGTTTGATTTCCTTCGGGAAAAGATCTGGAAGAAATTGTCGGGTTGGAAGGATAAACTGTTATCGCCTGCAGGTAAGGAGGTTATGATTAAGTCCGTTTTGCAGGCGATCCCCACATTCATTATGCAATACTTTAAAATCCCGGCTACGTTAGTCCACGAGCTCAAGAGGTGTATCCGGGGTTTTTTCTGGGGGGGATAACGAGGACAAACGGAAGGTGCACTGGCGGAGGTGGGAAGTTTGTTGTTTGCCAAAGAATCTGGGTGGTCTTGGGTTTCGTGACCTTGAGGCCTTCAACTTTGCATTGTTGGCAAAGCAGGCTTGGCGACTATTGTAGCACCCTACAGCCCTTGTCAGCCGTTTTCTGAACGCAAAGTACTACCCCGGTACGACTGTCATTGCTGCAGGTTTGGTGCGGCGTCCCTCGTTTCTCCGGAGAAGTGTATTAGAGGGACGTGATATGTTAACTACGGGTCTGCGATGTTTGCGATGTCGTATTGGGGATGGTCGTTCGGTTTTTGTCTTTCATGATGTGTGGATCACTCGACCTCCCTCCTTCCGTTTTGCACATACTTTTCACTTACTGCCGACGAATATACAGGTGCATAATCTCTTGGCAGTTGATGGTCAGAAATGGAATATGTCCTTGCTCCAACAAGCTTTCAACCCATGGGAGGTGGATGCGATTCTTCAGACTCCATTAGCAGGCCCTTCCCACCCGGATAGACGGATATGGCATTATGATCGGAAAGGGCGCTACACGGTCAAGTCGGGGTACTTCTTAGCCCTGAGCTTGCGTAGGGGGTTGTCTTATGGGGTTAATGGGTCATCTTCTGCTGGTCCGGATAGATTGTGAAGGGATGTATGGTGAGTGGTTGTGCCGCCTCGAGTCCAGCATTTTCTTTGGAGGTGTTTGCAGGAATGCTTGCCGATCGGGGCAAACTTGCTCAAGATGCAGATCGGAGATGGGCTTTGCTTGGCATGTGGTCGTGAGCAGGAATCTATGCACCATGTCATGTTTGACTGCGACTATGCTAGGGCGGTTTGGACAGCCTCCCATTTGTCGGCCAGGTTGTACGGCAGTCGTATGGGTTTCGTGAGTGTTTTGGGGGCTTGGTGGAGCATCTGTCTATAGAGGTTGTTGTAGTTTGAGGGTCTGAAGATGATCGACAATGCTTTGAATTCCTGCAAAAGAAGAGATTTGGATCCTCTCCGTTTCACGATAAATCGTTGTCCTTCTTAAATTATTCGACCCTATACTTTGTCCCGGGTATCACGAATATTTAAGTGAGATAAAACTGAGAGAACAACCTTTAAACTCTGGACAAGAGATTAAAGAGCACTTAGAAGTGTTGAGTTATATAGAATGATTAACAAGGATGCTTAAAATTGTTATTCTTATATTTAACAATGTAAACTTGCTTATATATAGCACTTGGATCTGAAAAAGAGCAAAGGAATACGTCCTTTAAGTGATTGACACCAAAAGAAAAAGGTACTATTTGGTTGTACCCACTCACCAAAAATCAGTTTTTGGACCACAGGTACTCATCCGTACGGATGCAGTTATCATCCGGAAGGATAAATCACAATATCACAATTTTACATTTTCAGCCTTTCATCCGTACGGATAGATTCTTATCCGTGCGGATAACTCTCATCCGTACGGATAGATTATTATCCGTACGGATAGCTCTCAATCAGAAAATTTGGATTTTCATTTCACATCCGTACACTCGTAAACACTTATATAAGCGTGCACTCCGCACCTCCATACTTATATTTTAGCTTTACGAGCATAACCACCCTTGTACTAAACCCCGATAACCTCAATGGCTTGTGATTATACTTAAATCACCAACATTCCTCCCCCATTTAAGTGTAATCCTTGGTTTAGTATAAACAACAATCATAATATAAACCAACTCATGCTTCAATGAAAATATCACGAAGATTGAATTTCCACCTAGTATTATTACACTGCAAATATTCGAGTATTGGGGTGTGACTAAGCATTGAACCCCTTTACACATTTTGAATACATGTACATAACAATACACATGAATTGAGACTACTTCAAAGTATTATTCTTGACACCATTTATTGAAATCCGGCCTTGTGTCCATATCCATTCTTGAGCATATAGAAAGTCAACCCAACTTTCCTTGAAGCTGCCATACCTCAAACTCATATAGGTGAATCTTTAATTTACCGTGCACCTGCATTAGTACTCTCAAAAGATTCATTAAGTAGATAAACTTCAACCTAACTTCACAGGTTTATTGCACATACCTTCGGGATTAATACATGTGCTCAAGTTTCCAATAACAGGCTTACCACATTGAATTTAGCCTAAGGCATTGTACTAAAGGGAAATTCGGCGTCCCATTATCAGAAACTTATACAGGTTGTAGACCCATCCTGACAACCGACTTTTGTAATAAGTCCTTAGCTAATCCTTTCGTCAAATGATCAGCTAAATTCCTTTGAGATCTCACATACACAACCGATATCACCCCGTGAGAGATCAACTCACGTACCGCGCTATGTCTAACGCCTAAGTGTCGTGACTTACCATTATACACTTGACTATATGCTTTAGACAGTGTAGATGAACTATCACAATGGATAGATATTGGTGATATTGGTTTAGACTATTAAGAATTTCTTGAATCAAATTCCTAAGCCATTCTGCCTCTTTTTCGGCTGCTGCCAAGGCAATGAACTCCGACTCCATAGTCGAGCTAGATATACATGTCTGTTTCTTAGAAGCCCAAGAAATATCACCTCCACCTAAAACAAACACTCATCCACTAGTAGAAGAATGATTTTCTACATTAGATATCCAACTAGCATCCTAATATCCTTCGGTCTAGGAATAGATGTAAATCTATTCTCATCAAATATGGCATCACGTGATTCTATAACCGAATGTGCAGCCACAGAATCACTAGGTTCTATAACATAAAACCTATAAGCCTTGGAATGACTAGCATATCCAATGAAAATGCAATTGATGCCTCTTTCTCCTAAAGTTTTAATTTTAGGATCGGGAAGTCTAACAACCGCCCTGCAGCCCCAAACTTTTAAGTAATTCAAGTTTGGTTTCTTTTTGAACCAAAGTTCATACGGGGTAGCAGAATTCCTTTTATTAGGAATTTTGTTTAGTAGATAACAGGCCGTTAACATGGCCTCACCCCAAAATCCACTGCTCAATCCCGAGTAGGATAACATGGAATTTACCATCTCTTTTTGAGTACGGTTCTTCCTCTCCGCAATGCCATTTTGTTGTGGCGTATACGGTGCAGTCACCTCGTGTATAATACCACACGACCCGAAGTAGGTTGGATCATAGTATTCTCCACCTCTATCGCTACGAAAACGTTTAATACTAGAATTCTATTGTAATTCTACTTCACTTTTATAAATCTTGAATTTATCAAGAGCCTCATCTTTAGTATTAAGTAAATACACATAACAAAAACGAGTATTATCATCTATAAACATAATCATATACTTCTTATTTCCCAAAGACGGTGTGGCATTAAAGTCACACAAATCACTATGGATAAGTTCTAAAATTGTAGACGACCTTT
Source organism: Gentiana straminea (assembly GCA_036785695.1). Lineage (NCBI taxonomy): Eukaryota > Viridiplantae > Streptophyta > Magnoliopsida > Gentianales > Gentianaceae > Gentiana > Gentiana straminea. The sequence goes on along the minus strand of JAVUPR010000299.1, from coordinate 7,644,504 downwards.
CAACACCACGAAATGGTTGTCTTACAATTTTAGTAAGCATACAAGTAGTACACTTATCCATATTGAGATCAAACGGGGGAATAAGTGCATTTTTAGACATAATTTGCATACGTTTATAATGCATGTGTCCTAACCGAGCATGCCACAACTTTGAGATATTAACATCAGAAATATGCATAACTTGATTAACTTTTTTATTAACAATATTAAGCATAAACATATTATTAAACAAATATCCAAAACCAACAAATACACCATGTTTTGACAAAATAAACCTATCGGACTCATAAACTTGTTTGTAGCCCGATTTACATAATAGTGCACCAGATAAAAGGTTCTTCCGGATGCACGGAACAAATAAAACATCAAATAGTTTTACAAATTTTCCAGAACTGAAATTTAAAATAACATTTCCAATGCCCTTTACAACAGCCATCGACTCGTTTCCCATCTTTAGTATGGAACCATCATTCACCGGTTCAAAGTCTTCAAACCAGCGTTGATCTTTGCATACATGTCTTGTTGCTCCCGAGTCAATCCACCACGATACATAATCATCCTGCATGTAAAATGCTTCATAAATAAATGGCACATAATTCATAACCGAATTAATACCAAAGTTAACATTCTGACCTTGATGTTTGGGTGGTCCTTGGTCTTTTGACCCTTGTTCTGGACCTTTGTTCTTTCCATTCTTCCGCACTCGGAAATCAGCCTTGTAGTGCCCTATTTTGCCACAAATCTGAAGGATGCAGGTTCTTAGATCTAAACGAATTAGATCTACGCGCAGCGGATGGATCACGATTTATATATCAAAACACATAATTAAAGGACTTAAACTACTACAAGGGGGTTAAGATCAAGTTACCAATAGTAGGAAGAGAAGCCAAGATCTTCCGATGTGTTCTCCAAACGGTGGTTGGTGGACACCCTTCTTGATACACGAACCTCCTTGATATGCAACACCAAGAAAAACTCAAAGTTTTTCTTCTTCCAAAAACCCTAGGCAAGAAGAAACTAATTTTTCCTCTCTTTTTCAAGTGGTGGTCGAAATTATGCCCTTCATAATACACTTGGAATAACTCTCCTTTTATAGGAGAGTAAATCCTTGGTCTCCAAGTATTAATTAATTAAATAAATAATTAATTAAACAAAATAAAAAGATATTTTCCTTAATGAATAATTGTGACATATTATTGACCAATAGGAAATCAAATAACAAGTCATCCAACCAATCATATAACAAGAATATCTTTTATTTTCCATAACACAAGAAAATTAATTCTTGTGCTAAAAGAGAAGACCTTAGGCGCCATTTTTAGGGTTTATTAGCCCACACAAAATGTCTTTTATGTGTATTATATTATTTAGCCCAACTAAATAATATCCATGCATATCAATTAATTAGCCCAGCCAATTAATTATCACTGAGGCCCAAATAACAAGATTATTAGTCCGAATTACGAAGCCACATCGGGGACCATGGACCTATAACCGGTAGCTCCAATAATTAATTATTCATCGAACGAATAAGTACATTAATTATTAATTCCGGGATTACGCCACCATAAACCCGAAACGAACTCTACCGATTATAGATGTATACTTATACTCAACCCATAGAGTGAATAAGCGTCCATTGATATAATCACTACATACGGATTAACCCTCCATAGATCGTCCATTCGAGTGGGAAGTCTCGTGAACCCGACTCGAATATCTTATCCTTATTTACCATCAACCCCCGATGATCAATTAGTACACATATCGACTAGTAGCTAATTAGTCAAATGTGAACTCCCGGGATCGATCACTTTCTTAGAGCTAACAAATAAGGGACGTGCTCTCTACTTCCCGCGAGGAAGGAATGGATTCCATGTCCGTGAAATTCGAACTACTCACTCATCCGGAGATAGTGCCAATGAGAAGTGGCTTGGAACACATATTAAAGTGAACCGTAACTAACACATCAAACACTACCCCGGGACAAGCGGCATCCCGTGATCACCTCGGGATTAAGGTTGATCCATATATGATCATCTAATGATTTAATAAGATTCCTCGATTACGGAATTATACCAATAAATTCGATTAAATCGGTCCAAACCTATATGAATGCCATCATATATAAATGCCCCACGTAGGTACCTCACCGACAGTCCGGATAAGACTATCACACCCTAAGGTGTTACGGGCGCATTATTGGTGTTTTAATCAAGAGACCCTAAACTCGATTAAGTTCACCACGGACTAACGCTTTAAGTATATCACCACTAACTCAATCCTCACGTGCATGCCATGCACCGAGTTAAGCGGTTACATACCGATATACTTAGGGTTTGCGAGCGGTGTATTACTTACAAGCACAAAGCAAGTAATAAGGTGAGATAAATTCTGTCATCCATTATCAAAAACAATTACACAAATTGTCTTTCGGGTATTACACCTAACAATCTCCCACTTGCACGAAATGACAAGCAACGATTGTTTTTAGAGCACACCCTTTCTCATCTTATTCACAACACTCTCCCACTTGCTCTAAAAGCAGATGAGACATATCCATCAATGCCGTACCCTCCAAGCACTCGACTTGGTACACTGATTAGTTAGGTTGTCGACTCGAGACGATCTTTAGGATTGAAACATCGCCGGTCCTTCCAATCAGGCGGTACTCTCTCTCAATATGCTTATGACTTCTTATGACTGAGAAGATCCTTCTAAGCTATCTCCTCACTGTTTTCACGATGAAGTGATATCGGCTTATCAGACCTGGAATTACTCCCAGACCAAAAAGGAAATTCTAAGCACTATGAGTAACACTGAGCCTGAGATCAACTTAATGATCATCCTTAATCTGACTACAAGTCAGAATCAGTGTAGTCAACCATATTCAAGTTTGCACCTGAATATACAAGCATATGATTCCTCGTTTTCTAAAGATACTTGAGGACGTACTAAACCGCTACTTATTGCTCAAATCCAAGATTCGATTGCAATTGACTTGTGTTAAGCTGTCTTGCCCTTATCCCAGAGAGACTCTATCCCATTTTCTCTTTATCCGAAGATTTGGAGAATCATTCCTGAGAGGGAGGGTAGGACTACTCTCGATGAATGCTGCAACCATATATGCATAATCATCTTATACAATAAGATAGGTGGGATAGCCAATGACTCATTCTCGTGAATTTGACCGAATCAGATTCTTAGAATATAGTCTAATTCTCTCATCCAGAGAATCTTGGCGTGTCAGTTTCTGACTTCAGATAACACACTCATGCTGTTTCCAACTGTTTCAGTGTTACCTTTCGTGAACACTAATACTACTACTTTACCAATATTGATACCCAGTCTACTAAAGACTTATCAATATTCTGGTCAAGTCCACATATTTTAAAACATGCGACTTTTAATGACCGAGAGGTTCTCTTACATCCACAAAGGACATAAGTCCCGGCGGTCAACCCGCCATTTGTTCTAACCAAGACCCTTCTGTTCCGAATGAATCCGGACTCCGTTTTACGGCAAGAAAGTCTCGGGGAATCACCCCTATTTTCTCGCTTTCTAACGAAATCTAGCAAGGCGAGTGGTGAGAGAGTTCAAGGTCCGGTTAACTCTCTACTTTTTAGGGAATCACCCCTAGACCACTCAGCTTTGTGCTGAAAGTTAAACTTTCCTATTCATTCGACTCTTTTCGGCGTAGAACCAATTACTCCCACTGGGCCTGAGACACTTAGGTGGTTCTACAAGAGGCTGAACAGAACTGGAGTACCAAAACTCCATTCACAGGGATAAGGTTTTCGAACCAACCTCTCGATCGAATCCTATACGACCCACAAAGAGCCACATGTTATCAATCACTCCGACGGACTATAAAGTCCACACAACCATAATGGGTCAATGGTTAAACCATACTCCCACTTTGCGTTCGGGTGGATTGACATTCGATCTAGTAGTATTTATCGGTGTAATCACCAACAACCGATGTTGGACGTGGTCGATTAAATCGATAGTAACTTCCTTTGGGTAACCGTACTCCAAGGTCTAAGGTCGTTACTTATAGATTCTATCGAAGCCTTGTGACGATCCAACCGCCACTTTCGATCTCAAGAATCTTACAACCAACCTTCACTCGTCTCATTAAGGCATTTCACGAACAGTCAAAATCTGAACGTATGCGCAAAATCTCCAGTCCTACCTTCAAGCATTAAATGCTAAATGCCTACATTTACGGAAGTTGTGTGAACCGAATTCAATCCTTATCCATAAATTCACTAGCATCTTCTAGGTAGACTTCTCGGTTTACATAATAATGTTAACCGTTATTTTGCAACCAATTATCTTAATCGAGTTTAGCAGTGTATTGTAGTACATCAATAACTATATAGGGCAAGTCTATGGTTTCTTTCTCAGTGAGAAACATTCCACTAGGAGGCAGGAAGGAATGGATTCCATGTTTGTGCCAATGAGATTCCCGCAGGAAGGAAGGAATGGATTCCCACAGGAAGGAATGGATTCTATGTTTGTGAAAATCAGAACTACTCACTCATCTGGAGATAGTGCCAATGAGAAGTGGCTTGGAACACATATTAAAGTGAACCGTAACTAACACATCAAACACTACCCCGGGACAAGCAGCATCCTGTGATCACCTCAGGTTTAAGGTTGATCCATATATGATCATCTAATGATTTAATAAGATTCCTCGATTACGGAATTATACCAAGAAATTCAGATTAAATCGGTCCATCCCTATATGAATGCCATCATATATAAATGCCCCACGTAGGTACCCTCTACCGACAGTCCGGATAAGACTATCACACCCTAAGGTGTTCTGGGCGCATTATTGGTGTTTTAATCAAGAGACCCTAAAATCGATTAAGTTCACCACGGACTAACGCTTTAAGTATATCACCACTAACTCAATCCTCACGTGCATGCCATGCACCGAGTTAAGCGGTTACATACTGATATACTTAGGGTTTGCAGCAGTGTATTACTTACAAGCACAAAGCAAGTAATAAGGTGAGATAAATTATGTCATCCATTATCAAAAACAATTACACAAATTTTCTTTCGGGCATTACACCTAACAAAATCCAACAGGCACCTTTTGGCCTTTTTCCGGATTCTTTGTTGCCAGCATTGAATGGTTTCTTTTTCTTACCATTACCTTTTCCCTTGTTAGTTTTAGAACACTCCCCGGCCTCCATTACAAGAATAAATGTCAATTCATCAATTTCCTTTCCCTTGGTTTTCACACCCTCCTGCGCCCTGAGGGATTTACTCAATACGCAGGTGGCTACCAAGTTCAACCAATGAGAGTTCTTCCTTTTTGTGTTTTAACATATGCTTAAAATCTTTCCATGATGGTGGTAGTTTATCAATGATACTAGAAACAGAAATGGATTCATCCATTTCCATTTTGTGTTGTGCAAATTGGCCTAAAATGCGTTGAAGTTCATTGAATTGTTCAATTACAGACCGTGTATCTACCATCATGTATTTCATGAAATTACCAACTAGAAACTTTTTAGCGGATGCATCTTCATTTAAGTATTTAGTTTCTAGTGCATCCCATAGTTCTTTTTGCAGACGCAAAGTTTTGATAAATATCAAACAACGAATCAGACATACCGTTTACAATGTGACCACGACAGATGATGACGGTCGATTTGTACCCATTATTCTGCAATCTTTACCGTTGATTTTGATGTGAAATAACCTTAAGAGAGTGATAATAAGTCATTAAGTGCCTAATTTAGATATACCCCGTGTTACGATTTATTATTATGCATTTCGGTAATTTATCAAGTATTTGGTATTACAAACTATGTTTTTGTATGATAAATACAGTGAGCATTATGGACGGTCTACGGAGAAGGAATTAAAGATCCAGGACAATGCAGAGCCCAGCAAAAGATAGAAGACGGAGCCCAGAAGCAGTGAAGGCTCGGTCGACCGAGCCCAGCTATTCGGTCGACCGAGCCCAGCTATTCGGTCGACCGAGTGGACTTAAAGCCCAGCAGAGTCCAGCATATTACTTAAGTCGGTTAGGGTTTAGGGAATCCGATCCTTAGTCGGTTTCTAAGTCGGTTTTGAGCACTATATAAACACATTGTCATTAGTATTATGTAGACATTCATACATTGATTCAATCATTCATAAAAGAGCATAACAAATTGAGAGTTTTTCAGCAAGTTAGGGTTGCAACAATGTAAGCCCTTAATCTTCATGTTTTATTTTCAAGTAATTAATTCTTCCAATTACGTTCTTATCGTTTGAATTAATTAAACATAGCTAGATGATGTGATTCTCGGCTATGACGTTAGGTGGTGGTTACACCTTGTCAATGAGGATCCCATGACCTACGTCATAATCTAGATTTATTCATGACTCTACTTGATTTAATTAATGTGTATCTATGATAGTTTATATAAGTGATATATGAATTGCTGTTTAATCTGTTCTGTATAAGGAAACACTGAGAGGTTATTTCTAGGATGTAATTAGGGTTGAATTCGTCCGGGTGACCGAGCAAAGTCGTTCGGTCGACCGAGCCCTAATTTTGTCAGTTAAGTCTGCCACGTCTTTATGGTGGGTTTAACCTAGTTGAATTTACTTTCTCAGTAGGTATGGCTACGGCTACGTCGCTCGTCAGTTTTTCATTAGCGTATTATTAGGAAATACCAATATAAGACGTCTAGTTCGGCTCATTAACGATCTTTCGGGACTTTTAGCAAGATCTAGATTAGTTTTGTATTAGGGAATTGTCGACACCTAGTCATACGTAAATCGTAGATTAACAAGAAACTATACCAAGTAATTGTTAATAGGACGAGGGCTTGAGCGATCGTTTAGGAAGTACACCTAACCATAGGAATGTTGCCTAAGCGAGGTGTACGGTTAATATCGGCATCCTTAGAGTAATGAGCGTGTGAGTTATATGAGATGGAAACCCAAAAGGTGAAGTCACGTAACAATACCACAGTGATCTAGTAACCTAACCGGTGCTAAGTCAAGTTAAGGGGATGACTCCCGTAGCCAATTAAGTATGAATACGACGGATTGACGAGTTAATGAGTTAAGTTATTTTATATAAGTTGTCTTGGTCCGATCGATAACGTTGGTAATTGGAAGGTTAATTACGTTTGTTTTTTTTAAGTTTGAGTTTGTTTATCTTATTTTGTCTTTTATGTTGGTCTTAGACTGTTGTCCAATAACGAATTAGGTGAGTTAATTATTTAAACCTAGGGTCCACATTTTGACTCTCTGAGGGATCGACCTTGATTCACCATCGCTATGCTATGATGTACCTAGTGCTATTGCTAGTATTTGGTGGTCAAGTAAAATAAATTTATAACCTGATTGACCCCGTCATCATGTTTTTGGCGCCGTTGCCGGGGAGTCAATGGCCCAATGATTGTTTAAATAATTATTTTTATCTACTTCGTTTTTCTCTTTATTGTTTTTATTTTTCTTTTGACGAATTATCTGTACTTGTATGCTGTTAAAGGATTAAAGCAGGAATGGGGAAGATATTCGTTCGGTCGACCGAACGTATTCACTCGGTCGACCGAGCCTTTTCTAGCTTTAATTTCATATACGATATCGTTTCCCGCATTCTGTTTCCCCTGTTTGTAGGTTGTAAGTTTGACAACAGTATGAGCAATCATACTTGTTTGTCAATTTACTAATTGTTTATTGTTTTTCAAATATTGCGTATAATTCGAAGTAAATCACTCACTTAACTCGCTCAAGATCAAGCAAAATGTCATCAAATGATTTTATCAAAGGCCAAGAAGAAGTCAAGGTTTTACGAACCCAAACTACACCAAAAAAAGCCGTTAACACCAAAGCTCATGGAAAGGATAGAAAAGATGAAAGCGAAAATCCGAGAGGCAAGGAAATCGAGGGAGGCTAAAGAAGCCTATTGGCAAAGAGGTATGTCTATTTCGAATCCAGAGGAAATTTCTTCGGATTCCGATCCAGCTTTAGATTATGATGATTACATGTCCGAGATAGAATCTGAGTCTGAGGGTAGCGCAGCTAAGGAGAGCCCTATTGTCATCTGTTCTAGAGATGAAATATTGGTTAAAGACGAGTCTCGACTGATGCAAAAGTTAGCAGACCCAGGAGCTTTTATGGTTGGAGTAACCCTAGGACAAACCCACTTAGGTTTAGCCTTGATTGATTCCGGTTCGAGCCTTAATATCTTTCCTAAAAGCCTTTGTGATAGGAATTCCATTTTAACACCCACTAACACCCCGCTCCAAGTTAGATTTGCGGATGGAACTAGGACAATCATGACTGGGAGACTGAACAACATGATTATTGGTATGGGGCAATTACGGTTTAAGATAGACATAATGGTAATGGAAATCGAGGAACATCCTGAATGCCCAATCATTTTGGGTAGATCGTTTATCAACACCGCTAGAGCCTTCATACGGATGACCAGACATGAGATAGTATAGTTTGACGCCAAGGGTTCTGAGTGTTATGGGATATCAAATCCGAATTTCCCTGTACCGGCAAGTGTGAATGTGTTAGAAGTAGTTGGTTCGGAGAAGCTTGATGCCACTCAAAGTCTAGGAAAGGATGCTGATGATAATGTCGATGATAAAGATGAGAGGGAAGTCCTTACTATTCTAAGTCGGAATAGGTCAGTTCAGCCTGCACCAGCCCTGACCAATATTGAAGTTGTAGACCTACCTAAGGATAGGAGGACCAGAGCGAAGAAACGAACTAGGAGAGTTCGTAACAAAAGCTCATCGAAATCAGAGATGAATCCAAAAGTCGGCGCTTGTCTGGATGGTCAATTCGGCTGTGTTTTCATTGGACTAAAATCCAAAGGAAGGGCACTCGTAGAAAAGGACGGTAAAACTTTTTCGGTGAAAGCTGGCCGGGTGAAAACCTGGCAAGCCAAGGGCAGTGTTTAGGAGTGATGATTTTGGAAGTCGAGCTATAGACTCAAAAATTTAGAATTCTTTCGTTTCATTTATTTTATTTTATTTCATCTTTATTTTTAGTATGAATAAAAGTAACGTAGAATGACGAGAGCCTTTTTTATTTTTGCCGTGTTCCAATGACCATTAGGTTACGGATGTGCAAAAAGTTTTTTTACTCGAATCATTTTAACGTGAAGTAGAGTAGGAAGAGAAACCATTATAAAATGTATTGATGACGAGAATTTGGTGAAAAGATGCTTAGTTCAAATTTGTATTATTTGGAAGAAGTGAAGATTTATATGTTAATGGATTGTGGCTGGATTATTCGATTTTTGATGTGAGGATTTTTCAAATTGTGACATGATAATTTTGATAGACTTATGTGTTCTAGCTTGAAAATTTCGTGTGTATCAAATTGAGGAGGTCAACTATCATTTATTTTTACACATCCCCATTTTTCATTTCCCAATCCACCTTTTCATTTCCCCCATTAATTTATTCCTCCAACAAAACCATTCCACTCCTCAATCCTTACCTTCCTATCTCCACCAATCACCTTCCACCATTTCAATCCTTTCACTTTCCACATCTTTCTATTTAAAACTCCTTTTTCTCTTCATCATTTCCACACCACAAAATCTTCATCTTCTCCAAATCCCCAATTTTCTTCTTCTTCTTCTCTCCATTAATTCCTATTTCCAATCTTTCTCATAACTTCCATCCACCCAATATTGGGGATAGTAATCTAAATGATCCCCTCCAATATCACAAGTTGTGACTGCTCATATCTCTGATCTCTGAAGGATTATCCGATCCAGGCTGTCACAGGGAAGACCTGAACCTCAGCAGCAGAGCTTCCATCAGTTCGGTCGACCGAACCTTTCTGCTCGGTCAACCGAGGCCATTCTCTCGGTCGACCGAGAGCTTCATACTGCTGCATCTATCTGTCAGCGTTGTTCTGTTCCAGTTCTGCAATTATGCCACCAAGACGACGATCCTCCGCACAGTTTGTAGCAATCAACGATGCCATACCCTTGATCAACGGGGTACCGCAATTCGCTAGCCAAGAGGTATTTTCGGTTTATCGGAATTTCTTCAACAATTCGCCGGTACACCGGGCTCGGGGATTAGATTTGACCAACTGTGGTCAAGAGCTGTTCGATCTAGTGGAGTATTATCAGTGGCAAGAGGTTGTTGCGCCACCTGGCCAAGTTAATGTCGACTGGGTAAGAGAGTTTTATTCTTATTTACGCGTGCACCCACACACGAATTTAGTCCGGGTTCGTGGCAAATCCATTGTAATTACTCCGGGGACTCTTAATAATTATTATGGTCTCGATACCCCGGAGGAGGAGCCAGAGTACACAGTGACGTTTGATGAGTCTGATGCATGGTTGGAGGAGGTTGGTACCCATCTCGGGATAGCATGGACAATAGGGGAAGTTGCTCGCACTTTTGAGGAGCCATACTTTAGGCGGTGGGAAGATAAGTGCTTACATAGGCTTATCCGTTCTAACATTATTCCGGCCAAGCATGTGTCTACAGTTTATTATGCACATGCTACGCTGATGTATTGGTTGAGCGAGAGGATGGCCTCGTTATTATTGGGGCACCGATGCGTTCGAGATGACGCCGATGCCCGCAAGCCTAGACACATGCTTTGCCTTATGGTTCATTGATCACTTCATTATGTGAGGCGGTGAGTGCCCGGTGCTAGGCGGTGACTCCTATGTCGGCCCATGCCTATCCTATCTTTGGATTCTCGTTGCACCACCTCTTGTGCAAACCGATGATCACGGTCCGGTGATGACGATGCGCAATTCCAAAATTTTCCTGAAGCGGATCCCAATGTTCTTCCATTAGCTTTCGTTGATCCGAACGATATACCTTCGGACTAAGCATCTGTGTTAATCTAATTTTCTCTTTATCAATGTGTTTTTATTTTTGATTTCGGTGTACCAATAAGTTAAGTCGTGTTGTATGGAGTTCGTTTTGAATTTCCCTAATGAATAAAATTTGTCTTATTTAATGTGTTGGATATTTGTGCATTATTTTCACTATAATTATTAAGTATGGGCTTAAATATGTTTAAGGCAATTATTATACCTTTTACAGTCCATTTGATATGATTACATTTTTCTGCACTAACCCTGTAACGAGTTCCAAGTGTTTGTTAAAGATGTATGTTGCAGAGGTTGCATTTTATTGCAGTTGGTAACTGTACTTGTCTGTTAAAATTCTCCGGAGTTCATCAAGACTTGTTCAACTCCCGCACTTATTCCAGAGCTAAGTTCCTTGTTCTTATTTTTATACATTGAGGACAATGCATAGTTTAAGTGGGGGGTATGAGTCACTTAGCTCATTTAGCATACTTGAATAAGTTTGTATATCAAATAATGAGTAAATTTAAAACTTTTACACTTACAATCACACTTATCTTTTGTGAATTCCCGAATTTTGTATTTAATAAGGTAGGAACCATATTTCGTTAATACGTGGTCATGTTATACTCCTGTGATATAATTTCAGTAAGCTTACAGATATTCATATTATAAGTTGCAAGTAGTTATTTATTATTCGATTAATCAAAATATGAATCAACGTTCACCACGCTTATAAAAAAAATGGAAATATATGTGTACATTGCATAGATAATGGGTTGTGCCTGCCTGGTAATCAATACCTATCGTCTGATGTATTCTTAATCTTCTAGCTACAAAAGCGGAATAATAAGCTTGAGATATATCCGTGTTTTACCAATGAGCTAAACACTCGGGCTTGTAGTCAATTACCAAAGTAGCCTTGCGCTTGTGGTAATATTCATTGCTATATTTGATCTAAGATAGGGGGATACTTTAAAAAGTTTTCTTCCTTGAGATTTGTAGTATTTGAAAAATGTGAAGAATTGAAAAATTCAACTCTTAAGAGGCTTTGAGTAGTACTCGGTCTCCAAGTCCAAAAACCGTATAGATATATTCTTGCTTATTGTTCTAGTGCTTTACCCATTGCGAGGCTTAAGCGAGAGGAATGCCGATGATGGTGGGACTTGAGAATTCAAAGTTGGCATAACCATTAATCATGCCACATTTATAAAACCAATGCATGTGCACACATCACTTCGATTCATACCGAGTAGTGAATAATGGATATCTTATTAGCATATATAGTATGAGTTGATTCGGGTTTCTTGTGTGTGTATGGTGTGACCACTGGAAAATGATCATATGGGGAATAACTTGTTAATACTTTGATCGGGACGATCAAAGGCTAAGTGGGGGCGATTGATGATGGTCGATTTGTACCCATTATTCTCGCAATCTTTACCCTTGATTTTGATGTGAAATAACCTTAAGAGAGTGATAATAAGTCATTAAGTGCCTAATTTAGATATACCCCGTGTTACGATTTATTATTATGCATTTCGGTAATTTATCAAGTATTTGGTATTACAAACTATGTTTTTGTATGATAAATACAGTGAGCATTATGGACGGACTACGGAGAAGGAATTAAAGATCCGGGACAATGCGAGCCCAAGAAGATAGAAGACGGAGCCCAGAAGTAGTGAAGGCTCGGTCGACCGAGCCCAGCTATTCGGTCGACCGAGTGGACTTAAAGCCCAGCAGAGTCCAGCATATTACTTAAGTCGGTTAGGGTTTAGGGAATCCGATCCTTAGTCGGTTTTCTAAGTCGGTTTTGAGCTCTATATAAACACATTGTCATTAGTATTATGTAGACATTCATACATTGATTCAATCATTCATAAAAGAGCATAACAAATTGAGAGTTTTTCAGCAAGTTAGGGCTGCAACAATGTAAGCCCTTAATCTTCATGTTTTATTTTCAAGTAATTAATTCTTCCAATTACGTTCTTATCATTTGAATTAATTAAACATAGCTAGATGATGTGATTCTTGGCTATGACGTTAGGTGGTGGTGACACCTTGTCAATGAGGATCCCATGACCTACGTCATAATCTAGATTTATTCATGACTCTACTTGATTTAATTAATGTGTATCTATGATAGTTTATATAAGTGATGTATGAATTGCTGTTTAATCTGTTCTGTATAAGGAAACACTGAGAGGTTATTTCTAGGATGTAATTAGGGTTGAATTCGTCCGGGTGACCGAGAAAAGTCGTTCGGTCGACCGAGACCCTTTACTCGGTCGACCGAGCCCTAATTTTGTCAGTTAAGTCTGCCACGTCTTTATGGTGGGTTTAACCTAGTTGAATTTACTTTCTCAGTAGGTATGGCTACGGCTACGTCGCTCGTCAGTTTTTCATTAGCGTATTATTAGGAAATACCAATATAAGACGTCTAGTTCGGCTCATGAACGATCTTTCGGGACTTTCAGCAAGATCTAGATTAGTTTTGTATTAGGGAATTGTCGACACCTAGTCATACGTAAATCGTAGATTAACAAGAAACTATACCAAGTAATTGTTAATAGGACGAGGGCTTGAGCGATCGTTTAGGAAGTACGCCTAACCATAGGAATGTTGCCTAAGCGAGGTGTACGGTTAATATCGGCATCCTTAGAGTAATGAGCGTGTGAGTTATATGAGATGGAAACCCAAAAGGTGAAGTCACGTAACAATACCACAGTGATCTAGTAACCTAACCGGTGCTAAGTCAAGTTAAGGGGATGACTCCCGTAGCCAATTAAGTATGAATACGCCAGATTGACCAGTTAATGAGTTAAGTTATTTTATATAAGTTGTCTTGGTCCGATCGATAACGTTGGTAATTGGAATGTTAATTACGTTTGTTTTTTTTAAGTTTGAGTTTGTTTATCTTATTTTGTCTTTTATGTTGCTCTTAGATTGTTGTCCAATAACGAATTAGGTGAGTTAATTATTTAAACCTAGGGTCCACATTTTGACTCTCTGAGGGATCGACCTTGATTCACCATCGCTATGCTATGATGTACCTAGTGCTATTGCTAGTATTTGGTGGTCAAGTAAAATAAATTTATAACCTGATTGACCCCGTCATCAACAGATGTAGTCATCATTTTCCCATTTGTTTCACCTTCGCAATTCCTCCAACGGTGTATCATTATCAACTTCTGGTATCTCAGTGCTAAGAACATATACCACTTTCAAAGTTGTGAGAAGGAAATGCATCTTCCTTTGCCACCTCCGAAAATCAATGCCTTCAAACTTGTCTAGTTTCCCGAAATCCATCATCAAATCCTTTGCATTCACCATTATGATCAAAACAATAATTTAAGAAGAATGTTGTAGTTTGAGGGTGTGAAGATGATCGACAATGCTTTGAATTCCTGCAAAAGAAGAGATTTGGATCCTCTCCGTTTCACGATAAAACGTTGTCCTTCTTAAATTATTCGACCCTATACTTTGTCCCGGGTATCACGAATATTTAAGTGAGATAAAACTGAGAGAACAACCTTTAAACTCTGGACAAGAGATTAAAGAGAACTTAGAAGTGTTGTGTTATATAGAATGATTAACAAGGATGCTTACAATTGTTATTCTTATATTTAACAATGTAAACTTGCTTATATATAGCACTTGGATCTGAAAAAGAGCAAAGGAATACGTCCTTTAAGTGATTGACACCAAAAGAAAAGGTACCCACTCACCAAAAATCAGTTTTCGGACCACGGATACTCATCCGTACGGATGCAGGATGCAGTAATCATCCAGACGGATAAATCACAGTATCAGAATTTTACATTTTCAGCCTTTCATCCGTACGGATAGATTCTTATCCGTGCGGATAGCTCTCATCCGTACGGATAGATTATTATCCGTACGGATAGCTCTCATCCGTACGGATAGATTATTATCCGTACGGATAGCTCTCAATCAGAAAATTTGGATTTTCATTTCACATCCGTACACTCGTAAACACTTATATAAGCGTGCACTCCACACATCCATACTTCTATTTTAGCTTTACGAGCATAACCACTCTTTTACTAAACCCCGATAACCTCAATGGCTTGTGATTATACTTAAATCACCAACAGAGGTTATGTCTGAGTTTTGCATGACACTTTGGAATCTCTGGCAAGGTGCGATGTAGTGCGGTTTTTGAGGGTACGCCCATCTATGTCTCCAGTGTTATCTCAAGCTCGTTGGCAGCAGCTTTGGAGTATAGGCAGGTGATTGGAGACACGGCTAGGTGCCGGAGGGGATCCCACACCCGGTTACTTGGACCCCTCCGCCATCGGGGACATGGAAATATAACACGGATGGCTCGGTGACAAATTCTGGTTCGGGTATTGGGCTGATCTTTAGAGATTCTGAGGGGTCTATTATGGTGGCCTTTTTATTTCACATTGGCCCGGGTGAAGCACCGGAATTATTGGAGATGCGTGCACTATCCCACGATCTGGCAGAAGCAACCCGGCTATAGCTGTCTTCTATGATCTTTGAGAGCGACTGTTTATCTTGTAGTCAGCTCCTAACTTGTCCGTCGGAAGATTTTTTGGTTCTGGGCTGCCTTGCTAGTGACTGTCTTTTGGCTTCCTTTTCTTTCGCTTCTTGTCGCTTTACTTTTGTTAAACGTACTGGTAATATCCCGGCGCACCTACTTGCTAGGCATGGTGTTGCGGCTGTGGGGTCTATTTCTTGGGGTACACATCCCCCGTTCGATGTATTCTCTGCCTCGTTGGTAGATTTACTTTAATAATATTTGATGGTTTTCTTCAAAAAAAAGTAAAGGAAAAAAATAACGTCTTATAAATCAATCTGAGACACCACAACATTATTTAAAAACCGATGAGGATTAAGATGTCTTTAAAGACAAAATATATTTGGTGGGTGGCTAGAGTTGTTAAATGAACCGAGCGTTCACGAACAAGGCTCGAATTCTGCTCGTTTAAGCTTGTTCGAGCTCGTTCATTTATGCTATTGAGCCGAGCTCGATCCGGTTCTCCTGCTCGTTTACTATACGAGCGAGTATGAGCCTGCACGTGAACACTCGTTAGTGTTCGTGAACTTATATAATATATAATATAAATAATAAATATAAATCATATATACACATAATTCTTTTTTGAGGGAGTATATACACATAAATAATTTAACAAATAACAAATATTTTGTGGATGATTGATTTAACGAGTATTTTAGGTTGAATAATAGATATATTGGATATAAACAAATCATTCCCTTTAAAAAAAATACTATTGAACGAGCCGAGCTCGAGTTCGAGCCTGTTCGTGAGCTTCATATCGAGCTCGAGCTCGAGCTCGAACATTTTTTTGCTTATCGAGCCGAGCTCCAACAGGCTTTTAGGCTTGTTTGTGTTAACGAGCCGAGCCGTACCTACCCGATTACAAACAAGCTCGAGTTTAAACATCAGCTACTCGACTCGCCTCGACTCGTTAACAGCACTATGGGTGGCCTATATAAGTTTACTTGGTGTGGGACAAGTGACAACCCAAAATTCATCACTGCCAAAAGTGGTCGACAAACTCATACATGCTGTGTGCTATTATTACCACCATGTGATTTGTTGCTACAAACGAATTTCATAGAATGTTTTGATCCGTTTGTTACCATAGTGCTCGCATTTAAGAATTTATTTATTTCAAGCCGCAATTATTGTTTTTTTATACCCCTCATATTTCCATTTTTTGAATACCCTCTTGAATATGTTTTCTTTAAACCATACAATAATGGGTTTGTTGGCCATGCACACATGCATGTAACGATTGACTCATGTTGGCAAGTCGTTCCATGAAGCTTGCAACATTATTATTGTTATTCTAACAATTTCGAGGTAAAATATTTGAAGCAAGTTCGATTGTTGCGTATTTGTCTATGAAAAACAATAATTACTGTGTAGATTAGCCAAAGAGGATTGCGTTGATGACATGAAATTGAGAAGATTTATGATGCAACAAGTATTTAGCTTTGCTGGCAAAACAATCATTGCGTTTCCTCACATGCCTTTCAGCCCTTGCAGGTCAAGTTCTGTATGCTAAGTATCATCTTGGCATGATTATTATGGCTGCAGGCTTGGGGCGCTAGCCTTCTTTTATTTGGCGGGGTTTATTGGAAGGTAGGGATCTGTTATTGATGGGGTTGCGGTGGCGCACAGGAGACGGGACCTCGGTGTTTGTTTTTCACGATGCGTGGGTTTCTAATCCAACATCTTTCCACATTGTAAATTCGTCCCACCAACTGCATACGAACAGTATGGTGAAGGATCTCATTTTACCAAATAGCGAATAGTGGAATTCACCTTTGATTATGCAGGCTTTTAGGCCTTGGGAGGCTCATGCCATTGTTCAGACACCCAATGCTGGCACTTCCCACCTAGACAGGTTGCTATGGCACTACAATCGAAGGGGGCGTTATTCGGTTAAATCTTGTTATTTTTTGGCATTGATCTAGCTATATGGTGGGCCGCGCTTTTCTTCTCGGGCTTCATCCTCAGGGCCGGGTAGAATATGGCAAGATGTTTGGCGAATTGTCGTGCCTCAGAGAGTTCATCACATCTTGTGGATGTGTTTGCAGGCCTGCTTACTGGTCGGCGAGAATTTCGCTAAGCACAATCTTGGATGCGGACGTTGTTTGGCTTATGGTAGGGCATGAGAGTCAATGTGGCATGTACTTTTGGATTGCGATTATTTTAGGGAGATATGGGGAGCTTCGCCCTCCAGGGTGTTCGGTATAGTGCTCGAAAGACAATTTGTGTAATTGTTTTTAATAATGAATGACATAATTTATCTCACCTTATTACTTGCTTTGTGCTTGTAAAGTGATACACTGCTGCAAACCCTAAGTATATATGTATGTAATAACTTAACTCAGTGTATGGATTACACGTGAGGATTGAGTTAGTGGTGGTATACTTAAACTGTTAGTCCGTGGTGAACTTAATCAGAGTTTAGGGTCTCTTGATTAAAACACCAATAATGCGCCCAGAACACCTTAGGGTGTGATAGTCTTATCCGGACTGTCGGTAGAGGGTACCTACGTGGGGCATTTATATATGATGGCATTCATATAGGGCTGGACCGATTTGATCTGTATTTCTCGATATAATTCCGTAATCGAGGAATCTTATTAAATCATTAGATGATCATATATGGATCAACCTTAATCCTGAGGTGATCACGGTCTTTGCTTGTCCCGGGGTAGTGTTTGATGTGTTAGTTACGGTTCACTTAAATATGTGTTCCAAGCCACTTCTCATTGGCACTATCTCCAGATGAGTGAGTAGTTCTGATTTTCCCGACATGGAATCCATTCCTTCCTGCGGGAAGTAGAGAGACAGTCCCCTTATTTGTTAGCCCTAAGAAAGTGATCGATTCCGGGAGTTCATATTAGACTAATTGATCACTAGTCAGATATGTGAACTAATTGACCATCAGGGGGTTAATGGTAAATAAGGATAAGATATTCTGTGTCGGGTTTACGGAGATATCCCACTCAGAGTGGACAGTCTATGGAGGGTTAATCCATATGTAGTGATTATATCAATGGACGCTTATTCACTCTATGGGTTGAGTGTAAGTATATATCTATAATTGGTAGAGTTCAGTGTCGGGTTTATGGTGGCGTAATCCCGGAATTAATAATTAATGTACTTATTCTGTTCGATTAATAATTAATTATTGGAGCTACTGGTTATAGGTCCATGGTCCCCGATGTGGCTTCTGTAATTCGGACTAATAATCTTGTTATTTGGGCCTCAGTGATAATTAATTGGCTGGGCTAATTAATTGATATGCATGAATATTATTTAGTTGGGCTAAATAATATAATACACATAAAAGACATTTTATGTTGGCTAAAAAACCCTAACATGTGGCGCCTATTTGTCTCCTTTTAGCACAAGAATTAATTTTCTTGTGTTATGGAAAATAAAAGATATTCTTGTTATATGATTGGTTGGATGACTTGTTATTTGATTTCCTATTGGTCAATACATGTCACAATTAGTCATTAAGGAAAATATCCTTTTATTTTGTTTAATTAATTAATTATTTAATTAATTAATACTTGGAGGCCAAGGATTTACTCTCCTATAAAAGGAGAGTTATTCCAAGGGAAATTACTTGAAAATTTTCGCCCCATATCAAATAAAAGAGAGGAAAAATTAGTTTTCTTGTCTAGGGTTTTTAGAAGAAGAAAAATTCTAAGTTTTTCTTGGTGTTGCATATCAAGGAGGTTCGTGTATCAAGAAGGGTGTCCACCAACCGCCGTTTGGAGAACACATCGGAAGATCTTGGCTTCTCTTCCTACTATTGGTAACATGATCTTAACCCCCTTGTAGTAGTTTAAGTCCTTTAACTATGTATTGTGATATATAAGTCGTGATCCATGCGCTGCGCGTAGATCTAACTCGTTTAGATCTAAGAACCTGCATCCTTTATGTGGTAGCAGAGCCAGGTTCCACGGTTTATATAGTCATAATCATAATTAAACGATTTAAAGGAGTGGAATTGCATGTAGGTAAATTTTATTTATTGTTTTATGCATTGATAATGATTAATTGCTATGGTTGAAGAGATGGATTGGGGGTTGGCACTGTTTACCCGTTAGATCTATTGTAAACTCATATAAACGATGAAAATTCGTTCATATGAGTATAGAAAATTATATAATTTATTTTATTGCAAATTTTAATTCCCAGAAAATAGATAAGTTTAGTAGCTGTTTAGTTATTTCATTTTTCCCGTTGATCGAGCCGTTGCAAAGACGATCCCTCTAGTCCGAATCAAGATTGGAAGTTGATGAACAATCCCACAAAATTTAGCGTCGATCAGAGTCCGTTTGGATGTCCGTTCGTTGATGAGAAGAGGCAGCTGTAACAGAAAAACGGAGGATTCACAGAAACCCTAACTGTGACTTCCTCGATTTTCTGGAAACTATTGGATCATTGAAACGAATATCCGACCGGTCAGATCGATAATCATGGAGTTTTGGACGTGAGATAAAATTTTCAGGACGATCGGGATTCATCTTGATCCCCGATCGGCCTCGGGAAGTCTTTGAGGCGCTGCTGTAAAAGTCAAATTCAGCAGCAAGTTAGGCGGCTCACTGGAGAAAATTGACAAGTCAAAACTCCGATCCAACCGTCCATATTGATGCCCGAGGAGTGAAGAACAGATCTGGAAAGTTTCGTCACGATCCGAGTTTGTTTGGTTTCCCGATCGTCGAAGCTTTTAAACAGCTGCAGATTATGTTAGAAAGAAGTAAACCCTAGTTAGGGTTTTGGTTATTTATTTTCTAATAGATTAGATACGGGGGTGCCAACGGTCCATCTCGGTGTTTATTTTCCGCACTAGTATACATGTTTAGATTGTATGTTTAGAACCGGAAAATTGCCATGACATGCATCATATCATGAATTCCACTCCATATGCATACATGTAGAAATTAATTCGAGGAATTAGTTAGGCATGTATAAAACACGCAATTAGTTTTAATTAATTGTTTGATATTAATTAGAAACTAATTAGGGTAAAAACCGAGCAACACGGGTTTTTTCAATCGTCGAGGTTGGGTGATGGATTCTCGGTGAATCCCACTCTGCGAAAGCATAAGGAGTAAAATCCCGAAACCTCGTGGTTAAGGTGTTGGATTCTCGATGAATTCCACCTTACCTAGACGAGATTACGTTTTTTGTTCCGTAGTGTCTACGTGAATGTTTGATGTTTAAGGATTGGATAATCATGGGCAAACAGGTTCGAAAGTGGTTTAACCACGGTTGGGTGGTCAACAGTAGCTACGGCTCAATCGACTTCACCCTCCACGTGTGGCGTTTGCACGGGGGTCTGGCAATACTGAGCCATCCGAAGAGCCACTACGGCTCAACGGAGCTCTCCTAGCCTTGACCCGTCCGACGGCCACATATGTTCTAACGAATAGGTCGGGTGGGCTAGCCCACATAACCGACAACATTCGGGCCTATGGTTTATTGTTCCTTAATGTAACATCAAGTCCAAAAACGTGATCTGTAAACCCACCACTTTTTCAAAATATTGAGTGGGAGCGGGAGAGGCGACAGGCCGACCCCACGGCCTCTACCGTTGACGCAAGCAACGTGAGAGAATGGTGACGCCTCGTGCCGGCTTTGATTTCGGCCCCTAAGGAAGGCTTTCACCGCTATCAAAATTCAAGGCTTGGTCTCCGAAAGGATAGGATTTTGGGTACTCGTCGGGTCACCGACCGACCCTAAGGCGGCACACTCGGTGTCTACCTAAAAATCCGAGACGAGTAGGTCACACTCATAAAGGGTATTTTTGGTAGTACCTTGGCTGAAAAAGGAAAGGTGATTGACGATCACAAATGAGATGTTCGATTCTCAATCTGATCTTCAATATTAATCGAAACCTCTTTGACCTACCCTAAGGCGGCACTGAGGCGTTAGATTAAATCCTTGGAATGGTAGGATAGACTATAAGTACTTAGTTTATGTTCCTAAAATTTATTAGTAGTGTATGATTTGGATTTATCTTCTGTCAATTTCATTTACAACTATTTATATATCTCTCTAGGGTGCTAGACTGCTAGTGTAAAATTGACTAGTAATGACTTCGTTAAAAAATGGCAAGTAACTAGAACGTTGTACTTATTGATCTTACATGCGATTAATTTTTCGGAAGAGATATTTCTCTTGAGCATTCAAGACTTAAGTGACGTAAATAAGTATGTCACTGCTGTCACTCGTGTTGAACGAGAGACAACCATAGTTAGTTTGAAAGATGATTGGGACGATAAAATTCTTCTAGTGAATTTTAATTGTGTTGTGTCTACACGAGAAATTTTCTAATAGAAAAATTAGAGAATCATAAATTAAAGTGTCGCTAGTTGGACGGTATTTGGAACCGATAAACTAGTGGGAGCTTTTGTCGTATGTTTTTCTAATTTATTAGAAAATTAGTCCACTGGGTAACGCTTTCATTAGACATCCCACAGTTCACAAGTAGTGTCTACTCATACGAACTGCTAGTTCAAAACTATTTCCTTTTAAGGAAAGTTAAGAATGGGAAAGAATGTCTATAAGTGTTAATCATCTTAACTAAAGTTTTGAGGCTAAACCAAAAAATTAATTAAAGAAAGTATTGGATAAGGAAAGTGATTTCGGATCACTAACCAATGAATCCTTAGCGACTTTCTTAACCGAGTAACTTGACTCGGTAGCTTAGTTCTTTGGAAGAACAAGGAAGCTGTGCATTAACGATTAATAGAGTAACAACGGGCAGTAATTTCAGCTACAATAGTGGGAGTGATTTAAGGAAATGAATTTCGGATTCTATCCTTGAATATCATAGAAAATTTTATTTTCTGTTTACAGATTCGTTGAAACAAATGGATTCACTTTCAACTCGATATATTGTTGCCTTATAGAAAGTGAAGATGACATTTGTAGTACGAATCCGAGACTCGGACTTTTGTTTGATAAAGTCAGAACCACTAAGAAATGCTGAAAAGGTATATGTAACACGTCTTAAACTATTATAGGCAAATGGTTTCCGTATCAAGATAAACGGCCCTTCAAATATCTATTAATTAGTGCATATATCCTAGAGATAAGACCTGACGACTGGCTAAGGGTGATTCCTATCTCCCAGTCTGGGAACACTATCTCAAAGGAACAATGACTAAGTTTCCTTTCAATCGGGAGAGGGTAATAGATTTGAAGAAGTAACATAGCTTGTTCATAATGACATTCGGGGTCTAATGAGATATACAAGCTAGCGGGAGATTTTGAGTGGTGACATTTTGTCTGATAACTACTCGAAACACGGTTTAGTTTATCGAAAGAATACGAGGAGGAGTCTCTGATTTCAGCAGAGAATAGAGTATTCCATGCTCAGAAATAGGCTATCGCATAGTCTTGGGACTGATGCTCGGCCTGCCTCCTAGTGGAATGTTTCTCACTGAGGAAGAAACCATAGACTTGCCATATATAGTTATTGATGTACTACAATACACTGCTAAACTCGATTAAGATAATTGGTTGCAAAATAACGGTTAACATTATTATGTAAACCGAGAAGTATACTTAGAAGATGCTAGTGAATTTATGGATAAGGAGTGAATTCGGTTCACACCACTTCCGTAAATGTAGGCATTTAGCATTTAATGCTTGAAGGTAGGACTGGAGATTTTGCGCATACGTTCAGATTTTGACCGTTCGTGAAATGCCTTAATGAGATGAGTGAAGGTTGGTTGTAAGATTCTTGAGGTCGAAAGTGACGGTTGGATCGTCACAAGGCTTCGATATAATCTATAAGTAACAGCCTTAGACCTTGGAGTACGGTTACCCAAAGGAAGTTACTATCTGATTTAATCAGACCACGTCCAACATCGGTTGTTGGTGATTACAATGATAAATACTACTAGATCGAATGTCAATCCACCCGAACGCAAATGGGAGTATGGTTTAACCATTGACCCATTATGGTTGTGTGGACTTTATAGTCTCGGGGTGATTGATAACCCGTGGCTCTTTGTGGGCAGTATAGGATTCGATCGAGAGGTTGGTTCGAAAACCTTATCCCCGTGAATGGAGTTTTGGTACTCCGGTTACGTTCGGCGTCTTGTAGAACCACCCGAGTGTCTCGGCCCCGGTGGGAGTAATTGGTTCTACACCGAAAAGAGTCGAATGAATAGGAAAGTTTAACTTTCAAAGACAAAGCCGAGTGGTCTAGGGGTGATTCCCTAAAAAGTAGAGAGTTAACCAGACCTTGAACTCTCTCACCACTCAGTCTTGATTTCGTTAGAAAGCAGAAAATAGGGGTGATTCCCTAAGACTTTCTTGCCGTAAAACGGAGTCTGGATTCATTCGGAACAGAAGGGTCTTGGTTGGAACAAATGGCAGGTTGACTGCCGGGACTTATGTCCTTTGTGGATGTAAGAGAACCTCTCGGTCATTAAAAGTCGCATGTTTTAAAAAATGTGGACTTGACCAGAATATTGATAAGTCTTTTGTAGACTGGGTATCAATATTGGTAAAATAGTAGTATTAGTGTTCATGAATGATAACACTGAAACAGCTTGGAAACAACATGTGTGTGCTATCTGAAGTCGGAAACTGACAGGCTAAGATTCTCTGGATGAGAGAATTGGACTATATTCTAAGAATCTGATTCGGTCAAATTCACGAGAATGAGTCATTGGCTATCCCACCTATTTTATTGAATAAGACGATCATGCATATACGTATGCAACATTCATCGAGAGTAGTCCTACCCTACCTCTCAGGAATGATTCTCTAAATCTTCGGATAAAGAGAAAATGGGATAGAGTCTCTCTTGGATAATGGCAAGTCAGGTTATCACAAGTCAATAGTAGTCAAATCTCGGATTCGAGCATTGAATAGCGGTTTAGTACGTCCTCAAGTATCTTTAGAGAACGAGGAATCATATGCTTGTATATTCAGGTACAAACTTGAATATGGTTGACTACACTGATTCTGACTTGTAGTCAGATTAAGGATGATCATTAAGTTGATCTCGGGCTCAGTGTTTACTCATAGTGCTTAGAATTTCCTTTTGGTCTGGGAGTAATTCCAGGTCTGATAAGCCGATATCACTTCATTGTGAAAACAAGTGAAGAGATAGCTTAGAAGGATCTTCTCGGTCACAAGAAGTCAAAAGCATATTGAGAGAGAGTACCGCCTGATTGGAAGGACCGACAACGTTTCAATCCTAAAGATCGTCTCGAGTCGACAACCTAACTAATCAGTGTACCAAGTCGAGTTCTTGGAGGGTACGGCATTGATGGATATGTCTCATCTGCTTTTAGAGCAAGTGGGAGAGTGTTGTGAATAAAATGAGAAAGGGTGTGCTCTAAAAACAATCGTTGCTTGTCATTTCGTGCAAGTGGGAGATTGTTAGGTATAGTGCCCGAAAGACAATTTGTGTAATTGTTTTTAATAATGAATGATAGAATTTATCTCACCTTATTACTTGCTTTGTGCTTGTAAAGTGATACACTGCTGCAAACCCTAAGTATATCTGTATGTAACCACTTAACTCAGTGTATGGATTACACGTGAGGATTGAGTTAGTGGTGGTATACTTAAACTGTTAGTCCGTGGTGAACTTAATCAGAGTTTAGGGTCTCTTGATTATAACACCAAAAATGCGCCCAGAACACCTTAGGGTGTGATAGTCTTATCCGGACTGTCGGTAGAGGGTACCTACGTGGGGCATTTATATATGATGGCGTTCATATAGGGCTGGACCGATTAGATCTGTATTTCTCGATATAATTCCGTAATCGAGGAATCTTATTAAATCATTAGATGATCATATATTGATGTATACCTTGGACCCCTAACAATGAAATTGTTAAGAACCCTAAGTAATACAATGAATATCCCGAAATAAAAAGGAAAATAGAATTAGATGAAGGAAAAGACTTGAGCAAAAGTAGTTTAACTCAAGGATGAGACTAGAAGAACCAATGGCTATGAAGAAGCCAAGACCCTTCTAATGATCCTTAAACCAAAGACTACAATGAAACACTTTAAGCTATGCTCACAAACTTAAAATGCACTTAACAAAAGTTGTAAAAACTCTAAGAGAAAACTCTCAATATGATTATAATTCAAGGTGTCAAATACATATGGTGTGCCCCTCCTTTTATAGGCTAAGGATGTTGGCATTTTATTTGCTAGAAAATAACAATAAAATAAGAAAATGTAAAATAAAAATGAACCTAGTCACCTTTTATGTTTAGGTGAAAAAGAAATAAAAATTATTCCTAAAATAAAAGAAATCTTCAAATCAATCATTAGTAAATAATCCCCCAATCAGATTGATTGATTATCTACCAAAATTACATGAAGATTTGATGAAATCAATCATCATAAGACTACTAATTTCGTGCTATATGGCCTTGGTAGGCTTTATTGGACACCAATATTACTAATAAGACTCCAAATAAATAGAAAATAGCTAAAAGTCCATCTTCGTTTCTCTTGAATTCTTGATCCATGCTCTTTGGCCCAAATGTGTTAAAATAATCAAAGTAAGAAACCATTATCTTCATTTGGATATGTACTTCATCACATTGGGCTTCTCTTAATTGATAATAGTCAACAGGATGACAAGTGGATCGATGAAAATGTGCAAGTCCGCCAGAATATGCAAACCTGCCGAATTTGGCCCAAATAAAGGACAACTTGTATCCGCTAGTGAACCGACCCTTGATACTTATGAGTAACTTTAAAATTATCAAAATAAATGATAAATTAAAGTTCCATAAGTTTTCCACATTGAATGGAATGCAGATCTCATGCAAATCACTTGATATAAGTCTTAGACGGTTAACGATCATCAATGTGAAATCGTGGACAATAAGAGCTGTGTAGAAAATGATGATGGCTTGATGGTCCTCCATCATATATGGATCAACCTTAATCCTGAGGTGATCACAAGGTGCTGCTTGTCCCGGGGTAGTGTTTGATGTGTTAGTTACGGTTCACTTAAATATGTGTTCCAAGCCACTTCTCATTGGCACTATCTCCGGATGAGTGAGTAATTCGATTTTCACGGACATGGAATCCATTCCTTCCTACGGGAAGTAGAGAGACAAGTCCTTTATTTGTTAGCCCTAAGAAAGTGATCGATCCCGGGAGTTCATATTAGACTAATTGATCACTAGTCGATATGTGAACTAATTGATCATCGGGGGTTAATGGTAAATAAGGATAAGATATTCTCGTGTCGGGTTTACGGAGATATCCCACTCAGAGTGGACAGTCTATGGAGGGTTAATCCGTATGTAGTGATTATATCAATGGACGCTTATTCACTCTATGGGTTGAGTGTAAGTATATATCTATAATTGGTAGAGTTCAGTTTCGGGTTTATGGTGGCGTAATCCCGGAATTAATAATTAATGTACTTATTCTGTTCGATGAATAATTAATTATTGGAGCTACTGGTTATAGGTCCATGGTCCCCGATGTGGCTTCTGTAATTCGGACTAATAATCTTGTTATTTGGGCCTCAGTGATAATTAATTGGCTGGGCTAATTAATTGATATACATGAATATTATTTAGTTGGGCTAAATAATATAATACACATAAAAGACATTTTATGTTGGCTAAAAAACCCTAACATGTGGCGCCTATTTGTCTCCTTTTAGCACAAGAATTAATTTTCTTGTGTTATGGAAAATAAAAGATATTCTTGTTATATGATTGGTTGGATGACTTGTTATTTGATTTCCTATTGGTCAATACATGTCACAATTAGTCATTAAGGAAAATATCCTTTTATTTTGTTTAATTAATTAATTATTTAATTAATTAATACTTGGAGGCCAAGGATTTACTCTCCTATGAAAGGAGAGTTATTCCAAGGGAAATTACTTGAAAAATTTCGCCCCATATCAAATAAAAGAGAGGAAAAATTAGTTTTCTTGTCTAGTGTTTTTAGAAGAAGAAAAACTCTAAGTTTTTCTTGGTGTTGCATATCAAGGAGGTTCGTGTATCAAGAAGGGTGTCCACCAACCGCCGTTTGGAGAACACATCGGAAGATCTTGGCTTCTCTTCCTACTATTGGTAACATGATCTTAACCCCCTTGTAGTAGTTTAAGTCCTTTAACTATGTATTGTGATATATAAGTCGTGATCCATCCGCTGCGCGTAGATCTAACTCGTTTAGATCTAAGAACCTGCATCCTTTACAGGGATCAGCATCCACAACATTGATCTGGTTCCAGAGAATATTTGGGTGCGATTTTGTAGTAGTGTACGGAAATAGAGATGTCGACTTTCTGTCTGTTGCTATGAAACTTTTGGAAAGCGCGATATAGTGTGGTGTATGATGATGTCCCTATTTTCGTTTATCGTATAGTCTGTTCCTCGTTAGCCATAGCGGTAGAGTTTGAGGAGGTCTGTGGGGCCTCATCATCATGTGCATTGGAGTCCTCCATCTCGTAATCGTTTGAAATGTAACACGGATGCGTCTATAACCGGGAGAGGTTCTGGTATTGGCTTGATTTTTAGAGATAATGTTGGATCGATCGTGGTTTCCTTGTCATTCTACTTTGACGTGGGTTTAAGCCTGGAGCATCTGGAGATGAAGGTGATTCTTGTGACGTTAGAGGAGGCCGTTCAGCTGGGTTATCTTGCCGTTGTTATGGAGAGTGATTGATTGCCTTACATTCAAGTACTTTGACATCCTTCGAATGATATAACGGTCATGGGATGTCTTGTCCATGATTGCTTACCTCTTTTGCCACCTTTTATTTCGCTTCAGTTTTCGTTTGTCAAACGTACCGGCAATATACCAACTCATATTTTAGCTAGACATGGTTTATTAGCATTAGGTTGTGTGGCTTGGGTCCAAATGATGTAATCTCCGCTTCTGTTGCGGATTTGGTTTAATAAATTCATTTGGTTTTTCAACAAGAAAAAAATATTTGTGTTATATCAAGTGGAAAAGTCTGACTAATTCTCATTAATTCTATCACACACAACAGAGTTGTGTATGTATGAGCAGGGACGGACCCAATGTACACAAGGGGGGGTGCACGGCCCCCACTCAACTTTTCGTGCGAAATTACTAAAACACCCCTCTAATAGTATTAAAGATCATGTATGTATATTATTTCAGACAAATTCTAATGTAATCTCTTATTTAGCTCAACTGCTTAGAAGAATTACTACTATATTTGAGGTCACTTGTTCAAAACCTGGCTGCTTCATCTTTTTTAACAATTTGTTTTTAATTTGACCCCCTCTGGAAAAAAATTCCTGGGTCCTTCGCTGTGTATGAGTTGAATGAATCACACTCCTCCATTTTGTATAACCCACAAATACTCGTTGCACGTAACTCTTCTCCATGAAATTATGTTGAGTCTAGAATGTATCAAGTGTATGCCCACAAATACTCGTTGCACGTAACTCTTCTACATGAAATTATGTTGAGTCTAGAATGTATCAAGTGTATGGGAAGTTGAGATACACCAGTTCTTATAATATGTTGGTTAGTATTGTTATGTGATTGGTTCACTTATATCCAGAATGACAACAAGGTCAGCAATATCATTTTGTTGGTGTGTGGTGTAATGTTCTAGTTGATGGCTATAAGCGCAAATATAGCACTTCTTCCCTTAAAACAAGGACGGCTCCAATATTTTTATGATTCGGAATACATAAAAATAATGATGGATCAATACATATAAAGTAACAATTAAATATCATATACATATACAGTAAATCTTGTTGAGAGAGCTCCCCATCTTTGGTGCCTGACAGTAAATCGAAGGATTAGTCTGGGGATACCTTGTGAAAGCGAAATATCATATATATATATATATATATATATATATATATATATATATATATATATATATATATATATATATATATATATATATATATATTTTTTTTTTTTTTGGTTTTGTTCTTTTTTTTTGTTGGTAAAACTCGATTTTATTAATAGGAACTGAAGTTTTACAATGTCATCTCCTGACACACCACACAAAAATTAGTGTCATCAACACATGTTCGTCACCTCCTCAAAACCTTAGTCCGTCAAACCCAAGGTGGGAAAATCCGGATACTAAGGAAAGAGTATGACCCCCATGTGTGTTGGAATAAAATCCACTAGGATAGCAAAAATTAAAACAAAGAAGCATAGCAACCTAGAGGAGAACCTAGTGTAACTCCAAGCTAGTAAGTCCCTATTACAAAACCAGAATGAGGACAAATATAAATCCATACTAGAATGGGATCTACAAGGAGAACATGTTGTAAGGCCCATGCTATCATCCAGATCAGTCTAACATTGCACCAAGTATTTGCACCCAGGGGAGTGTAATTTGAGAGACCCCAAATCCTAGCAATCTGAAAAGGAAGAGAATAACGCTGTTAGGATCAAGCGCTTACCGTTGTACGAAACCAAATTGGTGGTAGTAAAGGCGCAACTATATTTCCTTATACATTAAGAGTGTGGGCAATCTGTCCCATGCACAATTTTTTTCATTCAAGAGTGTGGGCAATCTGTTCCAACACCCCCTAAAGTGTGGGCAATCTGTGCCAACACTTGCACAATTTTCTTTTTTAAATTAATGTTCCAACCAGGGTTCAATCTCACGACCTCTTGCTCTGATACCATGTTAAGATCAAGCGCTTACCGTTGTACTATAACCAATTGGTGGTAGTAAATGCACAACTTTATTTCCTTATACATTAAGAGTGTGGGCAATCTGTCCCAACAAATGCAGCACCACAATGATATGCAAAAAAAATCCAAAGAGAGCAATTTAAAGGATACTACTTGTCTACACCCTTCATATTCATGAAGGGTGCTTCTACACCTTCATATTCATGAAGTTGGTGCTTCAAAAGAAAATTTATAAACCTAGTGTATCGGGTAGTTGATAGCATAGTAGGGTATGATCCACAGCCTTCCAATATGTGCAACAAAAAAAAGCATAAAAACAAAAAACATAAAAGAACAATCAAAATAATTAAATAAATTGAAAGAAATCAAACTCACATAGTCTTGATACAATGGTTGAACTCCATGGAAACGAAAAGAAAAGCTACATAATCTACTCCTAATCTAACCTCGGTTCACCCGAGCACAAGGCTCGGGTGACCGGCCTTCAACTCTCCAAGATGCGGCCGTGCTCTCTTTTTGATGTGAAGAAAAATATGGATGCCCTTAGGGTTGGGGCGACGGCTGTTTAAATAGAAGATTAAGTCGGTTTAGGCAAAGGCTGCGGCGGACGCTCGTTTGATTACATGGACGCCCGTTCATTTGCCTTGGACGGAGAGTCAACGCTCGTTCAGCTTGCGTCTGGAGACTCTGAATGTAAAATCTCTTCTAGGACGCTCGTCCATATTGACTTGAAATCGAATTTCTTGATTTTTCCATCTTTATCTTGATTTATTTCTTTCCTTATCTCTTTTATTCTTCCATATCTTTAATTGATCATTTTCCATCTCGAATTTAGCCTTTTAGGATCTCGAATTCTATGAAAATCATATCTTGTAAATGATAAACTCCATATCTTGTAAATGATAAAGAGGAAGTTGTATTGGAGCCAAACTGCAGTTAAGAAAATCAAGAAAGCTAAAGCATCAGCTAAAGATAGATGCACCTGTTTGCACCCTTCAACATAGTGAATGGTGCTTTCAAATTAGATATGCAGTAATTTATCATTTCTTGTGTCTGATAATGGGAAGTTGGAGTAGATCTCTTTGAATAAGGAATCCAAAATCACCATGAATTTGAGCTCTATCTCTGATATAGGAGAGTTGCGTAGTACTGGCTTGCTTGGCAAGATAATCTGCTGGCCCATTTTCCATTCTAAAAATGTGCGCAATTGTAAAATGATGATCATTTATGAGCTTTTGGATTTGAAGGATGTCCAGACTGTATTTACAAGAAGCCTTTATTTTTCCAAGAACCATATCAACCAGAATCTGAGAGTTGGATTCTAAGTGAATAGGCTGAAGGTTGAGATAAATACAATGAAGAATCCCCTCTAAAAGAGCCTGAAGTTCAGCCTGCATATTAGTCACAATACCATAGGCTTTAGAAGCAACAATGATCACATTCCCCTGAGAGCGTCTCATGATATAGCCACCTCCAGCTGCCCCTGGATTTCCCAAAGAAGAGCCATTTGTGTTCAGCTTATAACCATTTTCAACTGGTAGCTACCAAGAGACTGCAATGTAAGTAGGCTGAGGTCTAGGAACAAAATGAGAAATCAAACCAAGATGCACAAGGATGTCATCTTCTGCGTCTCTCTTAGATAACGACAAAGTGTTACAAAGGAGCTGAAAATGATGTTTGATTGCTGCAATGATAGCTGTGACATCAATCTTCTTGTCTTCAAAGAAAGCTTTATTCCTGGCCTTCTAGATTTCCCAATAGATAAAAGTAGGCAGAGCAGGAAGAATTACCTTGATAGCACCTTTGGTGTGGGGGTTATGCCAACTGTGTATAGCTTTTTTCAGGTTGTGCACATTATAGCCCCAGTGAAAGTGATGCTGAAGATGCTGCCAAACCTGTTGTGCTTGGTTATTTGCCCAAAAAACATGCTCTATAGATTCTTTAGAGTGACAAAACATGCATTGGAATGGCCCGTGCACTCCAAATTTATGAAGCTGTTCTGCAAAAGAAAGTAAACCTTGGATGAGTCTCCATATAAAAATAGAGCATTTGAGTGGTAGAGGAGGCTTCCGTATCTCTTTGAGGTCATAGATAGTAGGTTTTTTCTTCCCTAGTTATGCATAGGCAGATCTTACAGTAAATTGACCAGTGGCTTCAGGTTCCCAAATCCATCTGTTAAAAGGTTTCCCTTGATATCTCATATGATCATCAACAATTTCCTGTACATCCATTAAGAGTTTCCATCTGTAAAGCCTATATATGAGGAAAGACCCTGCCTTTACTGTTTTAGCCCATAACCCCTGCCTTGTTCTGATCTTTCACCAAAGTTTGCAAGTAAAAGCCTGTTGCAGATTTTTAAGATTCCTCACTCCAAGTCCACCTTCAAGGACAGGGTAGCAAATGTCTGTCCAGTTCCTCCAAATATGCCTTTTGCTAGCTTCAGTGTCAAACCAGAGAAAATGTGAAAGAAAGTGTTCTATCTTTTTAAAAACTGCAATAGGAAGTTTTAAAGCAGCTAAAATATGTATAGGGATAGCTGAGAGCACATGCTTGATTAAAATAAGTCTTCCACCTATAGAAAGGAATTTGGCATACGAACCTTGTAATTTGTGTTCAATTATTTGAATCAGAGGCTGGAAATTGACAGCTTTAGGCCTTCCTACATAAATAGGGTAGCCAAAATAAACAAAAGAGAAGGACCTCTGATTCATGCTAGTGATATTTTCAACCATATGAATAGTTTGGGGGGAGCATGTTTGCTGATAAAGAAGGAACTCTTTTATGCATTGCTTTTCGGGCCAGATGCAAGCTCATATTCGTTAAGGAAAAGAAAAAGGTTTTGAATGGATTTTTTGGTGGCTCTGGCAAAAAAAATAAGGTCATCAGCGTACATGCAATGGGTAGTCATAGGAAAACCTCTAGGAACAGCATAACAGTCGACAACAGTATGGAAGATATGTTTCAGACCCCTAGTGAGGGCCTTAGAGACTAAAATAAAAAGCTAAGGAGATAAAGGGTCTCCCTGTTTGATTCCTCTCAAAATCGAGAAAAAACTAGCTGGGTGCCTATTTACTAAGATAGAGAACCAGCTACGTTTCAGATTGTTCATAACCAAAGTAACAAAAAGAGTGGAGAAGCCAAATCTATGCAAAAGGGCTTCCAGAAAAGGCCAGGCTACCCTATCAAAGGCTTTAAAAACATCAAATTTTAAAAGGCTATTATGACCCTTGGCTTTCCTATGGACAAACTGAACTAGTTCTTGTACAAAGAGTACATTATCCGAGATGTCATTTCCTTGAATGAAAGCAGATTGCTCATCTGAGATCAAAACATTTAGAAAATGCTGAAGCCTAATACAAAGTACTTTTGTAAAAACCTTATTAATAAAAGTGCTTAAAGCTATTGGCCTGTAGTCTGTAAAAGAGACAGATACCTCCTTTTTAGGGATGAGTGTGATAAAATTTGAACCAATACTTTGAGGTATGTAGCCACCAGCCATAAAATCGCGAGAGCGACATATAGACATACTGAGCAATAGTATCCCAGCAAGCTCTGTAGAAAGCTCCAGAAAACCCATCTATTCCTGCAGTACTATTTGGATCAAGATCAAAAACAGCATGCTTGACTTCCTCCATGGTAACAGGGTGTAGTAGCTGTTGATTAATCTCATTTGTGATCAGCTTAAGAATAAAAGAGAGAATATCAACAAGAGCACTTTGGTTTATGCCACTGTCATCACTGAAAAGGGAACTGTAGAATTGGACAGCAGCTGCCTCAATATCTTGCTGGTTTTCACACCAGTTTCCTGCACTATCTTTGATTTTGTGGATTGCCAATCTCTTAATCTTATCCTTGCCAGTAGCATGAAAAAAGCCAGTGTTCTATCTCCTTCCTTAAACCATTTAAATCTAGATTTTTGCCTCCAAAATTCCTTCTGCTGAGCAAGGCTAAGGTTATATAGAGCCTGAGCCCTAGTAAGTTCAACCCTATATATATATATATATATATATATATATATATATATATATATATATATATATATATATATATATATATATATATATCATCATCATCATCATCACCGCCGGTATCCACCATAGCCATCAGCTCAAAATGTGGAATCAACATCACACCCACCTTCCCCCATAGCCATCGGCTCAAAGGTGGAATCAACATCACTCCCACCATGCTTGTTCCACAACCAACTAATAAATCTGAATTTATCTCTATTATTGTCAGATAAGATGTTCCCGACTTCCATTGCTATTATTTCCCTTAGTTTCGTTATCAATCATCCCTTTTGTTGGTCATTTGAGCCAAAGTTGTATAGGGAAACTTGATGGAATAAATTATGTGTTATGGTGATACACAATTCTTCAAATCGTCAGGGGACATAAGCCGAGCGTAAAGGTAATATGATCCGGCTGAACCATTTCAATTTGTTTAACCAAAAGCGAAACGATTTTAAGACTGAAACCTCTTGGTTTGTCTGACTTGGTTCATTTTTTTGTACGGTTTTCATTCATTGATAAAATTATTGATTGAAAATCACAATATATCTAGTAACAATAAGTGGAAATGTATGTGATAGATTGATACTATTATGTTAGTAGATCCAATGGGTTGATTTAAGAAATGATTTACATTGAACCATTGTCTATCAATGCCAAAATAAAATCGCCAATCCAACCACCCCATCAACAACCATCCAAATCTAAAAACTCTACAACCACCAGCAAACTTCCGAGTTTGGAACAAAACAAACAAGATGATAAAAGAGTAGCCTCTTATTTATTTTCCTTCATCAATGTAAAATCAACTTCAAAAAGTTATTAATATTGAACTAACACCTACAATATTGAATAACAAATATAAATCCCACAATGATTAAGACAAAATTTTATTTGAGTGAGTTCCGGGGAGAAAGAGTCACATATAATTTTTTTCATAAGTGAGAGAGAAGTGAAGTGCACGTAATTTTCACACATTTTAGACGAAAATGGTAGCACTTGTATGTAATACAACATTCGTTCCGAAATATAAGTCATCTTAGGTGTTTTCACATAGATTAAGAAAGTGGTTGAATGACATAAATTTGATGGTTAATGTGTAAAATGCCCCTTGAATATCATTAATGCAATAGTTGTTATGTAATGAAAAGTGATTGGATTGTTATCAATTAGGGGTAAGATAGAGAAAAAAGTAATAAATATTGCATTGGTAATGTAGAATGACATATATTGTTGAAAAATAAAAAGTGTATGATGACTTATATTTTGGAACAGAGGTAGTAACAGTTTCGTGATTTTATATTCATCAAAACACAAATCTCGATTTGATTACCTCAGCTATGTTATGTGTCCAACATAACAAATTATATGTAAATCTCATGTTATGTGTCCAACATAACAAATTATATGTAAATCTCGGGAAAGAGCTCTTGGCTAGGGGTGAACAAATATTTTGTTATGTTCTTGATGAAGTTTGTAAAATCAACTTTGGAAGAAAGTAGATGTAGGGGTGAACAAATATTTTTGAAACCAAACCAATTTCCTGAACCATAAATAAGATGCTCTCATTAAGATCACAATAGGATTTAAAAGAATAACGATTATCTTGCACTTTTATCAATCCTGATCCTCCGCTTTTGTATCCCAGCTTTTCCGAGCTTTTGGTGATATGAAGTCAGCTGAACTATGCAAAATATGAGACTCAGTTTTTACGTGGTTCAGCTGCCTCCACGTCACCAAAAGCTGGGAAAGCAAAAGCAGAGGATCCGGATTCGCACTCAATCCGGATCCTCCGCTTTTGTATTCCAGCTTTTCCCGGCTTTTGGTGATGTGGAGTCAGCTGAACCACGCAAAAGCTAAGACTCAGTTTTTGGCGAGCTGAGACTCAGTTTTTGCGTAGTTCAGCTGCCTCCACGTCACCAAAAGCTGGGAAAAGCTTGGAAAGCAAAGCAGAGGATCCGGATTCGCACTTTTATAGTCTTACATTGATATTTATGTAGCAGCTAGGTATCTGTGTGTATGTTTGAATGATTTTAGCAATGTTAAATGGATTGTACAAGGAATATGAGCCTTCCATAATAAACATTGCCTCTAGTGTTGGTTCTTTCACATGGAAATGAAAGTCTCAACTCGTAACGCATGAGCATGCGGTACTTAGATTCCATCTCATTCATGTTGTAGTTGACGCCCTAACCGTTTACCTGGATGCCATATATAATCCTACTCTTGGGTTCAATACCAATGTGCAATGAGGGATCCCTATGAGACAGAAAAATATAGAACAATATTGGAAGAAATTGAGGAAGAGGTGTATCGGGTGACTTGATCCATATCCATTTTTGTTTAGGTTTCCGTATCTGTTTCCGTCTTAGGTCACATTTTTAGTCAACACAACGTTGGTGAACCACGTTAAATCTGTGTTTTTGATCACGTTCTTTATTGATCTTTTCACATTTAGTATAACAAACTGTAGAGCTGATCGAGTGAAAAAAGAAAAATTCACAAGAGGTGTTTCAACGAAACATTCCGGCAACAATTAGACATTGATCGAGTGAAAAAATGAATGGTGGAAAATTCAATCGGCCTGTTTCTAGTATTTCGAAATGAGAAAATTTTTGGCGATGACCGGACATTGAAACTCACTCCGATCACGACAAAATTCGGAGGGCTTGTTTGTATCTAATTCTTGTAGAATCTGAATGGTGAATTTTTTTTTGGGCGGTGCGATTCTCTGAATCAGCCCGTGACCGAACTGCTGCATTTTGGTGTTATTTTAGTGAGATCGACAGCTAAGGTTTCTGTATTCGTGAAAAGATGACGGTTGTGAATGTAAAAATTGATAAATTCATGGGAGAAATAATTATTAGTTTATGGAAAATCAAGATAGGGCCTTGTTGAAACATCAAAGGTTGTGGGCACCACTGACGATGACGGCGGACGCCGGATCCGT